>JAWZYV010014059.1:0-87526 GCA_038373885.1 Cheiracanthium punctorium
ACCACAGGAATATATTCAATGATTCTTTTTTGGAAATGTAAGTTGCCTTGAAGCAAATACTTATAATATATCATAAAAGAAAAACACTCACAGGTCTTAACTGGAAATAGAACCCCATTTAACACCAGTGCGAGTTTTTCTTTTGAAACATGCAGTCGTGTAAGAAATTAAGCATTTGCCTCACTGCAACTTACACTACTAAAAAAGATTAAGTTGAATCTATTATTGTGATAATACAGCAATTAAGTTAATGCCAAAATTAAATAATTTTCGTTCTTCCATAAGCAGAGATTGCACAGGCTTTTAAATTTGTGTGTCCCAAGAACTCATATTTTCAGTCCTTTGATAAGTTTTTGGGGTCCTTTCTGAAAACCTTTTGAAACAACAGCTTTAGCTTTCTCACCCCCGTATGCGATTTCCATTCTATTTTATACACAATATCACTCCTGTCTAAAAGAAACACTTAAAAAAAAAAGAAAGAGAAAAAAAAAATGTATTTGCATGCAACTGTAAACCGAGATTTACCTTTAATTTGATAGCTAAAATACAAAACCCGGTAACACACGTTTGGAGTTGCCTCGTTGCTCAGTAAGGGAGTAAAGAAATGCAGCGCTGAACATGTTGCAGCTCCATAGCATAGCTACCAATAGAAATTATATAAATTTAACTTTTAACGAATATTGCACCAATTCAATGGCCCCAAGAAGTACTTAACTACACTAATGTCCATAAATTAAGGATAATGAAGTTCAGGCAAAGAAAGAGAAAGAAGCAAAACAAATTTGACTTATTTGTAAAGTCTATTTATTAAACAAAAAGTAAAGAGCAAAATGATGCTATATGTTTGACATAATTAATAAAAATTGCAAGTTTTACTCCCTTGACCAAACTTCAAAAAAGAACCTATTTACAAAAAACAGTATAACATGGTTAGTAGGATGGTTAATACGGAGTATGTCTCCCGGACGATGCAATACAGGCCTGACAACGCCTAGGCATGCTGAGTATCAAATGATCAATCTGATCTTGGGGAATAGTACACCACTCATCAAGCAATGCACTCCGAAGTTCCGGTAGACAGGTGGGAGGGGGTTGACGGGCTGCAATTCGTCCGCCAAGCATATCCCACAGATGCTCTATTGGATTCAAGTCCGGTGAGTATGCTGGCCAATGCATACGGGTGATATCCTCCGATTGAAGGCATTCGTCTACAATGTTTGCACGGTGAGGACGGGCGTTGTCATCCATAAACACAAATTCAGCACCCATGGCGCCCCGAAACAAACGTACATGTTTTTCCAGAATGACATCCCGATAGATGTGGCCTGTCATCGTTACACTCTGAACATGCAGGTCAGTTCTGGAACCAAGAATAATTCCTCCCCAAACGAGCCATCCTGCACCACCGTAACGGTGTCTTTCAATGGTGTTCTCTTGGTGGTAACGGGTACCTGGCGCTCTCCAGATGAATGTCCGGCGAGAATCAGACTCCAAACTAAACCTGGACTCGTCGGAAAACATCACACAAGACCACTGTTGCGGTGTCCACAATGCATGCTCTCTACTCCAGGTTAATTGCAGGCGACAGTGAGTTGCGGTAAGTGGAACACATCTGACATGCCTACGAGCATATAGACCAATGTGCCCTAAGCGTCTGTACACGGTCTGCCTTGAAACTGTCGTACCGGTAGCTGAAGAGAGCTGACGAGACAGGTCTGATGCTGTACTCCGTCTGTTTCTTTTGGCAGTAACTGCCAAATAGCGGTCCTCATTCGGCGTTGTAACTCGGGGGCGACCTGTGCTGTAACGTCTACTCACATTACCATCATCTTGGAATCGTTGCCGAAGCCTGGAGATGACACTCTGGGCGATTCCAAATTCCTCGGATACTTCCAGCTGGGTACGTCCACATTCCAGTCGTCCTATAATTCTGCCACGTAAAACATCATCCAAATGCCTCCTTTGTGCCATAACTATGCGGTTTTTGCACTGAAAGGCTTTCACAGCGCTTGTGAACAATTTTACTTCTTTGCCACCATTCCTTATATACCCCTCTCTTACACTCTCGTCATTGTGACGTACCATCCACGCCATCTGGTGGTTTCCTGTAATTTGCATATTCTTCTTCAAGATGTGTGTGATCATTCCACAGGTGAAATTTTTATTTTAGAAATCAATTTCTGTGTGATTCTGAATTATCCTTAATTTATGGACATGAGTGTAAATTAAATTTATGTATAATTAAGAAACTCATTTTTAATTTAAGCTATATTCATCAGTTCATAATTATATTTTAAAAACCAGAAATTCGGTGTATCTCTGACGTCAAGACTAGACGTCAATGTTCGTCATATTCATGACGTCAATGTTCGTCAAACTATTGTGCAATGATCGTGCACATAGTATGTGCGCTCACGGATCGCACAATGTACGGTTAGAGGGTGCACAATTTTTTAAGAGTGCACGCTACTCCAAAGTGTGCAGTTCCACGGCTTGCGCGTACATGCATTGGTATTTGCGGGGAACATTATAAACATCTTCCTGTGCAGACTTAGGTAAAAACCTGTGTTCATATGTTTCTAATAAAGTTTTTAATGGCTATTTCATTTTATCTCTCACCCCCTTTATTGAAAATTGTCCCAAAAAAGGCGACATAATTGTACATATATTTAAATACTATTTGTTCATAGCAGCTTTAATCTATTGTTACAGTATTTCGTAAGCTGTAGAATATGCATCCCATGTATTTTTCTATAAACAGGTTACACTCATAAAAATTTCAACATAGGGTTACCAGGCGAAATACACGAAAGATGAGAAATAAAATGGTATAGTCAATTAATATCGTTTTAATATGGCAATAATGAAACTAAAAAATTAGGGGGTTCTGGGAGGTCTCCCTCTGACGAGGCTCGAACAGCCGAGTTATTTTTTTCCTTTCATACACTGGATACGGCACTTTACTTGCTCCTCGCATTTTTGTCGAAAACTATGTGCCGTACAGATACACTGTGTTTTTCATCTTCTCTGTATGACGCATCCAGCTGTGCTTAGGAAGAGCTTGAACATTCTTGGCTTTCTGCGATAGACATAATTTTATTAAAATTTCGTAGGATATTACATTTACGGTACTCGCCACCAATCTATGATGGGTTTGCAACTAGAAAGAGTTCTACATCATGCATTGTTTCCATTAAGTTTGCTGTGAAAGACGGAATTTTATTATAATTTCGAGGGATATTACTTTTACTCTACTTTCTACCACTTAGTTAGAACTTAGAAAGAGCTCTTTCTGCAGTTTACCAAATAGTTACAAAATATTCCACAGATGAAACTTCAGGCATCTCCGCTGGTCTGTGTTCAAAAGATACTTTTGCAGTGTCAGTGTGAGTTTTTATTTCCTCTGGAAATATCACTTGCAAAATGTGGTTGATAATTTTGTCTTGATGCATCTTCACTCTTTGCAAGTCACTGCGATGAAGAAAGAAACATCTTGTATAAATATCTAACATAAAACCCCCTGTCCCTGAAACCATGTCCCTGATATAGTTTAATGAATTGATTTTAACATACTTTTTTTATTTTTATTTTTATCTCTTTTTGTAAGAGAAGCATACGACAATCTTAAAGCATAAATTAACATTTAAGAATATGTATATTCATAGTAACAA
Source organism: Cheiracanthium punctorium (assembly GCA_038373885.1). NCBI lineage: Eukaryota > Metazoa > Arthropoda > Arachnida > Araneae > Cheiracanthiidae > Cheiracanthium > Cheiracanthium punctorium. The sequence goes on from JAWZYV010014059.1 coordinate 3,672, forward strand.
AATGCTCTTATTTAATTCAACATCAGAGCCTGACTAAGCCTGACCTCAACTAGTTAAGTTTATTATGAAGATCGAGGTAAAAATAAATATCTGTATCTATATATAAATACTCTAAGGAGAACGCCAGTTTTTATACGTGGTAAATTGTACCTTGCAGAAAGTAGTGATCGAGCATTTAAATTTTATGTACTTTGAAAAAGACATTAAATAACTGTGTAGCCTTGACGAAACCCGACCAGTATAGCAATAAAAAATTAATAAAATAAACAAGGAAATGTCAAAAAACGCATAAAATATGGCTTAGCCAAGTTTTACTTCATTTTTCCTATCGTTTACATTTTTCAAATAACGGGAAAAATATTTCATAATGACTTATTTATACACGCTCGCAACTGACGTAATAGAACAAAATAAAGAAAACTTATTAGCAAGGATTATGCAGGTATATTCTCTTTGAGAAAAGAACCTCAGTAACGTTCAAACCTAAAAATTGAATAACAGGTATTCAATATTACTGTTTAATTTCGACCACTGGGCGACCCCTGGTATAGTAAAATACTTTACTTTAGAATATTTTTTAAGCTGCACAAATTCAAGAAGTAATAGTAATTTTCTTATTTTTCATTCCAGGACCAGTAGCAGGTGCTTTAAGCTACAAATGGAGCATTCGAGCTATCACCTTCACAGGCATTATTTTGGTGACCATTACAAATGCAGCATGTTGGTTTGCTTCGGATATACACTTAGTAACCCTTCTACTCGGCGGTCTACAAGGTAAGATATTAGAGTTCAGAGGAATACTAAATCAGAAACAGCTACCGGATAATGCATTGCAAATTTAATGATCAACACATTCAGGTTCCACTTTCATATTGCGTTTGTTAACCCTTTGAGGCACAACCCTTTCCCAATGCTGAAAAAAGGGCAGCCGTTGCCATCGCTCGACAGCCAGCTGTCGTCAAAAAAGGGTCTAGATCTGTGGCACGCGATGAACGTTTCGATCGTCCGCCATCTTGCTGGTAGTTAAGTCGAGCGATGGCAACGGCTGCCCTTTTTTCAGCATTGGTCAATCTATCCGGCTGTTCTCGCATTCTTTAATTTTTCAGCAGATGTCAGTGCTGTTAAAAATAATCATGACCATTTTATGACGGGAAATGACGTGCTAAAAAGTATTCTTGTGGAGCTATGTCACCCGCAACTATTTTTATAGAAATCAAATCCATTCTTCGTGACTGGCAACAGTCAAAACGTCAGAGTTTGGTGTTCCCAGAGCGGAAACACTGCGCGTTAAAGGGTTAAAGATGAGACGAAATTTTATGTATGAACTCTATTTATTCTGGCATACAATAAATTTTCGATTATCTGCGATTTATTCTAAAGTGTTAAATATTCCCAGGAATAAGATTATGCTTTTTTTTTTCAAGAAAATGATGTAAAAGACTTCAGTTGCATAAATAAGGCAGAACATCTCCTTGACTTGTGTACCCATTAACAATTATGTGTATAAAAGTACCCACTGTTGGACGGATCGGCGTGAAATTTTGCATAAATACATAAAAAGTATAGAAAAAATACTTTCAATATTCAGAAATCCATCTGTTCTTTGATTTTTAACGACTTTTTCGAACTTCAGAAAATGGCTTCAATAAATTGAAAAATTGAGCAAAATGGGAATTTTTTTTTTGACGTCACACTTACATAAATCAGATTTGTTGAAAAAATTACATCGAAGAAAAATGGGTACTTTTCAAATAGTCACAAATAAAAAGAACATTTTTTAGCGCTTGGAAAAAACCCAGAAAATGTTAACCTGTTTTATTTATTTTTTATTAATATTCGAGCACTAATAGCTATTAAGTCAAACTGTTGAGGAAATACTAGTTTGACAAGCAGAAAATATTTATTGAAATAAAAAAGCTAACTTTTAAAGAATAAAATCACAATTTTAAGCTTTACTTGCTTAACATTTTAAATAAAATTATTATCCAGGTATTTAATTCTAAATATATATATATATATAATATATAATAGCTTACTTACGTAAAGTGAAATCCAAGAATTCGTTATGATTCATGTGAAAAAAAATCTTAAAAAGTTCATTCTAAACCTTTAGGATAGGTACATGGTACTATCTCTACTCTACATTAGCAAACGACCACCGAAGTGCTTTGCTGCGGGGAAAACTGACTTTACAAATTTAAAGTTTCAGAGCGGACTATTGCATAAATTTTCAACCATTCTTTTTATCCCTTATTGTGAAAACTTTCATGTAATAATTTTACAAAGCGAAGTTTCTCTGTTGCAATTAGAAGAACATTTAATTTTCATTTAATAACTGTTCCTCCCTAATCTCACTGAAGAAACTTCGTATCCTTACGAAATTACCGGTTATTTTGTTGTATTCTAAGCCGAAAATTACTGTCTATAAAAAGTAGTTAGTTATATTCCGTAAAGGCTGGAGAATGCACAAGACGAACATAGCCAACATCTCCTAGATAGACAATGCCTGAGAACAGAAGCTTTTACGTCATCCCTAGGTCCACTAAAATGACGTCATCACACATTTAATTTCACAAAGTAAAACTATTCAAAGTTTGTGGTGAATTTACTCCAGCATAAAACATTTTAATGATTTAAGAAAAATTTTTATTTTTCAACAAATAGAAAAATTTAACTATTACCAATTATAATATGATTGTCAGATACAACAGAAATGAAATCCGAAAGTGATCCAACAGATGGGAGCACCATTCAGACCCTTGATCTAATCTTAAGAACTTGACCCACTAACGAGGGGATGGGAGGCCCTGATGGGTTACTTCTGGTTCATCTTTTAGTTTCGCTTCACGTTTGTTGTAGTTTTGATTCGTTTTTAAGTTCTAATTCTAGCCTTTTGAGGCGACATTCAGATGCTACATTGTAACAAAGATGTCAACTCACTGGCAGTAATAGTCTGTTCCTAATATGTTAGAATTAAATTCAATATTCACTTATCCATATGCGTATTTCATGCAACTTTAACTCAGTGTCTCACTTATTCATCCTGTTGGATTTCAGAAGTGTCCAGAATCAAGGAAAGGTAAGCAATTACCTTATTCTATATTCACAAAGATCGAAGCTAAATCATGAAGATAATCATATTCTATAATTATGCACGATATCCTACTTATATTCGATATTATACTAGATATTCTACATATTATGAATCCAATTCTAAATTCATTCCAAACAGATTTCTGGTCCGTTCCAGCCTGAGTGACTATCGAAGGATATGAATGACATTTATTAAGTGTATGAAAATAACTCAGTTCATTATTCATGGTATTATTATTACATTTCCATTAAGATATATTATTCTATATTTAGTCAGTTGGAAGTTTCTCAAATATTAAGAGTAATAATGCCTCCTAAGCAAGCTAAGAGTTCTTTCAAATTCGAATTATTATTAAAGGAAATAAGTGCATTTGAGAAAAATGTAGAAAAGGCTGATGAAAGTAATTATCGCGCAATAGGAATTTTAAAAGGCAAAGTAGAAAAGTTTGAAAAGGAATTGGTAGAGAATTTTACAGAATTATCCCAAGATGAAAGCGCTGATTATTTTGATAGTTATATCAAAAGTAAAGATTTACTATTAAAATGGGTCATTGACCTCGAAAATAAAATTCCGATTGAAATAACCAAAAGCGAGAATTCATCAGGAAAAGAATCTTCATTCGCAGTGAAGTTGCCCAAATTAGAAGTTCCACATTTTTTCGGAAATAGTGAAATGTGGTTATCGTTTAAAGAAATATTTAAATCATCTATTCTTGATAACAAATCTTTAAATGATGTTGAAAAGCTGACATATCTTCAGTCGTGTATCCGCGGTGATGCAGCAAAATTAATTCGAGGTTTCGCAATTACGCCAGAAAACCTTACGCATTGCTGGGAGATTTTATGTCAGAGGTATGAGAACAAACGACAGCTGGCAATAAGCCAAATAAATAAAATCTCTAGAATGAAGATAACGAAAGCAAATAATTCAAAGTTACTCTTAGAGGTAATTGACATTTGTAACGAAGCCGTGAGGAATCTGAAAACATTGGGGTTGGAAACTAACTCTCTTACGGATTTAATCATAATAAATTTCCTTACGTCCAAAATCGATGATGCGGTGATACAACGATGGGAATTGGCTTTGGATAATGAGAGCTGTCCGTCTCTGGATACGTTTAAATCATTTATTGAGAAAGAGGCTAGAAGTCTACAAGAAAATAAATTTTCTAAACCGGAATTCAAAAAGGTTCAAGCGAAATCAGTTGTAAATAACGCAGTAAAAAAATCTAATGTACATAATACTGTAGTGAAAAGAGAAAATGTAAGTAGTGAAGTAAAATTTAATAATTGTATGCTATGTAAACAAAATCACGCGTTATTTAAGTGTCCCACATTCCATGCGATGAATATAAATGATAGATGGAAGTGCGTTAATGATAATCATTTGTGTACAAATTGTTTAAGAAGTAATCATTTAATTGATAATTGTAGAATAGGATTCAGTTGCAAAAATTGTGCAGCTAGGCACCATACATTACTGCATAGTTATGTAAATAATGATCAAGTGCCTCAATCTCAGTCAGTAAGCACCGTAGCAAATAGCTACACAAAATCGCAAGAACAGAATCATGTTCTGCTATCAACAGCAATAATTAAAGTTAAGTCTCAGACTGGTAAAACAATAACTTGCCGGGCATTAATCGACAACGGCTCACAAAACACGCTAATTTCAAAATACTGTGCAGAACGACTACAATTGTCGATGAAACCAACTACGCACCGTTTGGTGGGAATAAATGAAATCTATGCTGAAACATGTTTATATTCTACCAATTTCGAATTTTCTCCATATTTCTCAGGAGATACATTTCAAGTGAATGCGTTAGTAGTAAACAAAGTCACAACATCTCTTCCAAATTTCAATATGAAAAAACAGGATTGGCCTCATCTAAATAATTTATGTCTTGCTGATCCATCATATTTTGTGGAAAGTGAGATCGATATTCTGTTAGGTGCGGACATTTTCTTATTCTTAGTCACTGGTTCTCCCATATTGGGACCTAAAGGTACACCCTCCGCATTACCTACCAAGTTAGGACATTTGTTGTCTGGTAGTGTAAATACACCAGCCACTCAAAATTCATCTGTGGTATGTCACACTCTCACAAACATTGAAAATAATCTAAAGGAATTTTGGGAAAGCGAAACAATCCATAAACCTGTTAAACCTAATGATGAAGACGAATTGGCTGACGAAATTTTTGACAAATTTCATACTCGAAACTCCAAGGGTAGATACATCGTAAAGTTACCTTTTAAAGAAGATTCAAACCTTGGGGACAGTAAAGAAGGAGCTTTAATGAGATTTTTTTCTCTTGAAAGGAAATTACAATCAAATGAACAATTAAGACAAACATATATTCAATTCATGGAAGAGTACCAAAGTCTTGGTCATATGACTCCTCTCATATCTGATGTAGCTTCCCAAAGTTATATGTTACCCCATCACGGTATAATAAATGAAAATATTTTAACAACGAAATTACGAGTTGTCTTTGATGGATCGTTTAAAACGAGTAACGGCAAATCACTAAATGATGTATTATTGAAAGGGAAAAAACTCCAAACAGACATTTTCGCGGTCTTGTTAAAATTCAGAACTTTCCCTGTGGCATTTTCTGCTGATATTACAAAAATGTACCGCCAAATTCTGATAGCTAGTGAAGACAAGTCATTCCAACAAATTTTCTGGAGAGAATCTCCAAATGAACCTCTCAAAATTTACACATTAAATACGGTCACTTATGGCACAGCATGTGCGCCGTATCTCGCAATCCGTACCATACAACAATTATGCAGCGATGAGAAGGGACGATTTCCACAAGCAGCTAAGCTAGCTCAAGATCATTTTTATGTAGATGACTTGTTAGCTGGTGCTGATTCGGTCGATTCAGCAAAATCCATAATCCAAGAACTCTTAGATCTTATGTCTGCTGGTGGTTTTGAGCTCAGAAAATGGTCATGTAGCCATCCCGAAGTCATCGCACAATTTCCAGATGCCCTAAAGGCTACTACCTTTACTCACTCATTTCAAGAAGATTCATCTCAAAAAATTCTAGGTCTCGTTTGGGATTTAACGATGGATTCATTTCAAGTTAGAGCAGTCCCTTCAGATAATGTTTCAACGAAAAGACAGTTATTATCCATCATTGCTCGCACCTTTGACCCTTTAGGGTTTGTCGCACCTTCTACGATAATTTTGAAAATTATTCTGCAAGATTTGTGGAAGGCCAACATCGGTTGGGATGATCACTTACCATCAGCCATTCTCGATCGATGGAATAACTTCCAAGCCGAAGTTCATTATTTTAAAGAGATAAAGATTCCTCGTTATATCCATGTTGTCAATTCAGTAAAGATAGAAGTTCACGGATTTAGTGATGCATCTTTAAAGGCTTATTCTGCTGTCATTTATCTTAGAGTCATTTGCAATTCATCTCGTATATTCTTAATGGCAGCCAAAACTCGTGTTGCACCTTTGAATGCTATAACTTTGCCCAGATTAGAATTGAGTGGTGCAGTCCTGCTCGCAGAATTAGTGGACACATTCAAAAGGGCTGTAAATTTCCCCATTCATAACACTTATTTATGGTGCGATTCAACAATTGCACTGTGCTGGATTAACAATCCACCAACTAAAGGAAATCAATTCGTCCAGCATCGTGTATGTAAAATTCATTCTCTAACCTCAAAGGATTCATGGCATCACATTCCTGGAAAGTCGAATCCTGTTCATTGCGCAAGCCGAGGCCTTTATCCAAAACAACTTATGGAGCATTCAGAATGGTTAAATGGCCCACAATGGCTCATTGATTTTGATCCTACCTCTGTAGGAGTAAATACCCCAAATCAAGACATGTATGATATATCCTCTGATATTCATTTTAATTCATCGTTCGAAAGCACATCTCTTGTCACTCAACTCAATCCTTTCCTAGATTTATTTGACAGATTTTCATCATACACGAGGCTACTGCGAACTGTAGCATGGGTATTTAGGTTCTACAATAACTCAAAATCAGATCCTAAAACTCAAGGACCTTTGAAAGCCCATGAATTAGATACAGCTACCAAGACAATAGTTAAATTATTACAAAATGATGCATTCCATTCCGATATCACCCAACTTAACTCTAATCAACCCCTTCCAAAATCCAGCAAACTCATAGCATTAAATCCTTTTCTTGATAAGGAAGGAATTCTGCGTGTTGGAGGGCGTCTACGTCACCAACAAGAATTCACTTTTGATCAGAAATATCCCATGTTGCTTCCCAAACATCATCACTTCACAACTCTTGTTATTCGGCACTATCATCATGCAAATCTTCATGCAGGCCAAGAATTGATCTTATCTCTAATAAGACAGAAATTTTGGATCCCAGACGGAAAATCAACCGTTCGAAAAGAACTCCGGAAATGCATCGAATGCTTTAAATCATCTGCAAACCCAATTACCCAGATGATGGGTGATCTACCGAGTGCACGAGTCAATCCTTGCCGTGCATTTGAAAAGGTGGGCATGGATTTTGCAGGGCCAATTTCCACGAAGTGCCAACACATTCGAAAATCAAGTACCTTCAAATCATATATCTGTTTATTCATCTGTATGAGCACTAAAACAGTACATCTTGAATTGGTCTCTGCATTATCTTCAGCGGCATTTCTGGCAGCATTTCGAAGATTTGTAGCTCGTCGTGGCTACCCATCGCACGTTTTTAGTGACAATGGAAGCAACTTTGTTGGAGCCTCAGCGTACCTAAAATCATTATTTAGAATTCCTCATGATCCCTTAATACAAGATTATTCATCCCAACGTAATATAAGCTGGCAATTCATTCCCCCATATGCACCAAATTTCGGAGGTATTTGGGAGGCCTCTATTAAATTAACTAAACAGCATTTAATCAAAACATGTAAAACAGCACTGCTCAGTTTTGAAGAACTTACCACCCTTCTTTGCCAAATTGAAGCCATCTTCAACTCTCGGCCTTTATATCCATTATCAGCTGATCCCAAAGACTTCAGTGTATTAACACCCGGACATTTTCTTATTGGTGGTCCTTTGCTCGAACTCCCTGAACATAAATCTAATCTTATCTCTTTAAGTTTTAATTCTAGATGGTCCCTCCTACTACAACTCAAAGACCAATTCTGGAAGAAATGGAGCACCTCATACCTAAACACATTGCAGCCACGGACAAAATGGATGAGAAACAACCATCTCCTGGCTGTAGGAAGATTAGTCCTCATCAAGGATCCAATCGCCCCTGCCACCGTGTGGAAATTAGGCCGAATCTCCGCTCTCCATCCAGGCGCTGATGGCATCAGCAGAGTGGTCACCGTCCGGACTGCCAGAGGAACTGTCACACGCCCAGCCTCTCAGATAGCATTCTTGCCACTTCCAGATGTTGATACTGAGTCTGCGCCCCCCCGGAATCTGTCAGATACAACAGAAATGAAATCCGAAAGTGATCCAACAGATGGGAGCACCATTCAGACCCTTGATCTAATCTTAAGAACTTGACCCACTAACGAGGGGATGGGAGGCCCTGATGGGTTACTTCTGGTTCATCTTTTAGTTTCGCTTCACGTTTGTTGTAGTTTTGATTCGTTTTTAAGTTCTAATTCTAGCCTTTTGAGGCAACATTCAGATGCTACATTGTAACAAAGATGTCAACTCACTGGCAGTAATAGTCTGTTCCTAATATGTTAGAATTAAATTCAATATTCACTTATCCATATGCGTATTTCATGCAACTTTAACTCAGTGTCTCACTTATTCATCCTGTTGGATTTCAGAAGTGTCCAGAATCAAGGAAAGGTAAGCAATTACCTTATTCTATATTCACAAAGATCGAAGCTAAATCATGAAGATAATCATATTCTATAATTATGCACGATATCCTACTTATATTCGATATTATACTAGATATTCTACATATTATGAATCGAATTCTAAATTCATTCCATACAATGATATAGAAATAAATTATTGTTTATCAGAAAGGTATTTTAATTTTTAACTTCAATTTAAGATATTTTGTAAAATTTGTATCATTCACCAGAAATTTTAAATAGTTTTACTTTGTGAAAGTAAAACTGTGATGGCGTCATCTTAGAAGACCTAAAGATGACGTAAAAGCTTCTGTTCTCAGGCCTTCTATATCTAGGAGGTGTTGGTATAGCTCGTAATTGTGCAGCATGGCACGAAAAAACAATGGATAGCTAAGCTCGTCAATTTACCAGAAGGGGTTAACTGTTCTCTCTTCTCTTCTTTCAGGTCTTGGAGTGGGAATGGCCGTCACCCTGGTTCCAGTGATCATCAACCAGTACTTCGTGAAATACAAGAGCACGGGTGCGGGCATCGCCTGTGCCGGGGCGACGGCGGGCTCTTTCGCCCTGCCCCCCATCGTGGAATACGCCCTGGAAGAGTACGGGCTGAGGGGCGCCTTCCTCATGATGGGTGGAATCACGCTGCACGGGGTCCTGGGGGCGGCCCTCATGCGCCCTGCAGAGTGGCTTAGGAAGAACGGGTCTCCCGCCAAAGCCAGGATGCATACTGGGAACGGTACATGTGGTAAGTCGTGTCTTAAACATGAGATAATATATATATACAGGGTGAATCTAAACTCTTGGGCAAAACTTTTAAGATGTGATAGGGCAGACAATGAGGAATCGTAATCACATAGCAAACTGGGGTGAAAAACGCATTTTTAACTTACCCGGTAATAATCACTTTTGGAAAAGCATTGAAATGTCTGTCTTATTTCTTAACCAAGTTTCATAAACAATAGGCTCGTCTCCTAAAATTTCATCCATGAAATAAAATAGAATTTTTAAACTATCCATTTTAGTCTTCTGTTTTCGGGGGAAAATACATTAGTTTCTGACGAATAATGGTCGGAAAGTGCACTGTTGTTTCGGTACTTTTATCCAAAGTGATTATTAACAGCTACACGAAGACGACGTTGCCGACCCCACATTGCTATGTGATTCTGATTCCTTATTATGTGCCCTATCACCCCTTAAAGTTTTGCCCAAGAGCTCAGATTCACCCTGTATAAATCGTATTAATTGATGTACAGAGTGTTCTAAAAGTTTCATACTCATGACAAATGTATTTATTATTCACAAAGAAACGAACCTAAAACGATAATTTTTATGACTTTTAACATCGAGGTAGAATTATTGATCAGAAAGACGCTAGAATTACTTAGAAATATTAATACACATATAATTATTCATCAGGAAAAAGCTTTTAAACGAAATATATGAACTAATATATATCCAAGTTCAATATTTTCAACCTGTGCTGTCTTACTTAATCTATTGTTTCTTTCCAGGGGATCAGAACCTAAATTTTCTCAAATCCAGATCGTCTGAAAAACTTAATAATGAAGAGATCAAAAAGCTGCTGAAGAGTATGCCCGATCCTGATCAAGAGAAACCTAGATCAAAGAGTGTCAGATTCGTCTGTAACGACGAGAAAAACGAGCTGAATGAAGAAGACGAAAATTCATCACTCATAGGATCCTCACCAAATCCTACAATCGTGACAGGGAATAAGGAGAAAACAGATTTTTCTTCTGGTGAAACTAGTGAACCAGATAGCCGTACTTCTGCACCAGAGAATTACGAGGCAGGGCATACTATTGGGGAGGAGAGCGTTGAAAGTGACATCGATTCAAGGAGGTATGGGAAGTTAGAGTTCATAGACAACGAACCAAACTATGACCCCCAAATAAATCTAAAACCATCAATATTGAAGACCTGTGATCAATCGTATGTTGCCCCGTCCAATTCCAACGGGGTTGTACCGACGCCTAGTGAAAACTCTGCAAGGGCACGCTCTCGCTCCATGTTGGATTCTCACCTCCAGCAAACAAAATGGTTCCATGGAATCATGGAACCCATAAAAGCAGCCTGCCAGATATTGAAGAATCCAATGTTCCTCATAATAGCCAGCAATTATTCCATTTTCTTTTTGTCGTACATGACCTACCTCATCGTCATTGTGGACCATTCGATGGATCTTGGGATTGACAGGACCGATTCAGTTTTCCTGGTGTCCACGTTTTCCATCGCCGACCTCTGTGGCCGCCTGGGTTCTGGCTGGATTACGGACAGTGGGATTCTCAAGCGGAAGCACTTGATGATGGGGAACATGGTGACTGTCGGCGGCCTCCTGATTGCGACTTCTTTTACTCACACGTACATGGAAGTGACGGCAGTGTGCGTGACCTGTGGCCTTGTCGTCGGCATTAACTTGATTCTGTTTTATGCCTTGCTCGAAGAGTACTTGGGATTGAGCCAGCTTCCCATGGCCGTCGGATTGATGAACTTTTCGATAGGAGTTATTTCTCTCGTGACACCCATACTCACAGGTAAGCTATACTGACTTAAGAAAAAAATATGCTCAATAGTTTATTCTTTCTTAGAAGATTGTTAGTTTATACGAATAATCCTATGGAGGCCTTTAAAAACTGCTTCGTAACCCAGATTCGCAAAAGTGGAGATATTTAATAATTTGAATTGACGTGAAATTACGTGTTCAAGATTTATCTTTATGCGATTTTTCTGGTAAGTTCAGTTATTCAAAATACATTGATTGCACCAAAAAATAAAAACAAATGTAAGGTCCCACCATTTCCGATTGGATGAGCGACTAACATCCTAGAAGGCTGAAGTGTGAAGGTCCCACGTTGGGGATTATCATGCAGCTGTCGATCTAACGGTCTAGATTTTGGGGCGGTTTTCTCCAGATGTAACGTGAATGCCGGTTAGAATCTCTTAAAAAGGCCTCCGCCCAAAGCATCCCTCTCTAGGCAGATGCCTCTCGCAAAGGCTTGTCTCAAAAAACACAAAAAAACAAACAAGCAAAACAAATGTGAGTAGTGCGTTTGTTTCTATCAGTAGAATTAATTCAGTTTAAAATGATACTTGGTAAATTAGTGTCATTATCTTCCACTTTTGTGAGTGTATAACTATGCATTGAATGTAATTGTTTCGATGATAATAAAAAATGAGAAAAATAAATGAAATATGTATTACTACCATTGTTTATCAATAAAAAAAGTAATTTTTCGATTCTACAAGTGATACAAAAAAATACTATCTATTTCTCAGTGGATGTTAATAAAAGCATTTGAAATAAAGATGCAGGACCTGTTTCTATTAGACATTTGGTCGCTTGCTTGAAATTATTATTTAGCCTCCTCTATCCAGTAAATAAAAAATTTAGAACCTAGAGACATATAATTATGCTTTAATATAACAAAAACTGAAATATTCGTAAACGAAATAGATGCGATTATGTATATGATAAAATCTAAAGTAATATAATTTAAGTTTTCAGAACTGACCACGATTAGGGAAAAAAAGAGTTTAAGAAAGAAATTAGGATAATTAATAAAATATTTATGGAACAAGAGGGCCGCGACTTTGAATTTTTATTCAAAAGCATCTTACTGAAAGCACAAATGGTTAGACGAATTCGAAGGAAATTTAAATTGTCTCACTAAAATTTTGCTGTGGTGCTGCCCTCTATTGCCGTTTTTGTAATATAATAACTTCCCTGTACATTAGATGAAGCATAACGTAGAATTTAAGCAGTTTACAAACAAAAATGAGCGCGAAATTTCCCTTTTTATTTTTAATCATTTAGGTATACTTAAATTATATGCATTTTTATTAATTACCCAATTAATTTAAAACATTAAATGGGGGAAATTTCGACGTTGCTAATGTGCTGCCATCTTTTGTTACATTAGAAGTGTTGAAACATAGTCCATTTTTACTAATTTACAATTTTTTTAAATAAAAAAATGCTGTGGTAGAAATAACTGGTCTGTAATAAATGTGAAGTTCAACTCTGCTTTACCTTCATTAAGGGAACAGATTATGCATGACGCTGTTGCCTATCAACGTTATAATCGAGTGCCTGTTCCACGAGTCAGTGATTGAACCTTGCAGAATAATTTGACGTTATAAAGGAGATGCCAATGTAAATTAGATCACTATAACCACGTTCAACTACATCTATGCTTCAGTGAAGGGCCGAATTTGTAGTATGTGAAAATGAACACAAATCAGAAACAGTCAAAGACCAAATATAGTAAATTCTCGTTACAACAAATACTGATACAACGAAACTCATGGAAGTCTCCATCCGAAAACAGTTTAAGCAATTAAGAATAATTTAATTGCTTAAACAAGAAATGATTTTGTTACAATATTTTACATTAACCCTTTGAGGCGCAACCCTTTCCCAATGCTGAAAAAAGGGCAGCCGTTGCCATCGCTCGACTTAACTACCAGCAAGATGGCGGACAATCGAAACGTTCATCGCGTGCCACAGATCTAGAGACCCTTTTCGTGACGACGGCCGGCTGTGCCGCGAGCGATCGCAACGGCCACGAGTCGAGCGATCGCAACGGCTGCCCTTTTTTCAACATTGGTCAATCCATCCAACTGTTCTCGCATTCTTCCATTTTTCAGCAGATGTCAGTGCTGTTAAAAATAATCGTGACCATTTTTTTACGGGAAATGACGTGCTAAAAGGTAAGGGATTCTCGTTTAGCTGTGTCACCCGCAACTATTTTTATAAAGATCAAATCTATTCTTCGTGACTGCTAACAGTCAAAACGTCAGAGTTTGGTGTTCCCAGAGCGGGAACACTGCGCTTTAAAGGGTTAACCTTGGCGACAATTGGTGGTCTCGTTAGCGAAATAGCCTTTCGGAGTTTTCCGTAATTTCCTCCGAAACTTACAGTAAATACGGGTTAGTACCCCGTAGAAAAACTCCCACGGAGGGCACCCCACCCATTGGCCTAGATCCCACGTATATAGATAATTGGCGTAATCAAACAACGACAACAAAAACGAAATAGTTCACGAGAACATTTTACTTTTCTTGGGCTTTCACTTGCTATGTCTATTTTTAAAAAATGTCTATCACTTTGCTTTGTTAACTCTGTTCTTCTTGCAGGCTATTTCCGAGATACTATGGGAAGCTACAACCACTTGTTCCACTTCTTGGGTGCGGTGTCCATTGCCTGTGGACTGCTATGGCTCTTCGAACCGATCTATTCCAGGCGCAAAGAAAAGAAACAGGCTCTCAGTATAGAAGTGTCTAGCAGTTGCTAGCGAAGACTGAAAATAGGATCTTTTTAGTAGCAAAATACTTTTTACGAGAGAGAATCTATTGCATTTAATTTTCTAAAAATTTAACCATCTTTTCATGTGTTTTTATACGATGATATTGAACAGCTATTTTCACATGTTTTTGTCAGAATAACGCACATATGCTTATGGAGGAAAGAATGTTATCTTTTAAAGAAACAAGACGGTTTCTTATGACAGTTAATCGCGTTATTTAATTGTAACTAGTGCAGCACGAAACCCCAATTGGACGATTCTTTTTAAAATGTTTACATGTTCGAAAAATTGTTGATTTTTCATTCTGCTTCTGAAACTTTGGTTTTATTCATTAGCTTAAAGTGCCAAGGAAGAGTAAATAGTGCCGATTCATTAGCATAAATTGCCATCGAATTAAAAAAAGCATTAATTTTCACTTCAATAAATGATAGATTTTTTTAATGCACATTAATTTGTTTATTAGATTAATGCCATAAATAAGATTATGAACTTTTTAAAATAAAGTAAACAATTATTTTTATCAGGTTTGAACTATTCTAACGAAATACTGACCATCACTATACAAGGTGTCTCAAAAATTCTGATAAAGGCTTTTATTCCTCAAATATTGATCACAGACGTATGCAATAAATTACAAAATTGCGTAAAAAAAGGTACAGAATTTAACAATTTAATGATTATAATTTAATGATGTTAATATTTAATGATATCTGTTAAAATTTTCAGAAGATTAAATTTAAAAATACAAAATTTAAATTCTTATACGACCCCGATACGAAAAATTTCCGTTTAGTAATATGGTATCCATACACTAATAAGGTGATATACAAAATTCCAGCCTTTCATCCTCAAAAGATATATTTGAACAAAGTTGGTAGGGGGCTATACGATATCTACCTACAATTCCAAAAGTATGGTGTATTTATGCAGGCATTGGTTTCTTTAACAATTTGTATTCAGCCCCTGAAACTCTACTTTCCTATGTAATTTTTTCACTTTGAGAGCCATTAAAAAGTGGTTTAAGCCAACATATATTTATTTTTATTATTTCAGCCTTTTTATGGTGAATTTTGTTCATCATTTCATTAATGTATAGAACACATTGTACTAATTGGGAACTTTCCTGTGCGGAGTAGTACAAAAATTTAAATTTTGTATTTATTTAATATATTCTCTGTAAAAATTTAATCGATGCCATAAAATTCTAATTAATTAAGTTAGTAATTAATTTTTTATGTTTATGATCAATATTTAAGGAATAAAAGCCTATCGATCAATGTCTTTGGAATACCCTGTGTAGTTATCAAAATACCCTTGTGCGATGCGCACTTAACAAGAAGAGTTTTTAGGATTATTTTCATTAAAAATAGCAACAAAAGCACGAATTGAATTACTGTACTTTCTTTTTAACAATATATTAAAAAAAATTGTTAACGCCAAAACATCACACAACAAACTTTAACTAGCATAGTATGGTTATGCTACATTTTTTTGAAAATATTATCTGATATTGCCACAGTTAGCACTATTAGTTCGAACAGTATCAAAGGCGGATCCAGGTAAGGCGCAGGGGCGCGCGCCGCCCCCTTCGTGGAAAATATATCTACACTAGATAAATGGGGCTTTCACCAATATTAAGTGGGCTTTACACTAGATAAAATGAGTATTCACGATTTGCGCCCCCTCCGAAAAAATTTCTGGATCAGCCCTTGAACTGTATGCATAAAAAGAAATAAAATTGAACGCAAAAATCATACCATTCACTGCGCATTGTTGCATACCTGTGATCATGAATATTCGTATATGAGATCATCATAGCCAAACACAAAGATACATTTAATCAACATCGAAGAGAGCGATTTTCCCACCTTACCTGAAGTCTGCGACACATTTTTTTAAAATTACAATTTAACCACAGTGCATAGCTAGATAATATTGTAAAGATCTGCCTGGCCTGGCCAATTTCACTCCTAAAAATTCCTTTCCCATAAGATGTATTTTTATTTTGCCTACTGCAGATAGCGATGTACCATTCGAATGATTTCTAAAACCGATTACTACTGTTCGAATAATATCAATAATCGAATAATGAATATTCGCAATTTCACTCTTCGAATAGTATTCGAGATTTCGAATTCTATGTGCTGAGCGTTCGATTGGATTTTTCAAAATCGATTATTTCGAATGCATTTAATAATCGATTATTTAGAATAGTTTCATTCGTTCATGCCCATCGTTAATTTCAGCGGGAAATGCCCAACTCATAACACCTAGGTCGAGTGGAATTGGTGGACTCCTATCGACTATCGGAAGATTTGCTTTCGGCGTACCTAGTCGAAAACTTGAACGGTCGCATTGACCATATTTTTGAGAGACTGACTAGCGTCTCTCAAAACTATGACGTCAAACGAGAGACTGGACTGTCAAGGAATACCGGTCTCCGGTATTCCTTGACAGTCCCTGTAAATTACATACACCTCTGTATCATCCGAGCCCATCGAAGAAAGTATTTTTTGTATAAAATTTGTATATACTGTGCTTTAATCGAGAAGTATTCCAGTAATTCTTTTTTCGCAGTTCTTTCTACTGTCTTAAAACTTTGTATGTTTGACATAATATATTTTGCAATTGCATATTTACTATTAAATTTGTTAATTTCTTTTATGTGATTTTCTTGTGAGCGTTCAGAATTTATTCTTTTTATTCTTATTGTTATTAGCCCTAGTTAGAAACTACCAGTTTCTTTCAATTAACCCATTCGTGCCTGGATATTTTTGCGACTTTCTTCAATTTTTGCTAACACCAGCAGTAATTGATAAATTTCTGATGTCAACTTTTTGAACAAGTGATGATTTCATTTAAAATCATTATGTATAAAAATTGAAATGTCAACATCCTACCTGGCCATATTAAAATATTTTGTGGAATTGAGGTTCAATACTCGCGAATAAAGGCTAGGAAAAATAAATAACGTTTTCGACTGATAGCGAAAATGCCGTCCCAAAAAAGGGACGCTAGGCATAAATGGGTTAATATGCTGCTTGTCATTGGAATGTAAACTAAAATATTAACCCCCGCATCATAAATTTTTATTCATTTTCTGCTATCATCAGGATGAAAGACGGACGGTTAATATTAATCACAATTAACGGGCAGACGATTGAAATTTCTTAGTCAGTAATCACGAATAACAATATTGATAATCCTGATTACCCACAAAAATTTTCAATCGTTGATTGTGATTAAGAGTTAGTTATATCGGCATTATAATGGTCGTTATTATCGTTATTATAATCGTCAGTTTTAATCCTTAATTGCAATTAGAATTCTTTTCTCAACGGTGGTGTTAAGCACATAGTGAAATGTGGATAAATTTTCAGGGAAATTTTAAAAGTGAAACTACTCAACTCGTTGCCAAATTCGCCCTGTACTGTATTACCGTTTTTTCTGCTGTGTTCCAAGCAGTTATCCAATCAGCGGCTGCACAGCTTTTGGTGTCTGTTTCTTGTTACCGGAAACGGGCACCGTTCACTTGTAATCGCTTTGGGTTAACCGATCCTTTTGCATGAAAAGCTCATGTGTTTTTATTTGTTCTGCACAATCATGGATCATTTTTAATCGTTCATTCTCTAAGGTTGTACATATTATAGATGTACATGACTGTGATAAAGTATTTTATTACTCTAACATATTCTTTTTTTTTTTTTTTTAGGAGAGATTTCCTTTTTATTTTTTTTTTCTTTGCTGTTCTGTCGAAAATTTTGAAGTTATTTTCTATTCCAAAAATTTTAGTCAAAGAACAGCTGCTTGAATAGGTGTTGGTATGCTTCTTTAGTTGTATTTAGATTACGCGCAAACGTCCCTATTCTATGTTGCTTTTTTTTTCTGCGAACAGTGTTTTAGAGCATTTACGGTAAAATTGTTGAAAGGTTTTTGATAATGTTTAGAGGCATGACATAAAATTTGCAGTCGTATTTTTAGTTTGTCTTAAAATTAAAATTACACTCATTCAGAGACTTACAGTGTTTTCCACTAATATATATTCAGTCATTGCCTCGTGTAATATTTATTCTATTTTTTATAAAACTGATGTTCATTGTATTTTTTGACAGTGTAAATATTATTTCTTTTTAGTGAATAATTTGATAAAAAATGTGGTTCAAATTTATTTTTTTTATAATTCTAAATGTACGTCTTTGAATAAAATTTACTTAATACAAAAGCTGTCTGTCTGCATCTTTTTTCAAACAAAGTTTTACGAAATTCGTCATTAAAAAATGTAATTTTATCGTATTTCATCAAAGTTCACTCACACTCTTGTAGTTAAAGCCTGTATTTTTCAACTTTTTCACAAGCTACCACTTTTGGTTTTTACAGCTTGCAGATTACACAGGGTGATTCAAAACTTTGTGTCAGATATGTAAAGGGTTACGGAGTAGACCAAGAAAATTCAGAATCACTTAGCAATGTAGGGTTGGAAACGTCGCCTTCATTTGCCGTTAATAGTAACATTTCTGACATAAAGTTTTGAATCACCCTGTACGTTGCTTAGATTACAAACAATACATAAACTGGTTATCCAAACAATATTGCCAAGCTCTGATTACACATTGGCTAATAATTAGAGAAACAATCGGAGCATAATGTTGGGGCAATACATCCAAAATGTTGGCACCCACGTTACGTGTGCCAGCGTTTTGGATGTATTATCCCGATATTGGCTGCTAATATTAAGTGACGACATTTTTTAAATACTCCATCAATATTGGTAAGTTTTGTCGCAATGAATCTCCAATATTGTACAATATTAGCATTTTAAAGAAAATATTTTTAGTGTAACACGTGCCTACATTCATCCAATATTGAAAATGCACTGTACAGGTTGCCAATAATTATTCAATAATGTACAATATTGACAATTTCACTGGAAATATTTCAAAATTAGTGCTGATATCACAATGTTTAACGTTTGATCAGAAACAGTTCCAGTGTATTTCTAAAATTGAGTAAATATTGGTATTACATTTAAAGTTATTGGAAATATTTCCAATGAATTTTCAATAAAATAAACATTAGCACAATATTACGTCAGTATTAGTTTAGCTCGGGCGGAAAGTGCCAAAAAGTATTTTAAGAAATCTATGGAATATTTTTATTACAGAAAGAATTTTTTTAACATTTATATGAAGAAATGTTTTTAAATTATCCTTTTTGCATTTTAAACTAATATTTAAAATAAAACAATAAAATTCAAGATGTAGGCAGTGTTCCTGTATATGAATTCAAATAACACTAAGCTTGGATACCTAGGGACAAATATTTCTTAGTTTGTTTTTTACTAAAAATGTAAATGTAAGGAGAAACCTTACATACTATGTAAGGTTTCTCCATAGTTGAAAGACCGTATTTCAAAACTGTCTCATCTGAAATCAGCCAACATAAAATTGTGAAATCTTGTGGATCACTTTAAGACGTGGAAATGATTTTCAGTGAAAGCAAAAAAGTTCCAAATATCACTACTAGGTAGTATGTTAATTTGAAACCCTGCTGTAAAAATACAATTTTTTTTTTCGAAGTCATGCTAAAGCTGCTGTGAAACTTGCAAAAAATATCGGAGATCGTATTTCTATTGTGCTTGCTTCTGTAGCGTGGCAGAATGTGTAATTTATGAGTAATACACCATCTAGTAGCGTTATTCGGAACTATTTTTTTTTCGCTGAAAAAATTTCCATGTGTTTATTACGTGGTCCACAAATGACACTTCTGGCTGTAGATGGCTTTGAAATGGGGTATTTTAACTATGGACGATGTATATATACCATAGTTGCCAAGTACCCCCGATCTACAGAAATCCTTTTCAATTTCGCTCGCACTGTTTAAATCCTGGTGTACTCTGGGATTTTTTTAAATTCAGTTATGAAATTTATCCGCCCGATCATTCAAAGACCTATATCAGGAAGCAACTCTGGTCACGGAATAGGAGTCTTCTCTAAGTCTTTTCAATGGTGAGAGCTACCAAATTAAACCTAAGTTCAGAGGTCCGTTGAACTGAAAGCTCGACAGTTTTTAAGTTCAAGTATGCCTTTAGATAAGGGAGGTATTATCCCGAAAAGTGTTTGCTGCATATTCAAATTTTATTTCAAAATAAGTAGAAGGAATTCAAAAGGGGCCTTTTTTGTTGAGAAAAGGGACAATTTTCTCGACATCGTAATGAGTTATTTCTCGGTGCAGCTAACTAGTTCTTTTAAAAAGGCATTTTCTCAATCTCCTACTATGTATTTTTCCCCTGTATCGTATATTATGCATAGAACTGTAGACCAAACAAATTAATACAAAATTTGTGTATCCTCGCCTTCCCATTGTCTGTGAGATTAAGGGCGAGATTCAAGTGAAGCACAATTCGAACGTTTTCCGCGTCGAACAGGGGAAACTTCGAAATATATCAATGTTTCTTATTCAACTGAAACAAAACAATCGTGTTTTGATCACGTGACAGCGCGATAGGTTTGTTCATTGGAAGCATTCTGGGGACTGAAAAACGTTCGATTCGAACTCGGTCGTGCGCGTACCACTTGAATCTCGCCCCTAGTGTGAAATCTCACTGAAATTCTTTTTAGGTCAACTAGGATTTTTAGGCATACAAAGCCACGTTTTCGGCCAATGTCCATTCTCAAATGAACGAATGTTTGACCAAAAGAAGTTGGTTGCTAAGGTAGGACGTAGGTGAAACAGCTCTAGTGACACTACTTTAAAATATTTATATTAAGCTTCGTAAGTTTTTCTGACTAGAACTGACGAGAAATTTCGGTTCAGTTTGTGTGCGTTCGGGTGTTGAGGGTGGAGTAGCTTACTATTACACGTTCGAAAACTCCAAAGGAACTACATTTTAACCCTTAAAAAGACACACAAATTTTTAAAACGTTACGATTTGATAATTAAATGATTGTAAAGAGACAAGGCTTTTTTTTTCTTTCAGTAAAGGACAGGGCTCACCGGCACTATTGAAAAAAATAGCAAGGCGCGTAGCCCTTTTATGTAGCCAAACATTAACACTCCCGCTCAAAAATTATTTCTTCAATTCAAGGAAATTTTACTGTCAGCAGTGCTGCCGGAATATCTACGTTATTTGATGAATATCCGTTTCTTTTTTCTACTCTCAATTAAAGAAACTTCTTCAGATTCAATGAATTTTTCATATTTTTGGGGAGAATTTACGGAAATGTAGCGTTTCCAAGGAGTACGGAAATTATTCATTGAAAAATGAGGAGTACATTAGTGTATAAACACGCGCTCTGAGAAATTATTTCTTCAATTCGAGGAAATTTTACTGTCAGCAGTGCTGCCGGAATAGCTACGTTATTTGACGAATATCCCTTTCTTTTTTCTCCTGACAATTAAAGAAACTTCTTCAGATTCAACTAATTTTTTTCCTCTCTTCTTCAAATTTCCGGAAGAAGAATTCATGGAAATATTTCGTTTCTATTGAGTAAGCAAATTATTCGTAGAAAAATTAGGGGTAGATAACTATATAAGGATGGGTTTCTCTGAGAATGCTGGTTTGCAAGTAATCCTATACATTTTAAGAGATAAAAAGCCTTTTCTTTACCCCCTACTTGAGATAACATTTGACTCAAATTTTCCGAATTATAATTATCTTCGGGGATATAATGATTTGTTTTCACTGAGTTTCAACGCAAGAGCAGTGTCTCCACCGGTGACTAAAAAGGCAACTTTTGTTACTAATTTAAAGATAAGGCAACTTGGCCGACTTTTTCGAATAAGAAACTGCATTTTCATACTATTTTCAAATTTTTGGCTACTTGTACCTTACGTCAGGCGACTAATTTGAAAATCCTATTTCGATTTTTGCCAACTCCCTTTTCTTTTCAAAGTTTCGATTAGTCGTTCATCAGACATTCTAATCTGTGTTTTTAATCGTACTATAAAAATAAATGTACTGTATGTTCTGTTATACGCATGAAGTTTTTAAATCTGTAAGTTTATTCATTCCTTCTTAAATGAAGCTAAATGACGTATGTTTATTTTTTTTAACTACAAAATCATGCAAGAATGCGACTATTTTGGCAAGTAGAATTAAGAAAATGGCTACTAAACTGACGAATTTGTTAAGTCCGCGAGGCTGTTATAATGATGCTATTTTTGCCTTCTGACATTGGGGACACCCTGCAAGAGGAGTGCATTTTTTTTTTTTTTTTCCTGCAATCCAAGAGCGTAATTCCGGCATCAATCTCCCCTTTCTCTCAACAAATTTATCCGAATGAGGAAATAATTACACAGGGTTCTCAAAACTGCCAAGACGCACCAATGTTTTCAAGAAACTGGCACTTACTGCTTGCATCTCAATTCAGAAAGATCTTTCTACTTGCTAGGCTTCGACCTGGCCAAGCCTATTAACCCTTTAATGCGCAGTGTTACCACTCTGGAAACACCAAACTCGGACGTTTTGACTGTTGCCAGTCACGAAGAATAGATTGGATTTCTATAAAAATAGTTGCGGGTGACATAGCTCCACGAGAATCCTTTACTTTTTAGCACATCATTTCCTGTAAAAAAAAAAAAAAAAGCCACGATTATTCTTAACAGCATTGACATCTGCTGAAAAATGGAAGAATGCGAGACCCTCTAGATAGATTGCCCAATGCTGAAAAAAGGGCAGCCGTTGCCATCGCTCGACTTAACTACCAGCAAGATGGCGGACGATCGAAACGTTCATCGCGTGCCACAGATCTAGAGACCCTTTTTTGACGCAGCTGGCTGTGCGGCAGAGTCAGATGTCGTCAAAGAAGGGTCTCTAGATCTGTGGCACGCGATGAACATTTCGATCGTCCGCCATCTTGCTGGTAGTTAAGTCGAGCGATGGCAACGGCTGCCCTTTTTTCAGCATTGGGAAAGGGTTGCGCCTCAAAGGGTTAATGTCAGTTACTGTAGTCAGCAATGGAGTCAATTTGGATGTTTAAAAGTGTATTAACTGAAGTAATTTACAGTACTTTTCTATGCCAGGAAATTTTTAATATCATAATTATTCTATCGTCAAGGTGAATAAAAACTGTTTCTTTTTCTTTTAAAGTTTCGCAATAGTTTATTTATACAGGATGTCCCAAAAATTTGGTAACATGCTTTAATTCCTTATCTATTAAAGATAAATGGCCTTTGTACATTGAAAAATTGTTTGACATTAGGTGAGAAAAAAGACCACGCTAAAAAAATTTTCCTCTCTCATTAATTTTCAAAAAGTTACAGTACTTTTTAAATTTGTAAACGACCCCCCCCCATACGAAAAATTCTCAATTAGTTAAATATGCCCCATACTACACTAATGAGGTGGACTACGAAATTTGAGAATTATATTCTAAAAAGTGTCAGAGGTATGAAGATGAGTATTTCTGTCTTAAACCACTTTTCCATCGCTCCCGAAGAGAAAAAATCACGTCGGATGATCGCATTTTAGGAGTTGTACAGAAATTACGAAAGGAAAAATATTTTTTTTTCACCTAGCACTAAACGTTTACGTTCAAATTCATGTATAGCCCCCTATCATCTTTGTTGATAAATATCTCCGAGACGTCTTATGATGAAACGTTGTAATCTTATACATCACCTCATTAGAGTTTGGGGCACATTTTAATAATTGGTAATTTTTTTATACGGGGCTGGTATACAAACTCAAAAAGTGTAGCTTTTTGAAAATTAATGAGAGGAAATGTTTCTTAACGTACTCTGTTTTCCTACTTTATTTTAAACATTTTTTAAATTTACATTGCCCACTTATGTCTAATAGATAAAGAATTAAAGCGTGTTACCACGTTTAGGGAACACCCTGTACATTTATTATTATTATTATTATTTGGGCGGCTTCTTTGCTTACATGACGTACGGTACTAGACATACTGACTAGTACAGATTATTAAACTTCACAAACATCATTGTAAATATTGGACAAAAGATAACAGCAATATCCTGATATCCAACACCTCCAATATTGGAAAGGAACAAAGTCAATGATGATAATTAAGTGATGAATGTCAAAATATCTTATCTAAAATTGCAATACCTTGCTAAAGAAATGAGAAATAAAAATTTGAGTAAATATATATATTATTAATAAATGAGGAACTTGGGATTATACAACATAAACAAATCATAAATTTTACCCTTCTTGTTTACATAGAAATTTCTTTACTTCAGCGTGACTCGGCACATAAAAAAATCTGCTATTTATGATTCTGTTTTTATTCAAGCGTGAAAAGTTCACCTTTTTATTTAGTTTTTTTGCAACCACAGCATTTAAAACATGCATCTCGAAAAAATTCCATGATAAATTCAGAAGAAATACGATATTTGTTATATTCTTGATCATTTCGTCAGAACAATTCACGTGTACCTCTGTGAATTTCTTGTATGTTTATAGGCATATTATTAGACCATCTATAATTCAAAAAACATCTATAATTCAAATTTCGAAACTTCGTTGCTTTATGGTATAAACTGAGTGAGTTTTAAGCATAGAAACTTCAGATCACTATATAGCACAGTATATATAAAGCGAGTTTTAAAAAAAAATACTGAAGATAAATTCAATTATTCCAGTACAGAAATGTCTTTCCAGGAGACCATATCACAAAACTGCTCAAGTACTACTTTGAACTCCATGCTTCTTGGGAGATATAATTCTTGATTCTTCTTCTGTATTATAAACGGTTAACTATGTATGTTATGTTAGTTTCAATCCACAATATGTTTTGGTGGTGAAATAAATAAAGAATAAATGTGATGGGGCTTTATTTCTCAATATGGATTTCTGTTTAACTTGAATAACAAAGTGTTGCGTTCCTTTCTGGAAATTGTTGCCATTTGACTGTACTGCTGTGCTCTAGAGTGGCAGTAATATACTGGTGAGCGAAAATTCAGGACGAAGTGCAAAAATTAATAAGAATTCTATTTATTTTGTTTTTCACGCCTTTGTTCACTTTTCCCGTATTTTTAAAAGCTGAGGATGCAGTGGTGTTATTTTTTATATACTCTGCTGTCCTACGTTGCACCAAAAAAAAAAACCATTGTCTTTATTTTTTGTTAGTTGTTTTGTTATAATAGTTGTAGAAATAAGCATCTATGTATATATAAATACGCTAAGCAAAACCTTAGTGTCCCTTTTGCAGCGCACTGCGCTAACGGATGACCGTGAAATTCGTATGGAATTGTTTGTGCGAATGTTAAAATTTTTGTGTAGTATGCTAATGCACCGTAAAAAATTAGAGAAGTCATTTGGCACGCAGTATTTCACGCCAAGTCGGCCGATGGTTCCATTGTTGTGTCAATTTTGAAATAACAACACTTAGTTTCAGAAGTACTATAGGGTTATACTATTACAACGAAATTTGCAAAAAGTGGAATTATTCCCCAGTTTGGTGAAACGCCAATGACTAAAATGTGCTTTTGCTATGTGCTTGGCGACTTTTTTTAGACGGCGATAAGTGCGCGAAGTGTTGTAAATTCCATGTTTAAAAGCATTAGAAAAACCTTCAAGGAGAGAATAATATTTACTATTCGTTCCGGGCAGGTCGGAATCCAAGAGACGCGCCAATTCGACAATTTCTTCATAACCTCCCATCAGGCAGTATGCTAAAGCAAATTTTCTCCAAAAATATTATTGAAGAAATACCTCAGCAATTAAGGGTTGTGAAAATAATATTATTTATGAAGTGTATGAAAATATTTCCGAAAATACACTCTCAGATAACATATTGAAATCAGTTATAATAGAACCTAAAAATAATGATTGAACTTTTATTAATGTTAATAATCGAATATCAGGCGCGGATCCAAGGTGAGGACGGTGGGGGCAATCGCCTCCTCCTTGGCAACGTGCAAAAATCTGTTATAATCTGTTAAAATATATTATGAAAGTATAATGAAAATTATGTAGCCTTTTTCTAAGAGGTGTATTGCGGGTACTGCTCCCTGTCCTTTTTAATCATCGCTCATAAATAGATTTTATCAGTAAAATAATTAATATTAATTAGTATAATTGATTATATTAATTAATTATAAAATGATTTTGCGTATTCTACCCCGTATCCGCCCCTGTCGAATATCTGATGAATAGAGAACATATCACCGTAGCTACGATAAAATAATTTGCTATGATGACCGTGAAAATAATAACTATCCAGTAGAGTTTTTAAATTCTTTGACTGTGAGTGGTTTGGTTTTCCTTTTCTTTTCTTTTCGGTTAGCCGGGAGCAAGTGAAAAATTGCCAAATAATTGTGATCTGCGCGAAATTCTTACAAACCTAAAGCGATTTCCAGTACATAGTTCTTTATCCATTTCCATATATTGGAAGTTTAATTTAATTTCGTATTTTTATTCAATTCCACACGTTTTCAGAAATTCCCCATTATGTAACCAATAAGCATACAAATTTCTTTTTAGTATATTGACATTTTTGTATTTATTTAATTCTGTATCTAAATACTATTTTGTATACGGATTAAAATTTCCGCCTTTTTTGGGGGGAAAAGACAGTGTTTCAGAAGTAGTCTTTAAACGTTTCCCAGAAAAAAACAGTTGGCGGGATTTGCACCTATCTAAAAAAAATATCAGAGTTTGTCACCACATAAGTTAGTAAATTACTATTAAGAAACTTAAGTATTATACTATTAAGAAACTTAAATACAAAGGAAGCATTAGTCCATGGAACAGGAATGCGCATCAAGTTTATACATCGTAATGCTATTGATTGCGAAGTTTGAACTGGAACCGCAGGCAATAAAATAATTTTAATACCACTTAGAAATACCATATTTTACCATATCCTTTCAAAAAACTCAATATCCAAATATACCTGCATTTGCGATGATAGTAAATAAATCTCAAGGACAATCATTTGAAAAAAGGACAAATTTATTGAGGTTGCAAGGTTTCATACATGGTCAGTGGAACGCCTCAGCAAGTAGACTTGAATCATTCGACTTTTTAAGATTTTATAACTCCAAACATAATGGGTCTTTAGCCGAGGATAGTTCCAGGTTAAATTTTCGGAGGGGGCCACTAGACTTTTTTGATTAACTTAAATTGTTCAAAATGCAAACTGAATGCGTGAAATCCAGGGTCGGTAGAGGGAGATGACTCTATGACCCATTAACTGGAGCTGCCTTTGTATTTAGCAAAATATGATAGAGTTTTTACAAAAACACCGTCTTCACAGAAAAGTGTGGTGGTTGTAAAGTAAAATTGTACAAAAGTGGTCACTAAAGACAGACAGTCTCTTAGCCAAGGAGGTCACTTTAGTAGGTTCCAGTGTATATGGAATGGTGAGACATATTCTTTGACAGAAGAACTTTATTCACACTCAAATTTAAAAAACATAATGCTTTATGGTCGAATTTCGACCATTGGCAGACAACTAGCATAATATAAAAGAGCATTTCGATGTGCTGTTTCATGTACGTCAGTTGAGGGACAATCCAGTAAACAGTATTAAAAATATCAACTGGAATTATATTTAATCACTTCAAATCATAATATGTCGCTGGAAAATCTCAGTCAAAGAGTTTGCTTAACCAATTCAATCCATTACAATCACACAAAAAGATTTTTAATGCGGTTTCTTCATGTTCAGAATGGAGTTTCCTCCATTGAAATACATTACGAGATATTTTTTTATGTCACTCAAACATCGTAGCTACGGCATAATAGTACGGATAATGATGCTTCTACTTTTTTAGAAGAACCCATGGGATCCCTTGTGACTGTTTGTAAAGGGGACCAAGCTAGGGGTCTTGTCCCAGGAAGATGCTATATTTTAGTGTTAAACCGCATTTAAGTTAGAACGTAAATTTTTACGGTAATATATATTTTTCCTGCCCCACCCTGCCAAACGGGCACCCATGATAGAACCGCTTATGATTTTAAAATGATCATTTGAAGTGTTTGCAGTCATCTTATTAAAAGTAAGGGATGACTTAATCAACTTATTGTTTATAGTTTTGATTCCATGGTGCTTTAATGTACCGCCTGCAGATAACAGTACAACCCAGACGATAAAAACCAGATAAAAGAACCGAATTCACAAATTTCTGTCAAAATTTCAGATTTCTTTGTGAGAAAAACACAGGGTCAAAACTTTTTATTATTCATTCAATTCGATAAACAACTTAGCGCGTAATTTTATAGCTTTTATCGCTTCAAGGGTTACAAAGCGATTTCAAAGTCGTATTCAGCGATATCACTACATGTTCTCATGGATTGTTGAATGAAGCCATAAAACATTATTTTATTTTACGACTTTTTTTTTCTTCTCTAACGCTTCCTATACCCGTAAGATAATTTGAATTGTGCGTTTGTATATTTGATGACGTTTTTAATGTTTTTCTCTTAAAGATATCTATAAAGCATCTAATGTGTAACGAAATTCGAAGTATTTAAGCAGATTAAAGCCACTGGTTTTCTTTCTTATCCGTTTTCCAGCTTTTGTTCGAAATAAAATTGAGGGAATAATACTTTTATAGTACATCTTTTAATAAGTCTATAAAATATCAAAGGAAGAGAAAGTCCGTCATTATTGAAAGTTCGTTATTTTCTATCTAGTGAATTTTTTTAAAGATGTGAAATACATATGAAGAAACAAATGTAAAAATCCTACCTTTTTCATAGCGTTGAAGAACTCGTTATTTATTTATTTAATTTTTTACTTCAAAATGACTTCAAACTCCGGTTGTGTGGACTGGCTGAAAAAATCCTGGAGAACTTTATTTGGATTTCTGTGGCCCGTAGTTTTACTACCTCTGCCTTTATATTCTGGATCATCAGTAAGTTAATTCAAACATGCATGGTGATAAATTTATTGCATTTAGATTTTATATTAATTCATTTAGCGTTCGATACTATTAGGTTGTAACGAAAGTTTTCCGCCACTGCAAGTATTGTCTGCACAAACAGTTCACGTTGGTGTCTTTGCTAAAATTTTGTTAAAAATTTTTGTTATTTGAAAAAAAAAGACTTGTTTTAGAGCACTGTGTTGTGAAATCTGTAAAACAATATCGTTATGATTAAGTAAAAGGTGTCTGAAATGGAACTATCACACTACCAGATTGAACCATCATTTACTCTCAGTTCTGTTGCAAAAAGTCAGCTACAGATTGACACTGAATCATGTGTACAGCTTAATTTACAACTGTTGTATCATACGACACTGTGAAGATTTGGTACCAAAAGTTCAAAAACGAGGACTAGGACATTTAAGAAGCAGGGCGCTCTGGCCAGCTTACTGATGCTGATGAGGCCCGCCAACGAGAATTTGTGGAAGGAGATAAAATGTTCATCCACTCGAGAGCTAGTTAAAAGTGCCATGTCCATTAGTCGCGCTAAGCATCGCATATACTTGATATATAAGGTCAATCGCTCGGTACCTCATGAGCTGACCCATGCAAATCTGGCGGAAAACTTTCGTTACAACCTGATATATAAAACAGTTGACTTGCTTAATTCTAAAGTAAACATAAACTTACAGATTATATTAGATTTGATATTATAATACATTTATTCCTCTTTAGATTTCATACAATGATTTGACATTCGCTAGAACATAAAACATTTGACTTGCTTGAATCTGAAGTAAATATCCATTTAACAGTAGGTTCATGAGTACGTAGACCTTGTATTCAGGAGCATTTAATTATAATTTTTTTTTAATGTATTCGTGAATAACTGTATATAAGATCATTTTTACGTATTCATTTAATTCAGATTTATCACGACATAATCATTAACGATAAATATCTTTTCCTCTTTTTTACTTTACTTTCCTTTTTTTTCTTTCTAACGTTAAACAAACTGAAAAAAATGTTAAAAAGCTATAACAATATCCAATTTCTCCAAGGAGATCATATGGGCTTTGTTTTTAGCCATATTTCTTATAATCCTTCCAAACGATAAACTCAGAAATAAGTAACATTTTAAATGTAAAACTGTCTCATTTTGTGGGGGGGAAAATACCGTAATGATTTCGTCAATAAAATATTACTAGCTCATGAAAAGATGGAGCATTTATTTTAAGACGTAATAACAAATATGATCTTTATATATAGTATTTGGTTGAATAATTAAGCAAAGTAGTGCATTCGAATATAGGGTGTCCAGTGCTAACGGTGCCCAGTGGCTATTTTCTAAACTGTTAGTCAGAGACACATAGTTCCAATTGCAAAAATGCTTTAAATGACATAATCTATTATATCAGAAACAATCGAAGTCAATAAATCAATTCCTATAAAAATTACAAAATTTAAATTTTTATATGGTCCCCCGGTCCTATCAGTTATATTTAGAAAGATTTTCCTTATACAATTTCACGCACAATTAAAAAAAATAATAATAATAATCGTCCTTCTACGACCAAAATTCAACGAGCTACAGCTGCTTAAAGTTTTAGCACTTTTCGAGATGCGAAATAGGGGTTGTATACAAAATGAATTTCAGAAAAATTAATGTACATGGTTCTGAGCCTTGTAATATTCATTAGCAATTTCATCCACTATTTTACGATTGCAGATTGCAATAAAGAAGATTAACGTTTAATTATGTGTATCCAATAAATTAACATAAAAATATAGCTTATACTGAAAATAGAATTTTTAAAAGAGTTTTTTTAATGAACTGGTATTAAATAACTTAAAATACAATGAACTGGTATTAAATAACTTAAAATACAATGAACTGGCATTAAATAACTTTAAAAACAAGAGAATACAACACTTCATTAAACATTAAATTAGAAAACGAAACATTTTAAAGTGCGGATATATGCATTTTAGAAACTTAAATTAATATTACAAATCCTGTTAGCGTAACATTTGCTCAAAGTGTAGCTTCCTTCGGCAGCAATGCAAACATGCACCCGTGTAGAAA
This sequence comes from Cheiracanthium punctorium, assembly GCA_038373885.1. Taxonomy (NCBI): domain Eukaryota; kingdom Metazoa; phylum Arthropoda; class Arachnida; order Araneae; family Cheiracanthiidae; genus Cheiracanthium; species Cheiracanthium punctorium. The sequence goes on from JAWZYV010014059.1 coordinate 34,848, forward strand.
ACTCTTCCTGTACTTTGCTTACCATACTCGGTGTTACACATCTCCATGCTACACAAAGATACGATTTAGTAAGTCTCATCCCGGATAGATTTTTATAGAGCCTGACTGTAACCCTTTGCTTAAAGATTAGTATTCTAAAATTAGTTTTGCTTCTTTCTCCACATTATGCCAGAAAATGAAATTATAACCTATAATTTAAAATTTCGATATTTAGATGGCACCCTTAACGTTTTACCGTAACGGGACATTTTTAAACGTGGAAAAGTGACTTAAGTCAAAATGTTTGCTGCTTCATAATTCGGTGAATTTTGGTCTTAGAAGGGTGATTTTTTTTTTTTTACATTTTTTTTTAATTATGCATGAAATTATATAAAGAAATTTTTTCTACTGATAGGACCCGGGTACCGTATAAAAATTTAAGCTTCGTAATTTTTATAGGAATTGATTTACTGACTTCAATTGTTTCTGGTGTAATAGATTATACAATTTAGAGCGTTTTTGCAGTTGAAACTATATGTCAATTACTAACGGTTTAGGAAATAGCCATTGGGCACCGTTAGCACTGGATACCCTGTATATTTATTGTTATACAGACATGTATTTGTTGTTATTTATTTGTTTTCTGCCCTGTATGTTCTGGATGTAGTTAATAGAAAATTAAAAAGATACTTTTTAGATAAATATGGTTTGTTAAGTCATTAAATTTTTTACGACATTAAAAAAACTGAATAAGAAATCGATTTAAGCCATTACTTGGTTTCATACGTCTGTGTAAGGAAATGCACAAACAAAAAAATTTAACCAGATTTAATAAAACCCTGCTTAAGGGTTTAAATGTTGTAAAAAACAGTAAAGAAAATTATCTAAATACACGCATGTCTTGGTTTGAAATTTAATACACCCACTCAATGTAAGATACACTTACAATGTTATTTAATTCAAAATGTATAAAATGTATTAATAATTTAAAGAGATTAGCTTAAAATACTCTTAATATTATCTCCATAAAAAAGGAAACAAAATTGAATATTAACAGCCTAGGAAAAGTAATACTCGGCACGATATACTATGATATTTTATATGTCTGACTTTTTATAACGCTACTGCGATGATTAAAAAAATGAACTGTTTTAATTTTTTTCTTCAATAACAGACACACAAGCAACTACAACTACAACAACAACAAAAGATACAGAAAATTGTTAAATTTGAAAATGAATCAATACAGGCGTGTTACGGTCAAATTGGCCTGTCACTAGATATAACTTGTCGCATGGCACTTAATGACATTTTTTCTATATCGATCCTTACAGTGCCTAATTACTATTTACTAGTTTAGAAACAGGATTCGTAACACATTTCCGGTAAATGAATATTCTCAAAGCACAACTAAGTACTATTCAATATTTATGCGTCTTTTTAACTAATACAACCGCGTGATCAGCGTGAAGAATGGTTTATCAATGGGATGCTATTGGCATTTCATTTTGAGAATCGTCAATTAGCTGAACACAGTGCGTGGGGGAACAAATGGGAATGATAGAGTGAAATGCGACTAAATAACAAGTTTAAGCTAAAAAGCTACCCACGCAGGGAGAAATTTCTACAAACCACGTTTGAATGAAAGCTGGGAAGTGGGTATGCAAAAGAATACTTTTAGTCTGAGGAGGCTGTTTGTGACTGTCAAACCGTTGTTCTTGATGAGAAATTGCTTTAGGAAAAATTGATTTTTCGTAAATTTTAAGTGAATTGATGCAGTGAAGGGGATGAAAAACAGATATAAATCAAGGCTTTCGTTGACAGGATGAAAGATCGATATCTATTAGAATTATTTTTATTAATCATCAGTAAAACTCTCTCTCTGTATGTGTATACGAGATTATAAAGCATTTTATTATGATTCCTCTTGTAAACAGTTATTATCCAAGTGAATTTTAAATAATAAAGCTCTCCTGCAAAAGTAAGCCTGAGAAACTGTCTACTACTGAATATATTGCAGATTTGAAACCGTTTTTATCGTAAAAATGAGGGTGTTCTATTCTTGAAAATGATTCTTCTTCATTGAAGATGTCTACTGAAATTTCATTCGAAAAGCTACAATAAATATTTTGTTTGTTATAATCCAGAAGTGCTATTGAAGATAGCAATATGATTCGTAAATATGACATTATGAATGCAAACTGAGTAATAATGAAGAACTGAAATGTCAAAATATGTTTCTGGGATATATTTTATATACTAAGAAGTTGTGCAAAACAGAATGGAAAAAGCACTTTTAAAGAAATATTTTAAGTATTTTAATATTTCAGTGAGTGTATTGCTTAAGAAAGTTCTTTTTTTTCAAATATAGTACAATAATTTTTTGTGATATAGTTTTTTCTAATATACTACAAGTAGGTATATCGAGTTTTAACTTCACTTCACACTTAAAATTGATAATTTAAATTATATCATTTACGTATGGGTTTTGCTTTCATAAGAATACACATTTTTTTCCCATTACAAGTTTATTAGTTCATAATAAGTTTAAACAGTACGGATTCAGCTGTGTTTTTGAGTGAAAAAATGAATCAAGTACGGATGTTCGACCGCTCAGTCCGTACTTTTGAAAGGTTTGGCATAAAGCCAAGTAATTTGAACGATCCTCATCCTTTGAGTCCCATCTTGACGAGCCTCTCCGTACTCGGAATAAGAATAGACTACGGATTATCTGCAGGAATGATTAAAAAAGTATTCTTTCGAGTTTACATGGCTTTAGCTGTCATATACTACCACTACTGTGCGATGACAGACGTCATTTGGTACTTCGAGAACCACATCGAAGAAGAAGTTATGGCTGACAGTGTTACCGTCTGGTGCGCTGTCTGCACAGTAGACTTCCTTCTTCTAAAGAGGAAAGATTTTGCCAAAATTCTGATCGTGGTTGTAGCTGAAACCAGCAAATTCAGTGCGAAAGACCAAAAGAAATTTCGGAATATAGCAAAACTGACTTGCTTTAGCGTCTGGCTGTTCGTGGTCATCTTCAATGCCCAGTATATGATACTTGAAAGAGAGAAAGATTTTCCAAAATACCGGACTAATACACTACTGCATAAGTATTATGACTCCTTTACATTGGAACAGAAGCTTATTTTTATTAAAATAGACCGTTCGGTGGAATGCATTTTCGTTCAAGGTAGCTTAACTATGATAATGACGTTATATGTTCTACTCTGCTATAACGCAAAGTTGTGGTTCAAACGCTTCAATAGCGACTACCAAAATTCGGAATCTGCAAGAAATAGGCTTGGAGAATTGCATGATATCCGCGAATTTCGAGCAGCTTTTGAAGAGCTGTCAAATAGTGTCGAACTTCTGGACGATGTCTTTTCCCAAACTGTTGCATTATGGTTGCTCACGATACTAATAAATTTGTGTGTAAGAATACTGGGGATTTTCAACCCTTACAGTCTGACAACCACGGCAATGCTTCTTGCTGCGGGTCTGGCATTTGCAAGAGCAGCAACCATCTTGATTGCTATGAGTTTCGTTGCGGACACTGTGCAAGAAGAAGCAGTAGCGTCCTTGGGAAGATTAAATAATATGATACATAGTGAAAATGCTATCTGGAATACCACAATGTACCACGAGGTGCAGCTGGCGGTTTTCAAGTATACTCTTTACCCCACGCAGTTAACAGTCTGGAAGTTTGCAAGTCTCAACAGGTCTTTTCTGATGACTTGCCTTGGAATGATGACAACGTACGTCATAATTTGCATCCAGTTAAATCCCACAGCCATGAAAGAAATCAGCGGTTGAACGAAAACCGAATAAGGGGAAATTTGCACTTTGGTGTCGTAGTCTCATACGATATAAATTGTTTTTGAGAACAATTTCATATATGGATTTCGCATTTGTTCTCCCTTCTTTCAGATATAGCTGAAGGATAAGTTTTTGTGGTAAAGTAGATAATTTCGAATCTTTGAAATCTATTATATGTATTGCATATATTACAACTATCACAAGTTAGGGGATTTTTTGTGTTAGTTTGTTATTATTTGTCACATACATTACAAGGTTTGCAGAATATTTGTAACTGTTGGAAAAAGTTCTAGAACTATTAGTTCAGTAGTATCAAAATTCCATTTACTACCATTTAGCTCTTAAAATATTCGGAATTATGCCTTCTGATCTTTATGTGTGTTTAAAATGTCATTCACTTTTCTGACTTTTAAGAATTCACTAGACTAGAGATAGTATAAGGAACGGCGATTGAAGAATAAACTATAGAATGTTATAGGAGTGACTAAATTGATCTGATAAACTGATACCCTTCAGAATGAAATGTGTCTCCTCGTCAAAATTGTTGGTTTTATGGCACAGAAAAGAAAAAAGTATTCTTATAAAATAAGTTGGAATACATTTATTCAAAATCTCATATTCTATGATTTAAGGCATTTTCTGATAGAGAGCAGGCCCCGACGTAGAATATATTTAATTGCTGCAAGTAAAATCTGTATATTTTTAGAAAAATTAGTAGCCAAATTAGCATGAAAAGCGTTAAGCAACCTCTTATGTGGGATACATCTTGTTGAATGATAATGTAACAGTGAAAACATTCTGTCTAAAGGTTAAATTTTAATAGCCTATCTGTTCTAGGACTGAAATGTTGTGATCTCTACGCCTAAAAGACTGTTCACTAACCTCTTTTCTGCTTACATTGTGGAAGTGGCTTTTAAAACAGGACTTTAAAAAGTATCCACCAAAGATGTTGCAAATGTCAACTGACTTCGTTCTTTACTATGAAAATCTTTATTCCAATTCATCGAAATTAGACGGGTTAACTAATTGGAACCTAAAATATTTCATTCGAAGTTTTATAAAAATAGCTCTCAGAAAATTAACCCATCAGTTCTTACCTCCACAAGTAGGACCTACTCCCGGCCATTTTGTTCATGTGGATAGTGAACTTGAACAAGCAATTCCAATAAAACGTAGCACGGTGCACTGTACTGTGCAATAAATTTTGGAAAAGGATTTTCCCTTCACCAGTTTATTCTTTTACGGGGGATATTGTGTAACACTGGAATCTAAATGTCAGTTTAATCTCTGATGAAACTGTGACAATTTAAAAATATCCACTGAAGATGGAGCTCATTTCCGTAATTTTAAAACTACGTAAAAGAAAATAATTACTTTAGTTCATTGTGCAGTAAACTGTGAGTAATTTCAAGATTGAAGACTAAAAATCAATTCTGTTTTTAGCATTCAGGAAAAAAGAAGAGCTCTAACGGACACATTTACGAATTTTCTTTCTTTGAAATAAGTAGTTTCTTTTGAAATGCGAGATGCAAGTTGTATCAACAAGCATTCGTATTGGAGAAGTTCATTTAGAAGTTTCATGTGCCACATGAGATATTTGCCAAACAATCAAAAATCGTTTTTAAAGTCTTAAAATATTAATCCGATTGCCAGTATATTTCAATATTAGTTTTTTTTTTAGAATATACATTCTCTAAAATCCTAAATCATTTTTTTATATGTATGTGCACAACCTCTTTCTTTCCTGGATCACTCTTATACGTAAAAGAACAACAACCTTTTAACGTCACACAGATTTCGGGGCACACCAGCTTCTTTTCACGTACTAGTCCTCTACCTCCTTATTTACTGACACTATCTAAATAGCGTGATACCAACGGCTATGAACATTTTTACAGGAATCTAAGTGTGGTTATGTCCTTTTATTAATGGCTGGATACTTCACTTTCGAGCCGATACCACTTGCTGCATCAGCTCTTATTCCTGTGTTCTTGTTTCCTTTGATGGGGATACTCAGTACAACTCAAATATGCTATCAATATATGAAAGTAAGTTTACTTTGATAACAATTTCCAATTTTCCATTGTATAATACAGAATGTTATAAGTGTTTTTTTTTTTTTTTTTTAATATGCTATCATACAGTTACTGTTGTTTGTTTTTGTTGTTTTGGCATTATAGCCAATAATCTGTACGTGGGATCTAAGCTGATAGGTAGGGTGCCCTCCGTTGGGATCTTTCTAAGGGGTCCTAACCCGTATTTAAGCTAAGTTTCGGAGGAAACCTCAGAAAACTCCTAACGGTTAGGTCGGCGGACGCGTCCTAGTTCGAAACAGGCACCTTCCGTCTCTCAGCTGAGAGTGCTAAGGGCCACTGGTCGGGCAACATACAGTTACCCTGATCGCTGATTCACTGACTCTATCGGGCCGCCCACAATGAGCCAGTGGATAAGACACTGAAGAAGGTAGATGGCGAAGTTTCCAGGTTTGTGTCTATCGCGCGGTTGTCGATCTAAAAATCTGGAGTTCTGGGCTGTTTTTTGCAGATGTTGCGTGAATACGACCCTTAAAATGTCCGCTGCCAATGCCCCCCGTAGGCAGTGGCCCTCGTGTAGGCTTGCCATAACACACAAACAAACATTGACTCTGTCCCAATTCCGGTTTGTACCACTCCAAAAAACAAAACTTCTACCACCATTACTCCAATCTGATTAAAGAGTTAAGCTCAAAAAGCGCTATAAAATCCACACTTGTCAATCGGCTTGAAATTTTTACGAATTTTGTAACTTTTATTTATTTTTTTTAATTATTTATTTATTTTGCAAATTTATGTTAAAAACAATCTGCGCTACTTTAAAAATCCGAACATCTCCCCGTTCCCTAATTTATAAGCGACTTTTCGTAACTTTCAGCTTTTCTATATACATCCGAAATTTTAAAAAGTCAGTCATTTCAGTAACAAAATTTGGAATCGTATCAATTTGGGTCATATCTTCTGCAATGACTAAGCTTCCCAGTGTGTCACTACACTATATATCTCGTCACAGTTTTGAATGACTTATTTAGTGTTAATCATAGCTCCCACTATAACGCACTGAAAAAAAAAGTTTTGTTGATTCAACAGAATTTTGGTTGGCTCTATTTCAAAGAAATATTCTTGTTGAATCAACAAAAATTTTCGTTAATTCAAGGAAATAGTTTGTTAATTTAACAAAAATTTTGTTAAGGCAAAAAAAAAAAAAAAATTATTCGGATGAAATAGCGCCAGCCAAATTTTTTTTGTTGAATCAACAATTTTTTCTTTCAATTCAACAAAATATTTTTTCCTTGTGGATGCGTCTCACAGGGGCCCAGTTGATGCAAGCTCGGTTCCCGTTAGAACACCGATAGTAAAGCAGCATTTGGAAGGTAGACATTCTCGACAGCACTGCTGTCAAGAAGCTCATGGAAATACATTTTTCAGCTTTACCACCGAAGCCATTGTTTCCTTCTTTGTGGCCCCATCATAGTCGTGTGCATAAGGCACTGAACATGGTAGACGGCTGAAGTGTGAAGTTCCCACGTTGGACCTATCGCCAGATCGATCTGACGGTCTGGAATTTCGGTCGGTTTTCTTCTGCTGTAACGTGAAAACGCGTTAGAATCCTTTAAATGTCCTCCGTACAAGGCATGCCCCTCGTGTAAGCTTGCCATAACACAAAATAAAACAAACAATGAACTCATTGCTGTAATTAGCTGTAAGATATTTACATATGATGGTGAAAGTTGAACTGTGCGTAAAATTTCACCAATTGCATCAGTTCAGAAAAATCAAATGAACCAGTTGTTGGCGCACTTGCTTTTATGTGTTCAGTGTTGAACGAAAAATTTTCAGAGTGCTTAATTTTAGTCTGACACGATTTTGTTTACAATTTATTGCATGTTTGTATTGTTGAAAATGAGTATTATCTATTTATTCATTTTGATTTTGATGCAGGATACGATAATGATGTATTTAGGGGGGCTTCTGTTTGCAGCAGCTGTGGAACATTCAAATCTGCATAAAAGAATTGCCCTTAAAGTGTTGCTTTCGTTGGGTACCAGCCCTAGATGGTAAGATGATTTCTTCTTTTAAATAAATCAACAAAATTTAAAAGATATTTAATGCCACTCAGCAACAGTATTTCAAGGGGGAAGTGACATAGATGACATGCTGTTCATGGCATATACAGGGTGAATCTAAACTCTTGGGCAAAACTTGGGGTGATAGGGCACATAATAAGGAATCAGAATCACATAGCAATGTGGAGTCGGCAACGTCGTCTTCGTATATCTGTTAATAATCACTTCGGAGAAAGTGCTGAAACAACAGTGCACTTGCCGACCATTGTTCGCCAGAAATTAATGTATTTTTCTCCGAAAACAAAAGACTAAAATGGATAGTTTAACCCATTTATACCTAGTGTCCCTTTTTTGGGACGGCATTATCGCTATTAGTCAAAAACGTTATTTATTTTTCCTGGCCTTTATTCACGAGTATTGAACCTCAACTCCACAATATATTTGAACATTACGAAGTAGAATGTAGACATTTAAATTTTTATGCATACTGATTTTAAAAGCAATCACCCCTTGTTCAAGAAGTTGACATCAGAAATTTTTCTATTACTTCAGGTATTAGCAAAAATCGAAGAAAGTCGCAAAAATATCTGGGCACAAATGGGTTAAAAAGTTTATTGTATTTCATGGATGAAATTTTCGGATACGAGCCTATTGCTTATGAAACTTGGTGAAGAAATTAGACGGACACTTCAATGCTTTTCCAAAAGTGATTATTACCGGATATGTTAAAACTTCGTTTTTCACCCCAGATTGCTATGTGATTACGATTCCTCATTGTGTGCCCTATCACCCCTGAAAGTTTTGCCCAAGAGTTTAGATTCACCCTGTATATTTATTATTGTTTAGTAGTACACTGTGCTCTGAATAACACAAAGTTTACATCTATCGTACAAATTGTTGGAACAAATCGTACAAATCGTACGATTACAAATTGTTAGAATCGTACAAATTGTGTTATCGTACAAATTGTTAGAAGTCCTGACTGCATGCTCCCTTCAGCCTGTTGGTCACGGCAAATTGAGTATCCACAATCTCACTGAAACGTTCCACTTTTAAAGCACATTTAAGTTTAAGGAATAAGAAAAAAAGCTACAAGTGCCAAATCAGGACAGTAGGGTGGATGTTTGAGCAAAGAGATCTATTTTGATCCTAAAAAATGTTTTGCATGTAGTGCGTAGAGACAAGTGCATTGTCAACCATTGCATGGTCCTGCATCCAACAAGTTGACTTCCCAGCTTCCTCTCAAGAGCTTGTAGAATAGATGTAAACGTCGTATGGGGGTGAAGAGAGATTATTTTGAAACTAGTTAGTACTACGAAATCGTAGTAAAGCTCTTTTGAAGTGCTATTGTCGCATCATTTATTCGGAGCAATGTGTACAGAAGATCGTTCAAAGTAAGGAGGTAGAATTAGAGGAACTGAAAGCTTGAAAAATGATTGCGGAGCAAAGAGAGTTATATTCGTTTTTTATAATTTTAAAAATGAGAAACTATCAAGTCATCAAAATGACAAGGAAAGTGTAACCTAATTTTTATCTGCCTGGCTTATCCAATAGAGTCTATTTATGTATATATTACACTAACGTATACGGTGACAAAATCGAAGATATTTCTATGATGCGAATAGCAATAACTAGATGTAAACATTAGTAGAACCATGGATCTCATGAAAGGAACGGCAGCACGTCGATCAATAAAATGAGAAAGCTGCTGTAATTCAGAAAGATTTATGCAAGAATTCGAACAACATATTATCAGGCTATAAAATTATTTTTATAATCATTTTATGAATAGGAATGACATCATTTATGTCTTTTCATTCATTTTGCAATGTCAGTACTTGACATGGCCATCATCGGTCTTTTGATGACAACAAAATTTATAGCAACCTTAACCTAAATAAATTTAATGGCATGTACTGTTTAAACAAAGAAACATCATTTTTGTTGAAGTGAGTCCAATAATTTAGCCAACACTCTTCTAAGTATGAAGAACAAACAGTAAGGTGTAATATGCTTAAAAATTCCTTTTTTAATTAGTTCGTGTTACAAAAATATTCGACTGACTCTTAATTTTAAATTTTGTAGCTTCTTAATGTTACTATTATGGATCTTATAAGAGCATAGAATGTACGAGTAATTAATGTAAAAATATTTCTGGAAGAATACTACAGACGAACAAAGCTACTAAATATTCGTTATTAAATTATTATTCTCTGTTTTGTTTAAAGACGGGATCCATGCATATTTAAGAATGCTGAAAATCACTAAGCATTTGGCTGGTCCAAAATAAACAATTCGAAGACTTTTAATAAAACTGGCTTTTACTTAAAAATAATCCTTCCATCGGCTTTCTATTTCTCATTTACTTAGGCATAGTTGCTAAGTGGTTAATTCTACAATTTTCTCTTTCTATCCTTGCAGGATCTTACTAAGCTTTATGGTGACCACAATGTTCCTCTCAATGTGGATTACGAACACAGCCACAACTGCAATGATGGTTCCGATAGTCGAGGCAGTCATCTCAGAGCTCCACAAAGAGTTCCTTCAAAGACAAGAGTTGAAGAGGCGGAGGTTTTCATTTGTTCCGAAACTAAGAGGAAGTACGGAAATACCTTTTGAAATGCTTATTTATTATTTAGTTATCAAAGAAAACCCCAAGAAAGATTGATTGTAAAATACTTTTCAACATAATCTTATTTGAGTGATTGGCGGTTCGTCAGGTGATGCAGGTGAAACACTGCTTCATTTAAATTTACCTGAAGGTCTATATTTTCTATTTCAGTCCTAAATACATTTTTGATTTCAGGTAGTCTGTGTATTTAGCCAAATCACTATTCGTTACACGAGGACTTGAACGGGTGTGATACTGTATATACAAGTCTGCTTCGTTTGCTCGCAAAGTCACGAGCCGCCACTGATATATACTACTGCTTGAGGAATAGTTCAAGTAGATAATAGCTCTGCTAGCCACAAAGATCCCCATTTCTGTGTGCAATGTTGTTTAGGTCTTTGAACAGTCCCTCTGCCAATTGCACAAATCAGGGTGACACGGTTATCGTAAGCACGGGAACATCACTAATGGACCACCGAAATGTGAAAAAAATGTTGTCTGAAGTAATGAGTCAAGACTGAGTTTGGTGCATGCCGATGGCGGAATACGTATTCGGCGTCAATCACATGAAGCGATGGATACTTTCTGCCATCAAGGGACTCTTCAAGCAGGCGGAGCTGGCATTCTTGTCTGGGGAGTGTTCACATAGACAGAAATGAAACCCCTGGTACGTGTGTCGTCATCTCTCACACACTGCAAAAAAAAAGTCTGTTAAACTGACAGAAAAAAAACTGTCAGCCAGGACGCCAGTTTATTTCCGTATATTTTAGAGAAGTCTTCTGTGTTTTTTTCGGTATACGGAAGATTTCTGTAAAATAAACTGAAGAATACTGTTAAAATTTATATAGAAACTTCTCTAGTAACTACAGACGGAGAATGCTACTAAATATTCATTATTAAATTATTATTCTCTGTTTTGTTTAAAGACAGAGTCGACGCATATTGAAGAATGCTGAAAATCACTAAACATTTAGCTGGAACGAAATAAACTATACGAAGACTTTTGATAAAACTGTCTTTTATACATAAAAATAATCCTTCCATCGGCTTTTCCATTTCTCATTTACTTAGTTGCTAAGTGATTCATTCTACAATTTTTTCATTCTGTCATTCCAGGATCTTACTAAGCTTCATGGTAACCACGATGTTCCTCTCAATGTGGATTACGAACACGGCCACAACTGCGATGATGGTTCCGATAGTCGAGGCAGTCATCTCAGAGCTCCACAAAGAGTTCCTTCAAAGACAAGAGTTGAAGAGAAGGAGATTTTCATTCGTTACGAAACTAAGAGGAAGTACGGGAATAGCTCTTGAAATGCTTATTTATTATTTAGTTATTAGAGAAAACCCCAAGAAAGATTGATTGTAAAACACTTAACACAATCTTATTTGAATGATTGGCGGTTCGTCAGGTGATGCAGTTGAAAAACTGCTTCATTTAAATTTAACCTGAAGGTCTATATTTTCTATTTCAGTCCTAAGTACATTTTTGATTTCTGGTAGTCTGTATATTTGGCCAAATCCCTATTCGGTACGCCTTACACGAGGACCTGAACGGGTGTGATACGATATATGCAAGTCTGTTTCGTTTGCTCGCAAAGGCACGAGCCGCCACTGATATATACTACTGCTTTAGGAATAGTTCAACTAGTTAATAGCTCTGCTAGCCACAGAGATCCCCATTTCTGTGTGCAATGTTGTTTAGGTCTTTGAACGCCCTATTGTGACACAGCAATTGTGACCAGCAACAGATTGTTACACCTAAATTTTTGATAGCTTAGCTAATTAATTGATACAGACAACAATAGCAGAACCGATCAGGTTTCAACGCAGAGAAATGAAAATTCACACACATATATATATATAAACGGAAATGAATTGTAAGGTAAATTTCAAAGTGACATAAAAATAAATATCTAGATGGCCCCCGAAAAATTAAATCTTTTTATTTGTTTTTTTTCCCCAGGGGAATATGTGTATTGTATATTAACCACTATTTCACAGAGACCCAAATCATACTGCAGATCGGACAACTGCTTTCAATTATAAATATCATTATCTATAAATATCCCACAATTGATTAAAAAATATAATATTTCTACACTTTGACTTTTGGATCATAGATACACTGATGAGCAATTTTTTTTAGGGATATCTGGCTTTATGGCAATTTTGAGATGTGTCCAAGCCTGAAAGTCACTTGATAAGGGCGTAAGCAACAGTTTGACAAGACAAGGAGCTTTACCCACGGTTTCAGTAATAGTCCGAAACAGAAGGGGTAAGAGTACAGATTTAAGTGCATTTGATCGTGGCCAAATCGTCAGGACATGATGAATGAGTCAATCCATTTCGAAAGTAGTGCAGACCCTCAGATCCGTAGTCACCAATCATCACTGCCAGGGTCAACTGCTGAGGAAAACAGCGTGTAGATGACCGAAGTCGTCTCGTCGGCTATATCGTATTGTAACATCGGATAAACGAGCAACAGTGTAGCAGATCACCCCTCATTTTAGCTCTAGTGCATAACAACGTGTAAGCTGCCACAGCATGCTAAATCATCTCCTCTCAATGGGGTAAAGGAGTCACTATCCTACAAAAGTCTCTCTGCCAATTGCACAAATCAGGGTGACACGGTTATCGTAAGCACCTCACTAATGGACCACCGAAATGTGAAAAAAATGTTGTCTGAAGTAATGAGTCAAGACTGATTTGGTGCATGCCGATGGCGGAATACGTATTAGGCGTAAATCACATGAAGCGATGGATACTTCCTGCCATCAAGGGACTCTTCAAGCAGGTGGAGCTGGCATTCTTGTCTCGGGAGTATTAACATAGACAGAAATGAGACCCCTGGTACGTGTGACGTCATCTCTCACACACTGCAAAAAAAAAGTCTGTTAAACTGACAGAAAAAAACTGTTAGACAGGACGCCAGTTTATTTCCGTATATTTTAGAGAAGTCTTCTGTATTTTTTTCGGTATACGGAAGATTTCTGTAAAATAAACTGAGAATCTGTAAAATTTACAGAAACTTCTCTGTAACAGATGTACTTCCCTGTAACTCTGAAACTTCTCTGCAGCAGGACCTTCTCTGTAAAAAATCGGAAATAAACTGACGTCCTGGCTGACAGTTTTTTTTTCTGTAAATTTGACAGACATTTTTTACACTGCAGTTGAACGTTATCATGATATTCTCGAAGACCTATTTACTCCCGTATGTTCGTTGTTGACATCTCATTATAAAGGTTGTCTTTCAAAAAGACAATGTACTGTGTCATCTTTCCCGAAATGTATCGGAATGGTTGGATTAAAATTCCACAGATCTGCACGTGCTTTCCTAGCCATTAAAGTCACATCAGTTCAAGATCATTGAGCATATATTGGATGTAGCTGAGAGAGGTGTTCGAGTCTCCTACCACCTTCCATGTAATCTTCATAAATTCTGCGACGTTGTTGAGTAGTTGTGGATACATATGGCTTCTCGCCACTTCCAGTGTCAAGACAAATCATAGCCTTCATCAATTCAAAAGGTGGTTCTACCCGTTACTAGGCAGATATCTCTAATTCAATTGCTCTTCAGTACATATGAAGAATCTCGCACGTTGTAAGTTACTCATAAACATGTGGAATTTTTCAGGCGTTTTTAGTGACATTTACGCAACAACGGTGAGTTAATCACCAAGATGCTGAGAATAATATTAAAGGTACAATCGATATTCATTGCGTTTTCTCTTTCAGTATCCATCGACAGCTTTTCAAGTCTTCCGGACGATAAAGTAGACTCTCAATCCGTGACAACTTTGACAAAGGCTTTTATCGAGCCAGAAAAAAAGCCTTTCAGCCAGTAAGTACACCATAATCTGAAGTATTTAAAAATCAAGGCAGTTTTTAAACAATCGTGATCGACGAATACTGTTTTTATTTCCGTTAAATTTTCTTTTGAATTAAAGAGATCAATGAGACAAATGAGACATATTTTAACTTTATAGGAATAATACACGCTAATTAGTCGTATTTATAGTTAAAAAGACGTATCTTCGACGCAATATATAATTTAGCCATATACGGAATTAAGTTTTTTTTAAAGAAATTACATACACTGAATTTCAAGAATCTAAGTCGATCACTATGTTAACAAATTTTAATATTTTTTGTTTTTATCTGGCTCATTTTCACCGAGATTCAAAATTTTCTTTGGAAAAAGATCGAGATATTCACCACATTTCTATGGTCACCAGAGAGCACTGCCAAAACTAGTTCATAATTCGCCCTGTACGAGATTACCATGTTTACTCACCTACGCCACCATTCTCCGACTTAGAAAAAAAAAATTCTTTTTTTTTTTAATTTATAACGTTAAATACAGTACATATGTCAGAAATTCTGTTTCATATATCATATCGCTACCACCATGCTAAAAACGCGAATCTACGGTTTGTCGACTTTTAACCTAAATGCATCGTCAGGGGATTTCTAAGCAATGCTCAGTACCGTAGCCAGTGAAACATTTTGGGAAGGATTTTCAAGTTTTATTTCTCCATGTGCCAAATTTTTAACACTCTTTTACATACAGTAATACATGTTCTTGAAAGCTACGGGTTGGGTTTGAACCCCCAAAACCTCCCTTTGGCTACGGCCTTGGCAATGTTGCACACTATGCCAAATCCCTAAATCTCAATTCCAAATAGTTTACTTGAAAACTGATCATTGTGCTTCGCGTATCTACACTGCAAATAAAAGTCTGTTAAACTGACAGAAAAAAACTGTCAGCCAGGACGCCCGTTTATTTCCGCATATTTTACAGAAGACTTCCGTATTTTTTTCCGTATACGGAAAATTTCTGTAAAAGAAACTGAGAATCTGTAAAAAAACGGAAATAAACGGGCGTCCTGGCTGACAGTTTTTTTTTTTCTGTAAATTTGACAGACATTTTTTGCAGTGTATTATTTATACATACTGAAGCAACGAAACTCTGAAAGCGTTTTTCTCGAAACTAAGAAAATGAAGATCCACATTTTCGTCGTGGTAGTACAGGTATGATATTGAAAGAATATTTCTGTCTGTTCTCAAAAGAACTCTTCGGGAGCTTTGCGTAACACAAACTAATTAATAATATAACCGTAGAATGATGCCGTTGGATATTCTATAGACGACATGCCTAAATATGCCTCTCTCAGGTGTCCCACACACAATCAATCTTAGGTAGTTTTTTTTTTTTTTTTTTTAATCTACTCTTCGAAAAATGTGTTCGAAAGCTTTATTCTTCTCTCACAGGGGATAATATTGTTGTGTATTCGTCAGTTAGTACTTCTGTTCATAAGAAATAAATTATGCTAATGGTGAAACACAGAGTTCGTACGGTTCCCAGATTTGCTAAAATTCCGAACTTTCGAAATATTGTCGTATCATGGTCTGATTATTTAAAAGTGGTATTGTTTTTTTATAAAACACGCAAAGAAGTTCTCTCGATTACCTCAAATAATAGGACATTTTAGAACAATTTTTCAAAAGTTCGGAATTTTAGCGAATTAAGTACTCTGCAGAAAATGTCTGTCAAATTTACAGAAAAAAAAATGTTAACCAGGACGCCAGTTTATTTCCGTCTCTTTTTTTTTTTTTTTTTTTACTAAAGTGTTCCGTAAATTTTACAGATTCTTAGTTTATTTTACAGAAATCTTCCGTGTACGGAAAGAAATACGGAAGACTTCTGTGAAATATACGGAAATAAACTGGCGTCCTGTTGACAGTTTTCTGTCAGTTTAACATAATTTTTTTTGCAGTGTACCTGTACGAACTCTGTTACAGAACTGGTCAATTTTGCATCATTCACCTTTTATTAATGTCTTAACAGTACGTCGAGTAATAACAACCGGGTGAACAAAAAGAAAAAAAAAAACACAATATTTTGTGACTTATACTGTTTGGTTATAATTCATTCTTGCACATCTTTGGAGAAAAATAAAAATGCTTTAAAAACTTTCAGAATAAGATTCTTTACAATACATTTTTGTTGTTAATGTCTTTCAAGAATAGAAGATGAAAACGTGAAAGAAATGCTGTCATCTCTCCAGACCGCACTGCTGCTGAGCTTGGCTTTTGCAGCCAGTTTCGGAGGGATAGGAACATTGATCGGAAGTGGACCAAATCTCGTTCTGAAATCGCAAATGGACGAGTAAGTGCATATTTCTCAGCTATGAGAATAAAAATTAAATTTTTTAAATAAAAAATCTACATCTATGCAGGGTATCCCGAAAAGGTGGTCACGCGGTTTGATTCTTTATCCATTAGAGATAGGTGGGCAGTATAAATCAACAGGATGTTTAAAATAAGGTAAGGGGGAAAATAACACTACGTTAAGAAAAAATTCCTTATATTAATTTTCAAAAAGTTATTCTTTTTAAATTTGTATACGACCCCCGTAAAAGAAAACTCCCAACTAGTAAAATGTGCCCATACACTAATGAGATGATGTATAAAATTTGAAAACTATATCCTAAAAAGTGGCAAAGATTATGAAGAGTAATATATGCTGATTTAAACGACTTTTCAATGGCTCGAGGGTTTCAGAGTTCGTACAGAAATTACGAAAGCAAATACATTTTTCCTCTCTAGCAACAAATGTTTACATTCAAATTCATGTATTGCCCCAGGCCATCCTTCTTATACGATATCTCTGAAACGTTTAAGGACGAAAAGCTGAAAATTTGTACATCACCTAATGAGTGTATGGGGCACATTTTACTAATTGGCAAATTTTCTGTAGCGAAGTCGTATACAAATTTAAAAAGTGTAACTTTTTGAAAATTAACGAAAGGAACTTTTTTCGTAACGTAGACATTTTTCCGACCTTATTTTGAGCATTTCCCCCACTTTTCTGAAAAAATTAAAGCATGTTACCACCTTTGTGGGACACCTTGTATACATATATATGTATACAGATTTACAATTAAAAATACAATTAAAAGTGACGTATGGAATTGACCTCTTAAGCCCTGAGGTCCAAATTTGTGGACCTCTCTTAGATGTCTCGTGAAATCTGAATCGTCTAATTATAAAAGATTTTGATTTTATCTTTGGAAAGATGAATGATTTTAATTTAAAATGGAACCAATACACAACAACATTGAGCTGGTTTTATTTATGAAATCACTTGTTGTTTCGTGTAACTTTCAAAATTGAAAAAAAATTAACAGTAGGACCGGAAAGAAATGCGTATCTAGAGTATTTGACTATTGCCAGCTAAAGTTAATAATTCGAAATTTGGAATATGAGTTTTTTTTTAACGCAGGTGCTAGATTAGAAAGAATTTTTTAAAATTCGTAACTTATAGGTCGTAGAGGACAAAATTTTCTCTTTTCCCATATCTCTCTCAAAGAAAAAAAAAAGATATATCCATAAAGTTATTATTTTAAAAATACAAAACTCACGAATACCTAAAAATCAATTTCTGAAAAAACGGGCAGGGTGGCCATCTTTCTTGTTGGAAAAATAATATAATCTGTAAAATTCTTGGCTTAAAATAAAACGAATATGAATCCTTTGTTTAACTTTTCAACAAGATTTTAACTAAGAACTTGTTGATGTTTGTTAACAAGTTCTTGTTAACAAACAAGTTTATTTGTTTGTATCTAATGTAAAAAAAGCATTATATTCTTTTCCCCCTAATAGTAACCTCCAATACATCAATTTCAAGAATATCCCTTTTTCTTTGATCTATAATGTCACTAGCATGTGAAGCCCAGGAAAGTGTGTTTAGTTATTGTTACCGTATATCTCGGCGTATAACACGCACTTTCAACTTCAAAAAATTACTTCATTTTTTAGCGTGCGTGTTATATATCGAATAGAAAATGTTTAATATAAAAAAAAATCATAAATGAACATTACAAATGATAATTATTATCGTAAGATATGTCTTAAATTTACTGGTGCGTATTATACGCCGGGATATATATGGTATATCTTCGAATCTGAAGAATTTAACAATAAAATGTATGGTTTTAAGCATTTTCCAAAGATTGTGTAAGTATATTTTGTTAATACGAAAGGAACAAACAGTGCTACCAAATCTTTTTACGTGAGATGTGTTACTTTACATATTTCGGTACAGGAAAATAGAGATTTGTGAAAATTGGAATGAAAAAAATATACAGGGTGTATCTAAATTGTTTCAACAAACTATTGTGGGAGATAAGGCACATAATAAGGAATCAGAATCACATAGCCATGTGAGGTCAAAAATGTTGTCTTCGTGTAACTGTTAATAATCACTTTAGGAAAAGTATTGAAGTGTTTGTCAAATTTCTTAAGCAAGTTTCGTATACAATGGGCCTGTCTCCAAAAATCCCATCCAAGAAATTAAGTAGAATTTTTAAACTACGAATTTTACTCACATGTTTTCTGAGAAAAATACGTTAGTTTTTGACAAACAATAATTGGAAAGTTCACAGTTGTTTCAGCACCCGCTCCAAAGTGGTTATTAACAGCTACATGAAGACAAAGTTTTTGACCCCGCATTGCTATGTGATTCTGATTCCTTATTATGTGCCAAATCTCCCATAATATTTTGTTGAAACAATTTAGATATACGCTGTATAAATAAATATCAAATCATATCAAATTTTATAAATACCATATATCCCGGCGTACAACATGCACTAGTAAATTTAAGGTATACCTTACGATTGTAATTATCTTTTCTAAAGTAATTCATATTTGTAATGTTCATTTATGATTTTTTTATATTAACCATTTTCTATTCGATGTATAACACGCACGCTAAAAAATGAAGTAATATTTTAGAGTTGAAAGTCCGTGTTATAGCCGAGATATACGGTATGTACAAATTTGTGCGTATTCTATGTTAAAATCAGTGCAGTACACCAGCCGTATACATGAAACGCTGTCACTTTGCGAGTTGGCGAGTTTGATTCCCAGAGATAACCCAGAAAATGTATAGATCTGATGCGTTGTTATTGTTGTTTGCTGTTTCTTTTGCCCTTTGGCATCCTCGAAGCGATGCCAGATCCTCCATATAGGACAGAAATGGACGAAAGGAGACGGTTTCCATTGTAATGAGCACCATTGGGAGGAAGTCCGACTTGCTCGGGACCGCCTAATTTTGAACCAATTCGAGATGACAGACCTAGGACCTGAAATCGCCACTCCCAGAGGTATCATTTGAACATGGAGGACATTGGATCTACGAACAGATTTTATGTGCACCAGTTTCCATTAAGGTCCACGGCTCCACAGCAGCACAGCCGAGGGAGGTTTTCACCTTCCCAAGCACTGGCCAAGCCGGTGCTGCTTCACTTTCCGTGTTCTAATGGGATCGAAATTGATCTGGTGTTATGGTAGCAATTGTACTTGGTATGGTGAATACAAGTTTCGCGTATTTGATGAATAACGCCCAACAAAGGTCTAACTGCACTTTAATTCTATTATGCGAGGTTATTGAATATGAGATCGCCCTTTCCTTCGGAATATCTAAGTGTATGATGCTTGCTTAATCTTTCAAGAGATATTTATTTCTTCATAATAGCCTCTTAATGTATTAAACTAGTGTATGCAATATTCTGAAAAACTGTTTCACGCTTAATCTTTTACTAGATATTTATTTCTTTACTATAGGATGTTTCCAGAGTATAAGCAATTGACGTTCTCTACTTGGATGATGTACAACATTCCTGGAATGATTATAGGCACTTTTCTGTTATGGATACTCTTTCAAATAATTTATGTTCCTTGTTGGTAAGTTTTTCGAATGCTCGTGTGTTTTACAATTTGTACAAGACATACTTTAACAGTTAATTATTACAGTTTATTATTAATTATTACTTTAACAGTTAATTATAACTTACAGTTAATTATTTAAAAAATGGCATAATATCTTTAAGCGATATTTTTATAAAAGAGAACAAATAGCTTGTGGTCCTTGTTGGTAAGTTCTTTCAAAGATTCGTGAGCTTTACAATATATACTATAAGACGCAGTTTATTGTGAACTGTTTATAAAATGTTATATATTTGATTTTCAGTCATAATTTGTGACTTTTGGATATCCTAATATCTTTAAACGATATGTTAATGATTGAGAGATTTTAATGACAGAGATTTAAAAGCGATTTTAGGAAATTGTTCAATGATTACTTCCAGGTGAAGGTATGAATTGTGTGTAGCATGTACGACTTGGACGCGTAATAAACTTAGGTGGGATGTAAATGGATAGATATTTAATAGATACTAAATATCTTATTAGCAATATTAATATTAACTTACATATGGCCCTTCTACTAGAAAAAACTGGAAATGTTGCATCTGCAAACTATATTATAAAAGTAATTGACTAAATGTGACTTTGCGCTTGCTTGGAACAATTTTACTACATTTAATTTCTTAGAACCATAAATTGAAAGATATTACATATAACACATAACCTCTGGATTTTGAAATCTCTGGACTTAATTTTGAAACTGTGATTAAAGTTAAATCGATTAATGAGTAATTTTTTTTAATTACACTTGATATTTGTTAAAGAAAGGGCAGAAAAATTACACAGTATTTACAAATTTAATGTCAAACCATCTTGTATATTTTATTTTATTTTTTTAATTTGAAAATTTTCAAAAGATGATTTTTGTTTATTTACAGCCAGAAAACTACGGTAGAATCAGAATCAGATAAGCATTTAGTTAAAGAAGTTATTAAAAGAAATTATGAAGAACTAGGGGCGTTTACGTAAGATTAATTTTTGAATATGTTTTAAATTCTTAGTAGTCGTATTTAAAAAATAGTGTGGAAATTGTTAAATAAGGCTTAGAGAGAATTCCTCAGACACATTTAACGAAAACTCTGTAAAGTCTACCTGGGTGATTGAAATCCAAGCTTGATTTCAGTGATGATTGTCAATTTTAGGGTGCCTATTCTCTACTGATTCAAAATTGAAGCTTCTGAATTAGAAGAGAATATCATATATGAATGACAGAATGAATCTTACTGCAATACATAAAATAATGCTTTGTTGCAAAAAAGGAAGGAAAAAAAAAGAATGAAATTTAGATCATATGTACGAAACAGACTACATTTATTTATTTATTTTTACGTAATTCAATTCATTTATATAGAAGCATACGATAGACAGGTGGTTGTAAAAATAATGAAAACACTCTAGATTTATAAGGAGTCCTTATTAAAACGGCATAGGATTACCTTTGACGTGTAATACAGCTTGAATTTGCTTGAAAATCGAATCATACAAGTTCTGAATAGTGTTTAGAAGAATATTGTACCGTTCATGAAGATTTCTGAAAACTCCGTAAGCGATACTGGTGAATAATATTGATTCTAGAATGAATACACTAAAATAGGTCATAACGGTTCAAATTATATTGAGGTTGGGGTCTGTATGGTCCAAGCTAGACGATTCGTTTCATCCTCGTGTTCATGAAACGTTGTTGGAGAGGTCCCTCTGCTTGAATAAGGTCATTATCATCCTGGAAGAAACAAAGTTTGCAACAAATAGATCCGGTCATCTAAAATTTCTGCATGCTTCCCTCTAGGGATTCTTCCTTTCGGAGTTATGATTGGACTCGCAGAAAACCAAGACACGGCTGCCCATACCATGATAGACCAACTTGCATGCTTGATACTTCGAACGAGAATATCTTTCAATGTTCAGCTGTTGAAAAACTGTTTTATTATACACTTGTGCAGCTGTCCGCTAAAGGCATCCTTTTTGTGTGAAAAAATATAAAAAGTTATTCGTCGAACCATACAATTGTCTTTCACGTATCAAAATCTTCTAGATTTTGAGGTTGGTACACGATGTTTGGTATTGGCATCTGGGGCAAGTGGCTAGGGAATTACTGATGAGCCGTAAATGTTCTGTTTATGAGGGTGCCTCTCACTGTAAGTATTAACAGAGAATCCAGATGCTGATTGAGTTCTGAGGGATCTTTGGCTGCAATGTTTTTTTTTTCTTTGTTTTTTTAGACATTGCAATCTACTTCGATACTTGATCTCTTTGATCAAGTATGAGAATCTGTAGCTGAGTGAAAGAGATTCAGACTTGATCTCTTTCACTCAGCTCATCCTTCCGTCTGAACTTTTGTTTTATCAAACTTGTTTGCCGCTATGTGTACACTGTCATGACTTTAAATACCGTACCTCTAAAATCGCCTAAAATCTGAAATGTTTCAGCAGCATTTGTTCCAGCTAGTCGGACTCAAAAACAATTTGACCTATTTGCAGTCTGTAAGGTCTGAGACGTTACGCTTGGAGCAAAATCAAAGATGTATACAACCTCACTGCAGATTCTCATATTATTAGGATGTATAGTACTTTTAATATAAAATAAAATCTTTTGGCTAGGTTTTAAATTTAAATGATTTAGGAAACATATTTTTGAGTGTCATTTTTATTCACAAGTATTTACATTATTTTGTTAACCACGTGTACGTCGTTGAGTATATTCAAGATATGATTTGAAATTTTATAACGAATTGGTGAAACAAATAAAGTAAAACAAATGCATAAGCTTTTTGCAGACGCTGACTGAGCGTAGTAAAAGCGAGTTGAACAGCAACGGTGTGAAAAGCATACAACAGAAAACTTGGCAAGGAGACTTGGAAGTTATCATTCGTTAAAGTGAGCGAATTAAATAGCTAATGCACAAACTTTCTACTCGGAAACCGCAGTGCTCCGCAAGATTCTTTAATTTCTCGAATAATACCCAAAAGATATCTAGAACATTTTCAGAATGCCCACCAGCAGAATTTACAAGTACAGTCAAGTCCACTAAATGGAATAGCCATTTTGTCACGAAAAATTATTCTACCAATAAGCGAGAAATTACGTCATTTGGAATCACATTGACAAATTAGTATGGTTTGGTACATTGAAAATTTATTACATAAGCGACACATTCTTTTACCTGATAATCCATTAATTTCAATTTTTTATGCAATGATGCTATTTAATTTAGGAATTCTCTCATTCAAAGCACGAAAATAGCTTTTTTTTTTGGCAAAGATGTTTTGTGTGTAATAGCTCAGCATAAGCATGGATAGTACTTGATAACGATTAATTTGTTTTTGCAATTGAAATTATACTACGAAAATAAAAAGATGCTGCAGAGGATTTTTTTAACACAAACATTTTAGCACTGTACAATGTACATTTTTCAGTGTTGTGAGTGCAGTAAATATTTTTATTCTGTTTATGAAATGTATGAACCCTCAAAAGCCTGAGTTTTAAACAAGTTCGATTCTGATCCACGAGTGTAAGCTAACATACACATAACATTCTACATAAGTTTTGTGAATAACTAATTAACTTTTCGAAAAACACGCAGTCTGAAAGAAATGCGTGAATTTTTTATTATTCACGACAGGAATCATTTACCTATCATAACAAACTGTGTTTTACATGTGAAATTCACATAAGAAATTTGCCTTGTACTCTAATCCAGTGAAAGTCCGGTATCAAATTTGAAACTTAGGGCGTTTAAGGTTTAAGAGTTGTTAAATTGTTTTTTATTTTAATATTTTAAAATGATATTTCTAATTATTCTGGTTCATTTATTCATTTACTTATTTTTTTAGATTCCATGAAATGGCTGTGATGGCATTATTTTCTGTTTTAGTCGTATTATGGCTGATGCGCGAACCACAATTTACGGCTGGATGGGCAGATCTCTTACCGTATGGCAGGTATTTAAAGATAATTTCAAAACAGACAGCTTAATTAATTATAATGAATAAATATTTCCATATTTATTAATGACTATGTCATTTTATCTCTCACCCCCTTTATTGAAAATTGTCCGAAAAAATGTGTCCCAAAAAAGCGACATAAAAATGCGACATAATTTTACATATATTTAAATACTATTAGTTCACAACAGCTTTAATCTATTGTTACAATATTTCGTAAGCTGTAGAAAATGCATCACGTGTATTTTGTCGAGTTTGTAGAATATTTAAATAATGAAGTCAGTTATTTTTTTTTATAATTTTTAAAACAAGCCACAAGGCCTCTGTTTCGGTTTATAAAAACTATTTTTAAGTAATGGGGTGACTAAAATAACTAACTGCTCAAGTACAAAAAAGTAATCAGTAAAAAAAAAAAACTGTAATGGGACAGCAAAAAGTATAATTACAGTGTAGAATAAAATATTAAAGGAAAAAATCAGTTATACTTTTGTTTAGTAAAGTTTTCATTGGTGTCAGAAATTAATCACTGTATATTTATCCGATTAATACGATTTTCATTTTTGTTTATTTCTTTATTTACTTAATTTGATTCCACAATAAGTTTAAGTACTTTTTGGTCTTAGTTCTCTACTAAATCTAAAATGCAATTCAATATTTTTTTTTTAATTGCAGAATACGTATTTCAAATAATAGAATCATTTCGTTCAGAATGAAGCTATGTTATTACATCAAAAGAAATGAATATCTACTTGTGTTTTGGTTTCTTGACTAATATTATTAAACTAACTTTTTCATTATTCAGAAAAAAAATGCCTTTAAATAGGTATATAATGTATGCGTGCTCTGAGGTAGACGTATAGCTCAATAAATTGAGAAAACAAAGCAATAATGGTGTAAGCTGAAAATTTTAAAGATAAGTAAAAAGTAATTATGTACACCCTCCAAAAAAAGTATTCGAGCAAGAGAGAAATTTCCTACGATGGTTTCTTATATTAAAAATTATTTATCATAGAATATGAATTAGGCTATGTGTAAATATGACTTTCTATATTTCTATGACAGCTGTCGTAAAAAAAGGGTCTCTAGATCTGTGGCACGCGATGAACGTTTCGATCGTCCGCCATCTTGCTGGTAGTTAAGTCGAGCGATGGCAACGGCTGCCATTTTTCAGCATTGGGAAAGGGTTGCGCCTCAAAAGGTTAACAAGGTTCTACTGTTCTGAGATCAAGTGGAGCTCGATAGGAACTTCCAAACCATCTTTTTTCTTTCAGCAAAATAAAAGACGCTACTGCAGCCATGGGCATGAGCTTGTTCCTGTTTTTAATTCCGGCTCGTCCTGAAAAGTGGTTTGCATCCCCACCTCTTTTAGACTGGAGAACGGCGCAGACGAAGATTCCTTGGGGAGTGCTGATTCTGTTAGGAGGCGGCATAGCACTGGCCAAAGGAACCCAGGTAATGGAAGCTAGCATGTCTGGAAACTTACGATTCTGCTGAGCAATCAAAAAATCAAACAAATATTCCCCACTCATGTATCTGTTTGTAATTGAAGTCGAATTGTTTCTGTCCCATTTCGTATAGAAACTTCCAAAAAGAGCACATTTTAAAATGACAGTGAATGTGCTTGTCTGATCGAATTTCGAATTTATTTACAGAATTTTATGATACACGATCAGTGAAGTAATATAAACAGGTTAATAAGCGATTTATGTAAAAGAACATAAATTATAAGAGTAAAAGCCATTTTATGTCATTCTTGTGCAAGAAAGGAAGGAAGATTATTATAACAAAACATTGTTTTATCCGTTAACTGTCATCTTTACCCAGACGCATTGCCAAAGACTTCCCTCTTTGTGGCCAGTTTTGTCTCCCTACATTAATTCTTCAATGGCCTTGTGGGGTATTCCTGCAGTTTATCCTACAGGACAATTGATTGGGCAAAATTTGAAGCATGCCAATCTTCGCTTTACTATTCAAAGCTCGACCATATGTGCGTGACTTCCTTCAGAACAGCTCAAAACGTAACCATTGTACTACTGTTCCGGAAAAAAAAATTGCCATTTTAATTTGGCAGAAATAATATAGATAATTAAATTGTGCTCCAAGAAACCTATTTTAAGTTTTCATGGCAATGCGGGTGTGGATAATGATCATACGATTAGTTCGGAATACTGGGAGGTTTTGGGGAATATATAGGGTTGCCACCGAAATCAAAGAAAACTTTGGGAAAAAAAGAGAATAGTCAGTAAATTTTTTTTTAACAGAAAAGTCAGAAAAATTGTAAGTTTTGGCTAAAAATCTAGAAAATATTGAAATGTAACTTGGAAAATTAGCTGAAGTCTCCGTTTATGAATTAATTTTGCATTTGTCTATGCTATAAAAGTAAATAATTAAAAACAATGATTATTGTTTTTACAGGCATCAGGTCTTTCATACTGGATTAGTGATCAGTTACAATCGCTGCAAGTTTTGAAGCCAGATGTTATTGCAATAATTCTATGCCTACTAACTTCTTTTGTAACGGAATTTGTAAGCAACATGTCCATGGCAACAATCATGCTTCCTGTAGTAGCCCAGATGGTAAGATGAGTTTGTAAGTTATCTCAAATCTCTTAATTGGGACATGGAATTCGAAAAGAAAAAGTATACAAGGGGTCCGAAAAACAATCTTCTTTTCTGTATACGAGCATTCTGTAACGTTAGCCGTAGAAGAATTTTGGTTGAGAGTAGAATATTCAGAAATAACTAACAAATTTTTAGAGGACAAAATCGTCCAAAGCCAGCGCCATTCGAAGTTTGCAGCTGTTTTAGAGACAGTGCTAAATCTGCCTGTCAGCTGTGCTGAGAGATTATTTTCAGAAGGGTTCTAATGTTTCTAGGTTTTTTTTACAAAATATTCGTCAGTAACTGTATTTAGTAGAACATTGTTTTAGATTTGTGTGTCTATTTGTTTATGCGATTTTTACATAAGAAATAAATCTTTATTTCTTTATAAGAAATTTGGCTGTTTTTTGATAACTCCTTTTCAATCCTACCTTTAAAAACACGTGTAGAGAATAACATCTTTATAACCTTGCTTGCTTTGTTTCACTTCAATGGATCATATAAGTAGACATATACTCATGCAGCATGAAAGTTAAACTTGTCTTAACTGGATCGCTAACGACCAGGGCTCGAAATAAGATTTTGAAGATATCAACAAAATATGCAGTGAGCTTTTAGGATTTGGCAGCAAAAACTTTTCCACTCGCGGCAAAACCTTAAATTTTCCTAACAACGGTGAACTGCATACACAGATTTTCGCTTAACTAAAAATAAATTTAAAAAAAATAACGAATCAATAATGCAATGAGAGCAAAAAAGCAATATGATTCATTTTTCTTCCAGCATCCCGCAATTTCTAGCTATTTCATAGAAAACCTTAACTTACATCTGAGAAAGGAACACTCAAGTGATACATAAAAGTTTTAAATACTCGCAGCTAAACTTTTCACGAGGAACCACTAATCATCGCAGCTATTTGGTCTAAGCTCACGGTCTAAGCTTTGCGAATGCTGCGCGACTTATTTCGAGCCTTTGTTGGCGACCAAAACATTTTTCCATTAAGGATGATGGGTACTCGTTGAATAAAAATATATTTTTAAAACCAAGAATCAGAAACTGGAAACAAATATAACTGTATTTACGTAGGGTCTGTTTAAAGCAGATCTTAACAGTTCTATAAATATTACCCTCCGCTAAAGAGGGTAATAGTTTTTGGCAGACAAAAAAAGGTCGTGGATGATAATTGATAGTAGTAAATAAAGTAAGCATATGCACTTTTGAAATTCGCATCATATGGATCAATAAAATACATGAAAAATCTTTATTGTTTTAGTGTATACGCAAAAATACATTTAGCTTTACGTTAGTTACAAAAGGATGAAGTAATAAATTCGAGCAATTTTTCACAAAAGATTTACGAATAGTTTTGTATTAATAACTATGAATTAAAAGTAATTAAATTATTTACGTATATTCCATCAAGGTGTTTGCGGGGATGGCAACGAAGATTCTTTTCCTCTTTTTCTTTCGCTGGTTGCCAGGACGATAGTTTAGAATAAAAATAACTTTTTTGTTCTAAACAAATTTATGTAGCTGAAAGGTGTAATATATCTAGACAAAAAAAGGTCGTGGATGATAATTGATAGTAGTAAATAAAGTAAGCTATTAACCGTGATTGATTGAGACTATGGTGCTTTCTCAAGAGACTAAAGACCAAATCATATCGCTTTATTTTTCTGACACACCACTCACGCAGTGTGAAATACCTCGTAGGCTTGGTATTTCACGCTCTACTGTTCAGTATTACATCGTTAAATATCAGAAGAATATACCCGGGACTGTTGTTCAAGGCCGCGCTGGCCGTCCTCGCCAGTTGTCTAATCCGGAAGAAAGTCATCGTGAAATTAACCGTCTATTTATGCAAAGAAAAAGGGAAGATCCAGATTTTCGTGCTCAAGAAGCGGAATCCAAATCCAGAAGACAAGACAGAAAACGTTTACGACTCTGTCTAGATATACCATCGAAAAGACCAAGAACAGATACTGATCTAAATGTAAGGTGTGAAGAACTAGAATTTCGTAAATTAGCTGAGAAATTTTTCGAAGCTGTTGCTGATGGTCCAATCCACCAATGCTATTGTTGTGATCGACTGTGGTTCAAAAAGTCAATAAGAACCCTTTCCAAAACAACTTTACTGTCCAAAGGAGCGACAACGGACTTTATAAAACTAGTCTTTTACAAAGATATCGGTGATATTGGCAAATTTTGCAGAACATGTTACGATTGTTTGATTAAATTGACAATACCACAATTAGCTATAAGCAATGGCTTCGAATTCCCCGAAATACCGGATTGTTTAAAATACTTGACACCACTGGAAGAACGGTTGGTTTCTCCCCGTTTGATTTACATGCAAATACATCCTGTACATGGCTGCCAATACAAATTAAAAGGTTCTGTCAAAAAACCTCTTTAGCGGAGGGGAAACTAATTTCAGCTGAAGGCTGAATATTTTATTAGCTCTTGGTTGGTTGGTTGTTCCTTATCCTTTAATTATGACGACACACCACAGAGTTTCGTTCGTCGAATGCACTCCGATTCACGTGTAGAATAGAGATGACGATGAAGAAATACCGCAAATGCGCAGGCAAATATTTGCTTTTTTAGATCTTAGGTTTTGTGATACGTATTATCCCGGCGGTCGTTCCCGCCAAACCATTTTTTCGTCAAATGAGTTGCTAAACTGTTGCCAATCGTATTCAAAACCATTAATAATTTCATGTGCCCGGCATTTGTCTCTAAAAAATCGCTCGCCTTGGCAGACCGCCGGGATAATACGTAAGTACCGGTTGCGTATGCATAAGCCAATCAAAACTTTGCGCCGGTTGATCGATTCACGCAATAGGGCAGTTTCAGATTACGTCACAATTCTATCCTGGTGGAATAATATGAGGTTTCTATTGGTTCATTTAAGTTCCTGGTGGACAGACGTCACTTCAAAAACGAGTTTTTATTGGTAGAGTAGAGTGCCGGTCACGTGGTTGAAACTGCTCTATTAAGATAACGCTATGTAAGTTGATAATATTAACCATAGAGATATGAATACAAGGAGACGACATTAGCTATCTGATAGTGTAGCCGAAACTGCAACCGAGCCGCCATATTGCCTAGACCACATTGAAATATGACGGTGTTAATCTATGATGACAATTCCAATTTTAAAGAAGAATGTTGTCAAAGTTGGCGCCAAGAATGATTACATATTTGGCCAAAAACTTTAACTGTAGAATGCTGGGATTTTGTATTTAGAATTATTGTATCATATAATTGCGCATCATTACTTTTTAATTCGTAAAATCGTGAATCTTCTACTGTTATTTAAAAAGGAACCAAGTAAATATTCCGCCATACTTAGACCATTAAATACTCCATTTCTTCCTATGCTGAAGATAGCTAATGCTGTCTCCTTGTATTAATATCTCTATGGTATTTACGGCTTCAATTCCAAGAAGCAAAACTACGTGGGTCGTCCAGAAAGTACTTTTCCCAAGGCCAGTAAAAAAGGAACAAAACCTCATTATCTGGAAAAATTTTTTGCAAACAATACATTAATATTTCAGCTACTTCTCAACTTAAGAATAACGTGAATTGTTACCCCTGTCATACCGTGGGATAAGTTTTTGTAGTCTGCTGTCACAGAAGTCAGCCGTCTGAGAAAGGAGCCACAGTGATACAGTTGTTTGCGATCATCATACGTAGAAAAGTGATGCCCTGAGAGGAATTGGGTGAATCTACTCTATAGTATCGATTTTAACTCCAGTAATTTGCACCTTAAGCAATTCTCGCCCTGGTACCATTTCTCTACTGACGACGACTGCAAACAACCGTGACACTCTGGCTCCTTTCTCAGGCGGTACACTTCTATGACTCTGGATTACAAAAATGTATCCACGGTATGACAAGTGCTGCACTTCAGGTTATTCTCGGGTTAAAAAAGTAGCTAAACTATTGCTGTATCTTTTGCAATACATTTTTCAAGGTAAAAATGCTTTGTTCCTTTTCATTGGCCCTGGGAAACTTACTTTTCGAACGATCCTCGTATAGTTACGGAATTAGAATGTAATTACGGAGCACTCATGAACAGGGTTCACAATGCCTCATAACTGAACATCGCTCACACTGATTTAATATACTTTTCTTTTAGGCACTAGCCGCTGGAGTTCATCCTCTGTTATACATGCTTCCTGTAACCATAGCTTGTTCGTTCGCATTCATGTTGCCTGTGGGAAACCCGTCGAATGCCATAGTGTTTGACAGTGGGAAAATGAGCGTCATGGATATGGTAAGAAAATAGCACGCATAAAATGGTTTTGCTTGCTTCGTCGGTTCTGTAGACACTTTGTCAGCAGTCATTCTTGTCGCGTTAAGCAGAAGATCGGGGCTTCAAAATGACGAGGAACTTTGCTTTACACGATACAATGCATAATACACGGAAAAGATCGTTAATAAAAATTTTAGGATGGAAATTCTAAACTGTGACGCCATAAGCGGGGTTTCATTCCCCAGTAAATAATAACTTTTTTTAAAAAATCGTTTCAAATTAAGAACAATTTCTTAACACCTTTTTTTAATAATGAAGGGTATTTTTTCCGAAGAAAAAATACGATTTCGACAATATTACATTTAGCTTCTTGTTTTCCTTTTTAACAAAGGTTAATAACGTTTAGTATAATGTAATTGAAAATTTTGCTTAAAGTTCAACACTTTAAAAAAATTAATTAACTAATTTACGAAGACATCGTTTACAATCCTAGTTTCCTATGCTGTTTTCTGTCGTCTTCGAACCCTTAAAAGTTTAAATTAAATCTTTTGGAAATTCGGCATACAGTAAGACAGATCATTAACATGATTTGCAAGAATAAAGATCGAAACAAGCCATTAAATCATTCCTTTTAAAATTATGCTTAGTGCAACATGTTTTAATTACTCTTTTATCTATAAAATATTATATAATCTAAGTTTTTATTTCTGAAAATTATTTTATATTTACAGCTGAAACCAGGCATAGTAATTAAAATAATAGCATGTGCAATGGAGCTCGTTTTGACATATACGTTTGGAGTTTCAGTGTTCGATTTGCACACTTTTCCAAGTTGGGCCAACAGTTCCAGAAACATCGGATCATCAGCGGATGCAGAAACATTGAGACCTATCCAGATAAACAACTTTACTTTGAACTTTTTAAACGATACTTCCTGACTGTGACAAAAAAATAAAAATTGAAAGTGTATTTAATTTTTGCTCGTCTTTGTCCTTTCCTTGAACACATGTAGCATATCGACCATTTGAAACGCAGCTATTTCACATCAATTTAGAACAATAACTAGACTACTGCCCATAACTGAAAAAGTGCAGCCGCTTCCATCGCTAGATTTAACTACCTACAATACGGCGGTCGATTTTTTTTCTTCGAAAATCTGTGGAGGTACTTAGCCCTTCCCTTAGTTGGCTTATGGTATTTACCTATAATTATTCACCATTTTTAATGTTATAGTACAAGAACACCATCATGTTACGACACAAAAATTTTTATGTAAGTTTCTTAACCGGCAGAGATTTATCGTTTATTATAGTGTCTAATACAGCTTGTGATGAGACATTTTAAAAATTTACAAGTGCCTGCGAAAGTTGTATTTATGTACCAAAACCACATAGATTTTTCGAACTGCTGCCTTAGTAATACAACAAGATGTTCTGGAGATTTGAAAAACTACTTATTCTATGGTAGTAACTTTACGATAATTTAATGCTCATAAAACCCTGTTAATATTATTATAAATGTAATTTTAACAACTTCATTATTTTTCTAATCCATGCATTACACAGGATCGGAAAGTTATCCCTGGGGCAGATTATCTCCCACACTGTGCGTGAATTATCCCTTCAAGATGATGTATATTCTTCAAAATAATTTCCAAACAAAATAATCCGTACCCGTATCCGCGGATATGGCAATAAAATCTGTTCTCATATCCGTATCCGTGTATATAAGAAACAGATGATGCGTTTTTATATCCGTATCCGCTGATATAAAAAGAAGTTATCCGTTTTCAGATGAGTCCGCGGATCTAATATTTTAACGATCCGACACACCTCTAGAGCCTGGATTATTGGTCACTTTATTATTTAGGCACCTAATAGGTGGAGCAGCATTGCCTTTTATGAAGGGACGGACGAAATGGCACCAAAGACTAAGCCGGGAATCGAACCCGGACCCGTAGGCAGAATGTTCCTCTAGCCACTACTCAACCCTGGAAGCACATGGCGATCGATCGAATCACAAGTCGCGTGCCACAGAGTTATAGAACTTTTTTTGACACAGCTGGATCAAAAAAGTTCTTTAACTCTGTGGTACGCAACTGGCTATTCGATCGACTGCCATATTGCCGGTAGTCAAACCGAGCGATGGCAAAGACTGTACTTTTTCAGCGTTGGGGACATTTAACCATTTTCTTTTCCTACTAGCAGTGAAAGCGCTGGAATTAGATGGTTTCACGGCGTGACCAACCACGCTACCAACAGTTAACCCAATAAGATTGTGTAAGTGCATTATATAGATAAAGTGTCGAATGTAATTATAAATATACATTTTAAAGCTGATGGATTCAAAACGAATTATATTTAATTGTTTCTTGTTCTTGTATTAACCGGGGCCTTCGCAATTAGTAACGGGCCTGCGCGTGTATTTTGATGAGCCATCCAAAGAGGCCTACGGATGCTAGAGTCTTCACGTATACATCAGGCATTTCTCAAGCTTCCCACTGCTTTCAAACGTTATTTAATGTAGTTTTAAGTAGTAATTGTGTTACTAATTCAAGTACGAACTTATGATTAATTTGTTTGCTATGATACATATTTACATAAAGAAAATAGATGCATATAATTTGAAGGAAAAACAAAGTAGCACTTACTTTCATGATTCACGATTGCTTATTTTAGTTTCACAAGTGGATATTTAATATACTTTAAAATAACTAAATACACAAATGAGAAAGACATTTTTATAATGAATATTTCATGAACGTAGTCGTATTTCCTACGTTATTTTAAACAATTCAAGATTAATCTTTAACACATGATGTATTAAAGCGCATTTCAGTGTTTTCGGGATATCCTGTATATTTTAGAAAATTGATAAAATACGCTCTATAGCGCGATCCCCGAATTAATTATTCTTTAATAAAGACATTTCTTGTAGTATATATTATTCTTTTGTCGCTTTCTCAATCAAACTTAGGAATTGAGCAAGCATAATGAACGCTTGTGCAAAATATTAACTACATTTGAAGTTTCTGTATAAACGGGCAAAATTCAATAATTTATAATTTACTGTATTTCTGCACTGTACCAGATGTATGTCTTAATCACATAATCAAGGCATATATAACTGATAAATAACATTTTCAACTGGCAAAATTAGATTGTCTAAATAGTATCACAACGTCATGCTTATTTACAAGAATAAAAACTACTCAAGTAATACGAATTCTGATTAAAATAATTTATTTATAAATAACACATGAGTAATTATTCACTAAACATGATTTACATGCATATTTTTAGAATTTCTAAATACATTATAAGCGTTTACTTACCTTTACATTCAGAGCAAAATGTTCGAATTTTAGGATAAATTTTCATGAAAGAAAATGGCGCAAGATTCACAATACGATTACCTACATCTAAAGTTCTTTAGTACGACAAAAGTATAAAAAATTTGTTTTAAAATAATAAAATAATATAACATTTATAATACTTAGAATAATAAAATAGAATACTGTAACTGGGGAAAACAGGCCTCAATGATAAACTCATTTTTAGCGATGGCAACTCATAAGCAGGCCCGTTGCTTAGCGATGGCCCCGTATTAACCATTGCATCAGACACCAAGTGTCTGATTGATTTCTTTCATGCTCTTGTCGAATCCAAAGATGTAGGAGACCACTAGATTGAGCATGAGAAATTACGATTATTCCAGGTGGTTGTCATTTTTAATGTCATGTACAAAACATAGATTTGGAAATACTAGATGGCGAATTCAAGGTTTCTAATTGTGTTCTTTTAGATGCCAAAAATGTACTCCATTACTGCCACTAGAATGGATGCCGTCAATGTAAAATGAAACATTAACTGCATTAATTTAGGAAATTGAATGAATTCAAGAAAAAAATTTTAAACACGAGTGCTTCTTTAGTTTCTTTAGCCTCTTTTCCAAAAAGAATATATGAGAACCATTATCGCTTTAGGAACTGCTCTTCTGAGCATGCGCTTGCTTTTGATATCCCAGCAAACACACACAGGTTCTCTGAAAGTCTATTAACGTTCAGAAGACGTTTTCTGAACGTTAATAGACGTTCAGAGAACCCGTGTGTGTTTTCTGGGATGGCTAATATTTGGATGCATTGTTTTTTTCTGTTATGCTCAATACAGTGATTTCTATATTCGCAGAAATCGGGACAGCGTAAATCCAGGTATCACTGTACCGCGATTTCTTAAAAAACACGGAACGAGAAATCCCTGTAACAGCTCCTCCCCAAACTTTTTTTCGGTTGGGAAGCAATCTGATTTTACAGAGCTACCCAGCGGTGAATCAGAGTCATCATGAATCTTCTACAGCAGTGCTTCCCAACCTTTCTACCGCCGCGGACCGGACAAAGTTTGTTAATTTTACCGCTGCCCGCTGAAAGGGGAGTGAGGTGGCTTTCATTGTTTATATTTTAGATTGTTTTGATTTAATGTTCCTTGGGCGGCCGGTACCGTTTCATCCATGGAGCGATACCGGGCCGAGGCCCGGTGGATTGAGGACCACTGTTCTACAGGGCCTGCTTGTGTACTTTGATGAGTCATCCAAAGAGGCCTACAGACGTTTCTCATTGGTTAGATTCGACAGTTAGATGACTTATCTAAGTGCCGGAACCAATAGGTGCATCTGTAGGGCTCTTTGGGTGACTCATTGAAGTACGCAAGCAAGCCCTATAGAAGATTCACGAAAGCCTCCTCTGAATAACTTTTTTCTCTTGCATCAGTTTATCAGGAGGATAAACGCTTACCGTAAAATACCGCAACAGCGCCGCTCACTCTTAAAGGAAAATCGCGATCTATTAGGGGCGGATAAACGGTAAAATGTACCGTTCAAACGCCCCCTCTATCTTCAAGTGAGGCTGGATTCCTACTGTCCGTTACGTACCGCTAAGGCACCGCGATGACGTCACTCAGCGAAGCAAAGCGAATAGCATTGTTTTGACGTCACATTTCGCTGGCATATGGCGTGATTTCTTTGGTGTATTTACTGCGGCTCGCGAGCGAGCAGCCAAAGTTTCAAAACGAAAAAGAACGGGGCAGAGCGGAGTCTGAACGGAACGAAACGGACAGTATGAATTCATCTTAAGGGGGCGTTTATTCGGTATTTTAACCCATTTATGCCTAGCGTCCCTTTTTTGGGACGGCATTTTCGCTATTAGTCGAAAACGTTATTTATTTTTCCTAGCCTTTATTCATGAGTATTGAGCCTCAACTCTATAAAATATTTTAACATGACCAAGTAGTATGTTGATATTTCAATTTTTATGCATAATGATTTTAAAAGAAATCATCCCTTGTTCAAGAAGTTGACATCAGAAATTTATCTATTATTTCTGTTATCAGTAAAAATCGAAGAAAGTCGCAAAAATATCCAGGCACAAATGGGTTAACACTTTGCCGTTCGGCGACACCACAGTGGTGTCGTACGTAAAGTATCGCTAAACGGTCGGCGACGCCAGAGTGGTGTACGAGTATTTTCAATTTATTCGATTACCAGACCAGTTTCTGACGTTTTGCTAACAGTTTTCCAAGGCCAAAAACCAGAAGGCACGGAGGTGTACAAGGATTGCAAATACAATGCTGTGAAAATGGACCAAGCTGAATTCACCAATGACTGATATATGAGTCTTATGCTGCCATCTGGTGGTAATAAGTGCAACTAATTCCACTGAATGCTGGTATCTGTGGAGTTCTGTTAGTAATTTGTTAGAGTACATATTTCCTGGACTTGGGTCTGGTATTGTACATATTTTCTAGAAAAAATAATTATTCTTACTACTGATGTGGAAAATTTATTCATCAGAGGTATTAGCAAAAATTACCAAACACACATTAATGATAGCTTGACACTAACTAGCTGGCTTAGTGAATATAAATTTTCACGCTGTCTAAATGCTCACAACATGCTCAATACACTGGAAAAGGCCCTTTCAAATTTAAAAATAAATTAAACTACTAATTTATAAACAAAAACGCTAATTCTTTCATAGAAATATTATGCTAATGGCCTGGTAGATTTTACAACAGCACCATCTATCGACCGAATCGGCGTTAGGTCCGTTTTCGCGTAACGAACAGCATAACCAATGGAATTCCTGAATCTAAGTCCATGACAGTGGGTCAGACACTAGTACACTGCACGAAAACCTTTGCGGCCATCCAAATACGGCGCCAAGCGAAGAAATTTGTGCAAGACATGCGGACGGCAAAGTGTTAACCCATTTGTGCCTGGATATTTTTGCGACTTTCTTCGATTTTTACTTATAACAGAAATAATAGATAAATTTCTGATGTCAACTTCTTGAACAAGGGATGATTTCTTTTAAAATCATTATGCATAAAAATTGAAATATCAACATACTACTTGGTCATGTTAAAATATTTTGTAGAGTTGAGGCTCAATACTCATGAATAAACGGTAGGAAAAATAAATAACGTTTTCGACTAATAGCGAAAATGCCGTCCCAAAAAAGGGACGCTAGGCATAAATGGGTTAATAACAAGCGAAGAGCGAGCGGGGGTAAGGGATTGTGTTTTTGCGATATTTTACGGTATATTCTTCTTTATTAAAAATTATTTTGCTATATAGTACAGCAAAATGAGATTTGTGTATTTGGAGATTGCATTACAACCGGAAGGAGCGTTCGTAAACACTCAACCACTGGCACTCGCTCTAAGAGTTTTAGTTTAAGTTGAACGAAGGCCAGTGACTTTCAGTTTTTAAATCTACACCTGTTCATAATATTTCTTAAAGTCTACTAAGTGAAGTTAGTTGAAAAGCTAAATCAACTAAGACAGGAGCCAGTTGATTTTGTTTTCGATATTTTATTTACAGCTCCTCCGATGGCATTCTGGTATACAAACGTATTACCCAGGCAATGAAATTCAATAAACTCAATAACGTCGTTCTTAAACTCGGAAGAAGCTAGAAACAGTAATCACGCATGTTCTAGTTTTTGAATGAAAACTAGAACATGTGTGGCCCGAGTTGATGTTTTAACGAACACAAAGTTAGTTAGACAGTGTGGCAGATGCATATTTTTCTGTTATTAAGGCATTTGAGTGTCTGTATGAGTTCTCTAGAACAGGTTCATTGTCTATTGCAAAAGAATGATAGAAAAACTTCATCTAAAACCAAAGTATTCCCTGGTGAATAGAAGTTATGCCAGCTGAGGACCAGCGGCTTGGTGGTTAAGGGCCTGTCCTACTCTACGAAAATCGCCTCGGCGTACGGACATGGGTTCGATTCCCACTCATACCCTGGTTGTTTAAATTTCCTTCCTCTGTAGCAGTAAAATTTTCAATGTGTTGACCACTTTACTCGACGAAGATTTATCAGCTGGATCTAGAAACCAAGCACACAAGTCTGAACATAAATGTCCCACATACAACAACAGTTATGTCATCTAGCTTAGCTGCAGATCAGCTCAGCCAACAAAAAATAAATCAAAAAGTTTAAATTGTATTGCGGAAAGATACGTCTGGGCACAAAGGTAATGTAATCATTAAATAAACTAGGTTATGATTGATAAATTTTTATGTTAATATCTCTTTCATCTTTTGAAAAACATCAGAGAGAAGTAATTTAGCACAAAAAAAATTTTTTTTAAGTAACTATATGACGAAAATAAAACAAACATAAAATTGTCCTACATCAGTAATTTAACATGTTTTTTATGGTGGCTACTTAAATGATCTTGAAAAAGATTGATCTCAACTGAATAAAAAGTGAAAGCTGGCATCGCATTTTATATTGGGAGGTTATTTTAAAATAATTTATAAAATAAATGGATGGTTCTTATTATTTGGAATCTTTGATGTGTTTTAAATCTAAATAATCTGTAATACCAATAAAATTTTTTAGAATTCACATATAAAAGAAACCAATATAT
Source organism: Cheiracanthium punctorium (assembly GCA_038373885.1). Lineage (NCBI taxonomy): Eukaryota > Metazoa > Arthropoda > Arachnida > Araneae > Cheiracanthiidae > Cheiracanthium > Cheiracanthium punctorium. Next base: position 73,868 of record JAWZYV010014059.1, read on the forward strand.
TTCACAAATTTTTCATACGGGCTGAAAAAATAAATTGTATTCTGCAATTCGAAAATAACGATTTCTAATATAAGGCATTTCAAATTACTTTGTACGTTTATAACAAAAAATTGCCTGTCGCTATCGATTCATTGCACATATTGAAAATTTTGAAACAGGACAATTATACCATAACGTACTCTTGATCAGAGTCTGGAACGATCTCTCAAGTTGCACACATAACTGTTTGATTGCCATTCGAAATTCTGTTTTTAATTTACAGGTAACTGCAAAAATTTTGCTCATCTAATATCTTTTTACAGAAAATTGATTCCCTAAAAATCTTGATTCTTTCTTTTGGTATTAAGACATGCAAATACAGTAGCATGAAACCAGAAATGGGTAAAGTTCATGTAAGAGTTAACTTCGGTAATCGTTAATTGGGTTTGCATTTGGGTCATTTCACGTCAAATCAAAGTTGGAAAAGTTCACCACGCCATTTCAAGATGTTCCCCAAACTTCGTGTAAATGATTTATAGAATAGGAAAACTCTCCAAATCTCAATTTCGAAAATTCTACGGTAGTTATTTTCAGATAAATTAATTATGCAAGTTTTTAAGGTTTCTGCAAGATTCGCCATTTTTTATCTGAATTTCTTAAATAACTCCTTACCTGTAGAAGTTACTGTAGAGAATATTAGTTCCTAAGGGTAACTTTTTAAGCTAAATCCAAAAATGTTATCAAAACTTGCGTATCTTCTACAGTTTATGCATGAGCATTGCATTTGTTAAAAAACATCATGAATTTTTTTCGGCTTGTTTGATCAGAAACACGTGTTTTAAATTTTTATATGTTGGTATACCACTGAATCCCAAACAAATTTCATCTCTGCTTTCTGCTCAGAAGCTGAGCAAAAAAATTATTAAAGTTATTTTTCGTATAGTCTATTAAGTTTTAAAGAGCGTGTCAAAGAAATGAATATGCAATTTAGAACTTATAATAATACCTTTATTCGTCAAAGTAATCTCCAAATCTCGCTTAACTACGGCGCAAGAATGGAAAAGGGTGACCGCCAGGAAGAGAAAATCCCCGACATTGGTCGAACACTCGTCGCTATAACGGCGAAGGGAGACAGATTCTCAGAATCCGTTTATAAAATTCAGCTCATAGTGGTTGATTTTACGTTATACATTGTCGAATTGCTTCAACAGGACAGAGAAAACCGGCTTATATTCGTCTAATAGAAGTCGTTCCTTAAAGACTTCACAGAATTTGTCGAATTCTGACCATTTATAAACGTAGTAATTATGCCGCAATTCCAGACCTTTAGAGAATGGGCACATTCCATTTACATACGTCGTGAAGGAATGGAAATTCAATCTGCTCTGATCTTGTGCACTTTTGCCGTTTAAAAGGAAACACTTTATTTTTCTATAAAATACATTTTACTATTAGTTTGTTAGCTAATGAAAAATAATTTTTAATCCAATATGCAGAAATAACAAGTTTTAAATTAACTTCTGATCGTTTTGATAAAGTTACAAAATATACATTCATAAAAATTTGAACACAGAGAAAATATATGAAAGAAAAAATATAATCTTGATTTTTTGAATTTAACTAATCAGTAACTCGCATTAATAGCTTAAGTCTAATTTACATTTTAAAGGATTTACTTTTTCCCCCGGTACATTTTATGAATTGTTTTAACTGTATTAGGTATATTCAATAAAAAAAGGGGGGGCGTTGTTAAATTCAAAGTTATGAACAATCTAAATAATTTCATATATTGTTGAAAAATGGTGAAAAAGTAACTTAAAAAATTAAATAAATATTAGTAAATTTAGTTAACTAATACAGTTTAAAATGCAATTTTACTAATAGTAAATATAATTTACTTATTTTATATAAAAAAGTTACTTTTTCACCAGTATATGAAAATATATAGATTCTTTATAACAGTAGATTAAATAATTTTTTATTAAAAATACCCAATACAGTCAAAATGATTAATAAAATGTACCAGGGAAAAATGGAAACCCTTTAATATGTAAAAGCGACATCTGCTGTTTATGCGACTTACTTATGAGTTCAATTCAAAATCAAGATTATATTTTTAACTTTAATATATTTTTTGTATATGTTCAAACTTTTATCAATATATATTTTATAACTTTATCTAAACGATTAGAAGTTAATTTAAAACTTGTTATTACTGAACATTTAATTCAAAATTGCTTTTCATTAGCTAAAACCAGTAGTAAAATGTTTTATATTTAAAAATATAAAGTGTTTCCTTTTTTTAAACGGCATGTGCGCAAGATAAGAACTGCTTGAATTTCCATGCTTTCACGATGTATGTAAATAGTATGTGACTCACACATTCTCTAATTATCTAGAATTGAGGTACAATTAGAACGTTTATAAATTGTCAGGATTCGACGAAATCGTCAAGGAACGACCTATTAGACGAATAAGCCTGCTTTTTTTATTACTTTTTCCATGTAATAAAATGAGAACAAGTTTTCTATCTATAAATTTTAGTCCCCCCCCCGTCCCACGAGAAAAATCTTGTCTACTGCATTACACAAACAGTTTTTTATTTATCTCTCTTAATTCTTTGATTTGTTAAATTTTACTACTCCAAACAGGTTTATATTACATACTAGATGCATACATATTAGTATACAATTTAAAAAGAAAAAAAAATTACCTTTGCACAAAAAAGCTTAACCTATTTCATTCTAAGCCATAATGCAATAATGGTTGACTTTTGTTATAGTAAGCTCACATTAAGTAAAATCGTGCTTATTATGAGAAAAAAATATTTTATATGTTTAAGGTAAGCAGTTGATTTTATGGTAATTGTACCTGTATATTTCACTCTATAATAAGGAATAACAAGACTTATAATTAGCGATTAAAAAGAAAATGATTAAAAGAAACAAAGCACATAAGTATTAGTTAAGTAATTATGTAACTCACCTCTAAAATTTTGACAGCCGAAATTAAAATTAGTAGTTACCCCGACAAACTTTAACAACACCGGCCAACACAATTTAAAGAGAGCCAGACAAACTTATTAATACATGTCAAGCTAACGATAAATCGTGTTAGCATTAAACTTGAAAATATTCCAAGAGATTCTTGAAAAATATCCACTTTTATAGTTAAAACTATCGAAAATGTACTCTTCTGTGCAGCGCAGCAGCTCAGCCAGTGACCACGCGATGAAAATGAAGCTAGATCTGCCCTTGCATAAAAAAACTGCGAAGCGAACCACGACGGAATACACACACAAAAAGAAGAAAAAAAAAAGGCATCTGTGACGTGACTTCAGCGTTCTCCAAAATTCTGAGAAATCGCGTGGGGTGGACAGGTCAAAGGTCGTGTGAAAGGACACGGTAACGTTTGTCTCCCCTGCACTGTTTATTCGACGTTAAACTGACTATTAACTAAGCTGAAAAAATTTCTCGGTGCTCCATCTGTTTCTTCTTGGCTGGCTGGGGGGTCTCTCCAGATCGCCGAAGCTATGAGCGGAATGTTATCCCACATTCTCTACAAAAACTAGCATAACTAGAAAATTATTTTTATTAACTTTATTTTTTAATATGAAATATTTTTTTCAAGGTATGACGAAGCTGTCTAAACTTGACAACGTACTGATCAGCCTCTACTTCGTCGTGGCCTGTATACTGATGGTACTGAGCTTTGTTTTGGCCGCCTTAGAATTCCCTTTCTTCGGTTCCGTGGCATTCACTCTGGCGTGGGTCTCTGTCTACCTGGGACTCAAATTCAGGAAGGAGTGCAAGATAGCGCGGGCTTCATCTAATTCTGTGTTTAATACCAGAAAGAGGAAAGCGGTTCAACTGAATGTTATTCAAAACAATTTGAAAGACCTGCCATGAAATGGTTTTGTTGAATAAATTTGATTGAATGGAGTTTTTTGTATGTATGCTGACTGCGTATCTATTCTGTAAAATGTTACACATGTAAAATGTCGACACATGTTGCTAATGTGTCAACAGAATTAATACTGGGCCATCATGAATCTTTTACCGGCCTGCTTGTGTATTTCAATGAGTCATCCAAAGAAACCAACGGATGTTAACTTATTGGTTCCAGCATTTAGATACGTCATCTAATGGCCGAATCTAACCAATGAGAAACGCCCGTAGGCCTCTTTGGATGACTCATCGAAGTACACAAGCAGGACCGGTAGAGGATTTATGGTGGAACTGATGAAGGCAAGGCCTTAATTGATTGTCAAATGTTGCCAAGTTAGAACAGAAAAAAATAGCATAATAGTTTAAACAAAATTTTTAGGCTGTTCTTTTAAAAAATAATCACATTTTAAAAACCTTTTTAAAAGAATATAATTATATTGCATCGGTTCTCAACCTTTTAACGTCGCGACCCTCTAACACAGGATAACTTACGCTAGCGCCCCCCTATACATTTTTTAACAGACATTCAGTTTCTTTATTCATCAACAACAGACATTTAGTAAAGTGTTTTACAAAATAATGTATTCAGTAAAATTTGAATAAACATTTTAGGCAAAAAGGGGTAAATTTGTAAGTAAAAATAAGGATAAATAAGATGATTTTTTAAAAACATGCATTATCACCAACTCTTTGCCTATTTTTCTCGCTCTCCCCCCTGTAAACCCTCTACGCTCCCCTGGAGGGGCGCGTGACACCGGTTGGGAAACGCTTCATTACAGGTTAAAAAAATTCACAATGTCTCTTCAAGAGCTGCATGTACTTATACAAACTCTCGAAATCATGAAATATTCAGAAAAAAAAATCAATCTTAAACACATGGTATTTGACAATTTTTTTCTACACAAGTAACACCTCAGCCTTATTTTCAGGGCAATTTAAGAGCCTTATTTTTTCCCTGCAATTTGCATGGGGTACATGAGTTGGCAGTGATTTAAAGTGCCTACTTATATGTTCGTGTAGAAGCAACATTCTTAATTTTTTAACGCTCAACATCATTGGTTTGTTTTTAAAGTTGGCAAAAGTCGTGTGACTCTTGCATTCTATTAAAAAATAGAAATTCATATAGAAAAGAAATGTATAGGAGCATGCGGATAACAGTGAAAGCCTTATCTGGATAACGGTGATATTATTTTATCTTATAAATAAAAATGAAATTCTGTTTGTTTATTTGATTCGTATACAAATCCACAAAAATGGACCTATCGGCCTGAAATTTAGTACAGATATGTAAAATAATATAGAATAACTCATAGTCCACTTTAAAACTTTGAAAGTCCACCCGTTCCCGGAATTTAAGAGATTTTTTATGCTCTTCACGCAAAAATCTTTCCGTAATTGTAACCCCTGTAGTGAAAAAAGTGTGAAATAAGGATCGTGGTTGCCATGTGTGGCGATTTTGCCGAATAAAATGTTTTAAATTCTCAAAGTAAAAATAATAGAATAATAATGATTTTTTTTTTTTTTGTTAGTTTATATTCGTAAAGTTATTTTTTTTTAAATTATAATATCGTGTGCATGGGAAATCAGAGCAGGAATGTAATGCTTTACAGGCAAAACAATAAGAATTGAAGATTTCCGAGGCTAATAGGTAAATTATTTTAGTTTGGCGAAAAAATAAAATGGCTCAAATGCCGATTTTGTGAAACTGAGTTCTAGAGGTTTGCACAGATTTCGGCTTGGCGCAATTTATTGAGAGCTTAAGAAAATAGATTTTTGAAAACAAGTGCAAAGGTTTTATTAGAATACAGCGTTAAATTTTAATGATCCGTGAAGAAATAATGCAGTTATTAAGGGATTTCAATTGATCTATCTCCAGAATTCTCGCCAAATGAGTACATTGATTTAAGTTGGGGGAATTCAGCCAAATTTCAGAAAATTGAAATCTTCTCATTTAGTACATCGGAGTAATGATGAATAAAACACGTTATAGTTGATAATTTTAAAAAATTCGGCTGCATTAAGGGATTCAACTTTTCAAATAAAGGCTTGCTTTACTTTATCGCGGTCGAACCATTTCCCATATATTATTGCTGCTAAGTCAATGCTTCGAATGATTTCCTGAAAAAACGCTTGCAAAATGGCGTATGTTGGCACTTTGGCGAGGCTTAGATTTGAAACTGGATTTTATTTGAGACTGGGATATATAATGACACTGGTTATAGATAAAAATGAATGTTGGTATGAGTGCATGAGGTTGAAAAACTCCAGCACCGTTGCACCATGAAATTTGGTTCACCTAAGTCTTTTATCATGGAGAAGCTTTTTATGCTATCCGTTTTCCTCTAACTTGCCACCAGGTGGCGCAGCAGAACGTCGAATTCTATTCCGTTTAGCCGTTTGCTATGCGAATATCGTCCAACCGATTTCGATGAAATTTGGTACACGCGAATATTAGAACACGGAGAATATTTTTCACTATCCATTTTGCTGTAACTTGCCGCTAAATGGCGCTGAAAAGCATCAACTTCTATACCGTTCGACCGATCGGCATAAAATTTTTTATACTTACACATTTGAGCACGAAGAATATATTCTAACTGCGTTCCTTTTGATGTTACTCACCACTAGATGACACTGCAATGCATTATTATTTTAATTCGCCACTAGATGACGCTGCAGCAGGCCAAATTCTTGACCATTCAAACGGTCGCTATGAAAATCAGTATACATAGCTATTTGAACAATGAGAATATTTTGGCGTTATCCATTTTGCTATAACTCGCCACTTGACGGCGCTGTAGCAAATCATTACTTTATTGAACCACTGGATGGCCCTGCAGTGTATCACTTCTTGACTGTGCAAATAATCGCTATGAAAATAGGTATACATAGATAGTTGAACACGGTCGCTATGAAAATCAGTATACATAGCTATTTGAACAATGAGAATATTTTGGCGTTATCCATTTTGCTATAACTCGCCACTTGACGGCGCTGTAGCAAATCATTACTTTATTGAACCACTGGATGGCCCTGCAGTGTATCACTTCTTGACTGTGCAAATGATCGCTATGAAAATAGGTATACATAGATATTTGAACACGGGGAAGAGTTTGGCGCTATCCATTTTCCTATAACTTGCCACTAGATGTCGCGTCAACACATGAACTTCAGGACTGCCCAGCCGATAGTCATGAAAATTCGTATACATCGATATCTGAATGCGAAAAATATTTTCGCCGTATCCGTTTTGCTAAAACTCGCCACTAGATTGCGCTACGCCGCATGGCCTTCTGCACCGTACAAACGATTGCCTTGCAATTCGGTATGCATGATTATTGGACACAATATAACGCGATATCCACTTTGCTATATCTGTTTGTTACAATGAATAGTAATCACCTCAAATCGTAATATCAAAAAGTCCATTCATTCCCGTGCGAAGAACGGGTACTTCAGCTAGTTTACTATAAAAAGAGATTCATTTCAGAAAGTCACACATGGAGTTGTGGAGGTTGCTTGTTCGTCTACAGGGAGTAGAGACTGAATGACTCTTAGTGGGAAATCTTACTCTCAAAGTACACGGGATAGTCACAATTACTTTAAGTGTGAAACAGTTATAATATCCAAATTAGATACAAAATAGATAAATTGTTTTAAGAATTCATTTTCTTAAATACCTGTTCAGAGAACTGTACTCTTTACGGGTTATGTTCATTTCTCTCTTTAGTTTCGAAACGAATTAGGTAGAACTGTTTTCGTAAGAGGGCTCCGTACTTAAGAATAGAATGTCATTATTTTTTAAAATCCCCGTATAATAATGGTAATTATGAAAAAGTAGATAAGCGTAGACTGGAACAATTCTCAAATTGTTTGTCTGCCTTTTTTGCGAAAAATTTCAGAGTTTTCTTTCTTTCGATACTCAAGTTCGTGCAGTTTTCATATTATATCCCTACGTCTCCCTAAGGGGTGAGAATAAACTTTAGAAAATGAAACTTCCCTCCAAGCAAAATAGAGCAAGAGCCAGCGACCGCCAGACCTTCGTCATAGTATAAAAGCTGAAACTTTCTCTGCGCATACCCCCCAACAGAGGTAGGAACAATCGGCCACTATAAAGTTTGGATGATCGTGGCCTTGTCAGGTAACAGGTGGCAAAGGTGTATAAAATTGCCGAAAATTTCGTCATTTCATAAAGCTTCATTTTTTTATATGTTCTTCTTCGCAGTACTAGAAATCACTTTATCCCTTGCCAGACACTTTTCCATCGTGGCAAACCCTCGCCAGACAATCTCAAAGTCTTGAAAAACATAATTCTATTACGAGTGCGCTGCAAGAAAGTTCGCGCGTAACTAAGTTCAGAAGTAGCAGTATAAAATGTGCTTGGCACTTTGTGACGGCTTGACGTACTTTGTCGCGGGAGTTTACGAACACAGCAGTTTTCCATGACTTTGAGATTGTCTGGCGGGACTTTGCCACGATGGAAAAGTGTCTGGCAAGGGATAAAGTGATTTCTAGTACTGCGAAGAAGAACATATAAAAAAATCAAGCTTTATGAACTGACGAAATTTTCGGCAATTTTATACACCTTTGCCACCTGTTACCTGACAAAGCCACGACATCCAAACTTTATAGTGGCCGATTGTTCCTACTTCTGTTGGGGGGTATACGCAGAGAAAGTTTCAGTTTTTATACTATGACGAAGGTCTGGCGGTCGCTGGCTCTTAGACTAAAAGATCCGAGATAAAACTGCGGCTGCATTCGTAAACGCCAAACGAGTTACACTCGTGCAATGAGTTTCCATCTAAGGTGTTCGTAAAGGAAACTGAGTGCATACAGTTTTTAAACTAGAGCGCTCTTATACAAAACTGAGTGCGATTGGTTTCAAACGAAATAAACTGATCTCTGCTAAGGTTTCGTCAGTTGTTTAGAAAATACACTTGCTGCACGTTGTTGTTGTTTTCAAATGGCGTCCGTTGTTATGGAAAAGTATGTTGTTGTGAAAAGTATTTTACATTTTCTAAAGCTGCAAATATTATTTTTTCGAGGAGCAAATTCATGCGTACGTTAGAAAATGCTACGAAGGTACATAATTTTTCAAAAGTAATCATTTTCTTGTACTTTCATTTTAGTGAATTCAAAAATGTATATTTGAGTGTTGAGATTGAAATTGATTTAACCCATTTATGCCTAGTGTCCCTTTTTTGGGACGGCATTTTCGCTATTAGTCGAAAACGTTATTTATTTTTCCTAGCCTTTATTCTTGAGTATTGAGCCTCAACTCTACAAAATATTTTAACATGACCAAGTAGGATGTTGCTATTTCGATTTTTATGCATAATGATTTTAAAAGAAATCAACCCTTGTTCAAGAAGTTGACATCAGATATATATCTATTATTTCTGTTACCAGTAAAAATCGAAGAAAGTCGCAAAAATGTCCAGGCACAAATGGGTTAAACCGTTTATTAGCGAAATTTGAAGTTCTCTTGATAAATACTTTTGAAAAAATGAAGTTAAAGTTGAAATTTCTAAATTTTGATTTGTGCACTTCCATGATGGCCACTCTTTCTTTTAAAAATCCTGTTGATTTTACATTGAGCATGTACTAAAAACTCTCCTCAGCAAAATTAACGCATTCGCAAATTGTAAACAAACACGTCTCCTAGGCGGCGGAACTAAATAAACTGAAGTTGTTCGTAAAGTCAAAGGAAACTGATAACCACTGACAGCACTAAACACACGCATTCCAGTTTTCTTACGAAAACTCGTGTTACGAGTTTGTCGTTTACGAACGCAGCCTCTATATCAATGAAATTGAAAAAAAAACAAGAACAAATGCAATTTATTTTAGAATTTCAATGACTGCTTTAATTACAGATAGCTATCATCATCTGATGAAGATTAAACAACACTTCATTTCTTAAAACGCAAACACACAATACAGACACCTTAGATCCTGAGGCAAGGGCGGCTCCCAACGGAATTTTCGGAGGTGGTCACTGAACTTTATAGATAGGTCTATACATTGTCCAAACTGCAAATTGAACACACGAAGTCATGAAGTATGCGAATATAAGCTTGTAGAACAAAATTTCGGAGGGGGCCATGGCCCCCATAGCCCCCTCACTGGAGCCGCCCTTGTCTTGACGTCTCAACAACTGAAATTTTGTTGTTGATCTTGTTTCTGATTGCCCCTGACAGGCCTCTCAATTGGTCCTATATTTTTTTTTAATACCTCTATAAATAATAGAGTAAAATGTTCTGCTTCTTCAACAGTTGTCAAATGTTCTTTTAAATGTTAAGGTTTCGTCTATCAAACCATTAAAATACTAGGCTATATAAATAAAACTTTGATGAAGGTAGGCATTTTTAAAAAATAGGACCAATTGAGAGGCCTGACCCTGACAACCGCAACGGCGGTTCCAGATCTCCCCCGAAGGCAGGCGATGGGCAGAGAGGGGTGCGCCTTCCATTTTTAGGGCCCCAGTGGGAGGAAGTACACCCTCCAAAAAAAGTATTCGATCAAGAGAGAAATTTCCTATTTTAGATTTGCGAATAATAATTGAGTTTTTGAAAAACGCACAACTTGATAGAAATACTATGTATAAATATGTATAGTCATATTTATACATAGCCTAATTCATATTCTTTGATAAATAATTTTTAATATACGAAACCAAAGTAGGAAATTTCTCTCTTGCTCGAATACTTTTTTTGGAGAGTGTACAATTTAACCCGTGGTCCCCTAATTTTGAACCAGTTCCAGAGAAGGGATCAACCCCTTGAAATTGGCACCCCCCAGAAGTATCGTTTAACAACCTGGAGGACATTGGAACCACGACAAATTTTACTTGCACCAGCTCCCATTAGCGTACACGGTCCCACAATAGTCGAGCCGAGAGGAAGTTGACCCTCCCAAGCACTGGCCAAGCCGGGTGCTGCTTCACTTGCCGTGTTCTAATGAGAATAGAGTTTAGTGCCCAGACCCCTGCGGGACACTGAAATTTTAACCCATTTGTGTCGTGTTGCATTTGGAACAGCTATTTTTGATTTTGTTTGATTGGTTTCAAGGATCCGCTTATAAATGGACGTCGAATGAAGTGGATACAACAGAATGACAGTTTATACTAGAGCAGGGGAAGAAAATTTACGGTTCATAAGCAAAGCACAAACAACCAAGGAATGAGTGGAAATCGAACCCACGGCCATACGCTTAAGCCATTGCGGGAGAGGACAGGCCCTTAACTCATTTGGTGCATTCGTAAATGACAAACTCGTTGCATGAGTTTTCGTAAGAAAACTGTAATACGTGTGTTTAGTGCTATCAGTGGCTATCTGCTTCTTTTGGCTTTACGAACAACGGACGCCATTTGAAAACAGCAACAACGGGCAGCAAGTGTATTTTCTCAACAACTGAATGAATCTGATCCTGCTCAGTTTACTTTGTTTGAAACTAAACGCACTCAGTTTTGTATACGAACGCTCTAGTTTATAAATTGAATGCACTCAGTTTCCTTTACGAACACCTTAGATGGAAACTCGTTGCGCGAGTGTAACTCGTTTGGCGTTTACGAATGCGACCATTAACATATTTATTTAACATGACCAAGTAGGATGTTGGCATTTCAATTTTTATACAGAATGATTTTAAAATAAATCATCCCTTGTTTAAGGAAGTTGACATCAGAAATTTATCTAATATTACTGGTATTAGCAAAAATCGAAGGAAGTCGCAAAAATCTCTCGCCACAGCTGGGTTAACGCCAAGCGTCCATTTTTCAGGACGGTCGCAAAATTCATTAGTTGCAAAAATAAATAAATATTATTTTATTTTCCTATTTCAGTTTCTCGAATAATAAATCTGATTTTCACAAAATACTCAGCGATCACAAAGTCAAATGCGAATCTTTCACTATTTTATTCATATTTTTTAGAAAAGAAGACAATCTTCATATCCCACAAATGTCGGAAATTTTTTTAATCACTTCTGGTATCAGTATAAATTGGAGAATGAGCTGAAAAAATTCGGACACTAATGGGTCAGTCACCGACTTCCCACCCATTTCTGATTTCAGGACTTTCTCTAATATTTGCTGGTGCCAGCAACAGCAGGAAAATTTCTGACGTGAATTACATAAACAAGTGGCAATTTCTTTAACCCTTAAAGGCCTGAATTATTCAACAAGTTCACTGCCGATCCACGAGTGCAAGCTAAATTTCCTACGTCAGTTTTGTGAATAACTAATTCATTTTTCCTAAGGGCTCTGTTCTGCCACGTTCGTTTGAGCGCACTTCGGATGTGCGACATCAAATTGACGTTTTTCGTAACCTGCAACATATGTTGGTATTTGAAAGGCATAGTAGAGTTTAAGGCTGGGATGCAGACCTCTATTGACCGTGATTACAAATCAATTTTATTGAGGATTCCAGTTTTTAAACCAACAATACAACTGGAATAGGTCAATAAACTAGCACTTAGATGCAGATTGTCTCCACTGAATGTTTATATTCTAGCACTAGCTGAAGTACCCGTCGTTGACGGATTAGTACTGAATGCAAATTTCCAAAAAGCAAGATCTTTCGTCAGCATTGTAGGAGTACACAGAATGGATGTAGTATGTTGCCAAAGTAAAGAAAGCGAAGTTATAATTTTTATGTATTGTTAAAATATTACAGGTTAGACAGTAACTAAATAATATCATTTCATACGCTTTAATCGTAATTATGTGATGCGCGAACGAATATTTAGGCATATTGAAATAATTTTCGCAAAATCTCAAAATCTAATCAATATTTTTGAAAAATCGGAAGCCGAGAATTTAACCCATTCGTGTCTGGACATTTTTGCGACTTTCTTCGATTTTTACTGGTAACAGAAATAATAGATATATATCTGATGTCAACTTCTTGAACAAGGGTTGATTTCTTTTAAAATCATTATGCATAAAAATCGAAATATCAACATCCTACTGGGTCATGTTAAAATATTTTGTAGAGTTGAAGCTCAATACTCATGAATAAAGGCTAGGAAAAATAAATAACGTTTTCGACTAATAGCGAAAATGCCGTCCCAAAAAAAGGACACTAGGCATAAATGGGTTAAGTTGAGTGACAACCTATCATGTCACCCAATTTCGTTTCATTCCCTGCAGTTTTTATTTCATGATGCTGGAACAAAATTTCAGTATTTTAAAACGATTTTCACAAAATCTCAAAATGTAATCAAAATATTTTTTTAAATTCAACGCCTATAAATTAAGATTAGCAACTACCTATCATATCACCAAATTTCGTTTCATTCGTATTAGTCGTTATTACGTGATGCTTGAACATAAATTTACTCAGTTTGAAAGGATTTTCGCAAAATCTCAAAATCCAATCAAGATTTTTTTTAAAATTCGACGCCTATGTTTTAAGTTGTGTGACCACCTATAATGACACCAAATTTCATATCATTCACTTCAGTCGTTTTTACGTGAAGCTTGAACAAAGATTCACTCAGTTTTAAACGATTTTTGCAAAATCTCGAAATCTGATCGATTTTTTTTAATTAGATGCTTATAGTTTAAGGTGAGTGACCACATGTCATTTTTTCTCTTTGCAGTTATTACGTGATGTGCGAACACAAATTTACGCAGTTTGAAACTATTTTCGTAAAATCTAATCAAGATTTTTTTTAATTCGACGCCAATGTTTCAAGTTGAATAATTACCACCTATCATGATACCAAATTT
>JAWZYV010014060.1:0-64548 GCA_038373885.1 Cheiracanthium punctorium
CAAAAATTCAAACGCCCCCGGGTGGGCTCGAACCACCAACCTTTCGGTTAACAGCCGAACGCGCTAGCCGATTGCGCCACGGAGGCTCAGGCGATTTGCAGCAGCAATGATAACTGTACAAAATTGCATGTCTCTTTCTCATTTATGTTTTCTTGTCTCTATTGCTATTCTTGCGTGTTTTACTTGAATAAATGAAGAAAAATAAGAATTGTTCCACTACAAGTTTATTAGGATTAATTATATTCCTGTGCATAATAAAACTGTTCTTCAAGTTCTAGCCAGTTACAAAAATTCAAACGCCCCCGGGTGGGCTCGAACCACCAACCTTTCGGTTAACAGCCGAACGCGCTAGCCGATTGCGCCACGGAGGCTCAGGCGATTTGCAGCAGCAATGATAACTGTACAAAATTGCATGTCTCTTTCTCATTTATGTTTTCTTGTCTCTATTGCTATTCTTGCGTGTTTTACTTGAATAAATGAAGAAAAATAAGAATTGTTCCACTACAAGTTTATTAGGATTAATTATATTCCTGTGCATAATAAAACTGTTCTTCAAGTTCTAGCCAGTTACAAAAATTCAAACGCCCCCGGGTGGGCTCGAACCACCAACCTTTCGGTTAACAGCCGAACGCGCTAGCCGATTGCGCCACGGAGGCTCAGGCGATTTGCAGCAGCAATGATAACTGTACAAAATTGCATGTCTCTTTCTCATTTATGTTTTCTTGTCTCTATTGCTATTCTTGCGTGTTTTACTTGAATAAATGAAGAAAAATAAGAATTGTTCCACTACAAGTTTATTAGGATTAATTATATTCCTGTGCATAATAAAACTGTTCTTCAAGTTCTAGCCAGTTACAAAAATTCAAACGCCCCCGGGTGGGCTCGAACCACCAACCTTTCGGTTAACAGCCGAACGCGCTAGCCGATTGCGCCACGGAGGCTCAGGCGATTTGCAGCAGCAATGATAACTGTACAAAATTGCATGTCTCTTTCTCATTTATGTTTTCTTGTCTCTATTGCTATTCTTGCGTGTTTTACTTGAATAAATGAAGAAAAATAAGAATTGTTCCACTACAAGTTTATTAGGATTAATTATATTCCTGTGCATAATAAAACTGTTCTTCAAGTTCCTAGCCAGTTACAAAAATTCAAACGCCCCCGGGTGGGCTCGAACCACCAACCTTTCGGTTAACAGCCGAACGCGCTAGCCGATTGCGCCACGGAGGCTCAGGCGATTTGCAGCAGCAATGATAACTGTACAAAATTGCATGTCTCTTTCTCATTTATGTTTTCTTGTCTCTATTGCTATTCTTGCGTGTTTTACTTGAATAAATGAAGAAAAATAAGAATTGTTCCACTACAAGTTTATTAGGATTAATTATATTCCTGTGCATAATAAAACTGTTCTTCAAGTTCTAGCCAGTTACAAAAATTCAAACGCCCCCGGGTGGGCTCGAACCACCAACCTTTCGGTTAACAGCCGAACGCGCTAGCCGATTGCGCCACGGAGGCTCAGGCGATTTGCAGCAGCAATGATAACTGTACAAAATTGCATGTCTCTTTCTCATTTATGTTTTCTTGTCTCTATTGCTATTCTTGCGTGTTTTACTTGAATAAATGAAGAAAAATAAGAATTGTTCCACTACAAGTTTATTAGGATTAATTATATTCCTGTGCATAATAAAACTGTTCTTCAAGTTCTAGCCAGTTACAAAAATTCAAACGCCCCCGGGTGGGCTCGAACCACCAACCTTTCGGTTAACAGCCGAACGCGCTAGCCGATTGCGCCACGGAGGCTCAGGCGATTTGCAGCAGCAATGATAACTGTACAAAATTGCATGTCTCTTTCTCATTTATGTTTTCTTGTCTCTATTGCTATTCTTGCGTGTTTTACTTGAATAAATGAAGAAAAATAAGAATTGTTCCACACAAGTTTAATTAGGCTAATAACTGCTAATCCCTGCTACAAGTTACTGCCAACGCTTTGCAGCAGTTTCAAATTGCATTCTTTCTCATTTATGTTTTCTGTCTCTATTGCTATTCTTGCGTGTTTTACTTGAATAATGAAAAAATAAGAATTTTCCACTACAGTTTTTAGGATTAATTATATTCCTGTGCATAATAAAACTGTTCTTCAAGTTCTAGCCAGTTACAAAAATTCAAACGCCCCCGGGTGGGCTCGAACCACCAACCTTTCGGTTAACAGCCGAACGCGCTAGCCGATTGCGCCACGGAGGCTCAGGCGATTTGCAGCAGCAATGATAACTGTACAAAATTGCATGTCTCTTTCTCATTTATGTTTTCTTGTCTTTATTGCTATTCTTGCGTGTTTTACTTGAATAAATGAAGAAAAATAAGAATTGTTCCACTACAAGTTTATTAGGATTAATTATATTCCTGTGCATAATAAAACTGTTCTTCAAGTTCTAGCCAGTTACAAAAATTCAAACGCCCCCGGGTGGGCTCGAACCACCAACCTTTCGGTTAACAGCCGAACGCGCTAGCCGATTGCGCCACGGAGGCTCAGGCGATTTGCAGCAGCAATGATAACTGTTCAAAATTGCATGTCTCTTTCTCATTTATGTTTTCTAGTCTCTATTGCTATTCTTGCGTGTTTTACTTGAATAAATGAAGAAAAATAAGAATTGTTCCACTACAAGTTTATTATGATTAATTATATTCCTGTGCATAATAAAACTCTTCTTCAATGTCTTATACCTCACTAGTCAGTTACAAAAATTCAAACGCCCCCGGGTGGGCTCGAACCACCAACCTTTCGGTTAACAGCCGAACGCGCTAGCCGATTGCGCCACGGAGGCTCAGGCGATTTGCAGCAGCAATGATAACTGTACAAAATTGCATGTCTCTTTCTCATTTATGTTTTCTTGTCTCTATTGCTATTCTTGCGTGTTTTACTTGAATAAATGAAGAAAAATAAGAATTGTTCCACTACAAGTTTATTAGGATTAATTATATTTCTGTGCATAATAAAACTGTTCTTCAAGTTCTAGCCAGTTACAAAAATTCAAACGCCCCCGGGTGGGCTCGAACCACCAACCTTTCGGTTAACAGCCGAACGCGCTAGCCGATTGCGCCACGGAGGCTCAGGCGATTTGCAGCAGCAATGATAACTGTACAAAATTGCATGTCTCTTTCTCATTTATGTTTTCTTGTCTCTATTGCTATTCTTGCGTGTTTTACTTGAATAAATGAAGAAAAATAAGAATTGTTCCACTACAAGTTTATTAGGATTAATTATATTCCTGTGCATAATAAAACTGTTCTTCAAGTTCTAGCCAGTTACAAAAATTCAAACGCCCCCGGGTGGGCTCGAACCACCAACCTTTCGGTTAACAGCCGAACGCGCTAGCCGATTGCGCCACGGAGGCTCAGGCGATTTGCAGCAGCAATGATAACTGTACAAAATTGCATGTCTCTTTCTCATTTATGTTTTCTTGTCTCTATTGCTATTCTTGCGTGTTTTACTTGAATAAATGAAGAAAAATAAGAATTGTTCCACTACAAGTTTATTAGGATTAATTATATTCCTGTGCATAATAAAACTGTTCTTCAAGTTTCTAGCCAGTTACAAAAATTCAAACGCCCCCGGGTGGGCTCGAACCACCAACCTTTCGGTTAACAGCCGAACGCGCTAGCCGATTGCGCCACGGAGGCTCAGGCGATTTGCAGCAGCAATGATAACTGTACAAAATTGCATGTCTCTTTCTCATTTATGTTTTCTTGTCTCTATTGCTATTCTTGCGTGTTTTACTTGAATAAATGAAGAAAAATAAGAATTGTTCCACTACAAGTTTATTAGGATTAATTATATTCCTGTGCATAATAAAACTGTTCTTCAAGTCTATCTAGCCAGTTACAAAAATTCAAACGCCCCCGGGTGGGCTCGAACCACCAACCTTTCGGTTAACAGCCGAACGCGCTAGCCGATTGCGCCACGGAGGCTCAGGCGATTTGCAGCAGCAATGATAACTGTACAAAATTGCATGTCTCTTTCTCATTTATGTTTTCTTGTCTCTATTGCTATTCTTGCGTGTTTTACTTGAATAAATGAAGAAAAATAAGAATTGTTCCACTACAAGTTTATTAGGATTAATTATATTCCTGTGCATAATAAAACTGTTCTTCAAGTTCCTAGCCAGTTACAAAAATTCAAACGCCCCCGGGTGGGCTCGAACCACCAACCTTTCGGTTAACAGCCGAACGCGCTAGCCGATTGCGCCACGGAGGCTCAGGCGATTTGCAGCAGCAATGATAACTGTACAAAATTGCATGTCTCTTTCTCATTTATGTTTTCTTGTCTCTATTGCTATTCTTGCGTGTTTTACTTGAATAAATGAAGAAAAATAAGAATTGTTCCACTACAAGTTTATTATAATTAATTATATTCCTGTGCATAATAAAACTCTTCTTCAATGTCTTATACCTCACTAGTCAGTTACAAAAATACAAACGCCCGCGGGTGGGCTCGAACCACCAACACAGCTGAACGCGCTAGCCGATTGCGCCACGGAGGCTCAGGCGATTTGCAGCAGAAATGATAACTGTACAAAATTGCATGTCTCTTTCTCATTTATGTTTTCTTGTCTCTGTTGCTATTCTTGCGTGTTTTACTTGAATAAATGAAGAAAAATAAGAATTGTTCCACTACAAGTTTATTAGGATTAATTATATTTCTTTGCATAATAAAACTGTTCTTCAAGTTCTAGCCAGTTACAAAAATTCAAACGCCCCCGGGTGGGCTCGAACCACCAACCTTTCGGTTAACAGCCGAACGCGCTAGCCGATTGCGCCACGGAGGCTCAGGCGATATGCAGCAGCAATGATAACTGTACAAAATTGCATGTCTCTTTCTCATTTATGTTTTCTTGTCTCTATTACTATTCTTGCGTGTTTTACTTGAATAAATGAAGAAAAATAAGAATTGTTCCACTACAAGTTTATTATAATTAATTATATTCCTGTGCATAATAAAACTCTTCTTCAATGTCTTATACCTAACTAGTCAGTTACAAAAATACAAACGCCCCCGGGTGGGCTCGAACCACCAACACAGCCGAACGCGCTAGCCGATTGCGCCACGGAGGCTCAGACGATTTGCAGCAGAAATGATAACTGTACAAAATTGCATGTCTCTTTCTCATTTATGTTTTCTTGTCTCTGTTGCTATTCTTGCGTGTTTTACTTGAATAAATGAAGAAAAATAAGAATTATTCCACTACACGTTTTTTAGGATTAATTATATTCCTGTGCATAATAAAACTGTTCTTCAAGTTCTAGCCAGTTACAAAAATTCAAACGCCCCCGGGTGGGCTCGAACCACCAACCTTTCGGTTAACAGCCGAACGCGCTAGCCGATTGCGCCACGGAGGCTCAGGCGATTTGCAGCAGCAAGTATAACTGTACAAAATTGCTTGTCTCTTTCTCATTTATGTTTTCTTGTCTCTATTGCTATTCTTGCGTGTTTTACTTGAATAAATGAAGAAAAATAAGAATTGTTCCACTACAAGTTTATTAGGATTAATTATATTCCTGTGCATAATAAAACTGTTCTTCAAGTTCTAGCCAGTTACAAAAATTCAAACGCCCCCGGGTGGGCTCGAACCACCAACCTTTCGGTTAACAGCCGAACGCGCTAGCCGATTGCGCCACGGAGGCTCAGGCGATTTGCAGCAGCAATGATAACTGTACAAATTTGCATGTCTTTTTCTCATTTATGTTTTCTTGTCTTTATTGCTATTCTTGCGTGCTTTACTTGAATAAATGAAGAAAAATAAGAATTGTTCCACCACAAGTTTATTATAATTAATTATATTCCTGTGCATAATAAAACTCTTCTTCAATGTCTTATACCTCACTAGTCAGTTACAAAAATGCAAACGCCCCCGGGTGGGCTCGAACCACCAACCTTTCGGTTAACAGCCGAACGCGCTAGCCGATTGCGCCACGGAGGCTCAGGCGATTGCAGCAGCAATGATAACTGTACAAAATTGCATGTCTCTTTCTCATTTATGTTTTCTTGTCTCTATTACTATTCTTGCGTGTTTTACTTGAATAAATGAAGAAAAATAAGAATTGTTCCACTACAGGTTTTTTAGATTAATTATATTCTTTGCATAATAAAACTGTTCTTCAAGTCTGACGCCAGTGTACAAAATGCAAACGCCCCCGGGTGGGCTCGAACCACCAACCTTTCGGTTAACAGCCGAACGCGCTAGCGATTGCGCCACGGAGGCTCAGCGATGTGCAGCAGCAATGATAACTGTACAAAATTGCATGTCTCTTTCTCATTTATGTTTTCTTGTCTCTGTTGACTATTCTTGCGTGTTTTTACCTGAATAAATGAAGAAAAATAAGAATTTTTCCACTACAAGTTTTTAGGATTAATTATATTACTGTGCATAATAAAACTGTTCTTCAAGTTCTAGCCAGTTACAAAATCATACGCCCCTGGTGGGTCGAACCACCAACTTTCGGTTAACACCGATGCTCTTGAGTTGAAACGGGCCAGTGTTTGCCCAGTTTACATAGCTGTACAACTAGGTTGCTTAGTTCACTGTTGTTGTTTATTTTAGTTAAAACGTCCACTGGTTGCGTAGTTTACATAGCTGTACAACTAGGTTGCTGAATCCACTGAGGTTTTTTTAGTAAAAACGGTCCACTGTTGCATAGTTTACATAGCTGTACAACTAGGTTGCTGAATCTACTGAGGTTTTTTTAAGTAAAAACGGTCCACTGGTTGCATAGTTTACATAGCTGTACAACTAGGTTGCTGAATCCACTGAGTTTTTTAGTTAAAAACGGTCCACTGTTGCATAGTTACATAGCTGCACAGCTAGGTTGCTGAATCCACTGAGGTTTTTTAGTTAAAAACGGCCACTGTTGCTAGTTTAGATAGCTGTACAGCTAGGTTGCTGAATCCACTGAGTTTTTTTTAGTTAAAAACGGACCACTGATTGCCTAGTTTAGATAGCTGTACAACTAGGTTGCTGAATCCACAGAGGTTTTTTTAGTTAAAAACGGTCCACTGGTTGCTCATTTTAGTGGAATATATGTGCAATTTTAATGTGCTGATAGTGAAAAATGGTTGGCGACAGTCGCTGGAGCTTGGCGGCCGCCAAGCTCCAGCGACTGTCGCCATGTTTACATGGGGTGGGCACCGGCTTGTATGATTTTACCAAAATAAGAATTGTTCCACTACAAGTTTATTATAATTAATTATATTCCTGTGCATAATAAAACTCTTCTTCAATGTCTTATACCTCACTAGTCAGTTACAAAAATGCAAACGCCCCCGGGTGGGCTCGAACCACCAACCTTTCGGTTAACAGCCGAACGCGCTAGCCGATTGCGCCACGGAGGCTCAGGCGATATGCAGCAGCAATGATAACTGTACAAAATTGCATGTCTCTTTCTCATTTATGTTTTCTTGTCTCTATTACTATTCTTGCGTGTTTTACTTGAATAAATGAAGAAAAATAAGAATTGTTCCACTACAAGTTTATTAGGATTAATTATATTTCTTTGCATAATAAAACTGTTCTTCAAGTTCTAGCCAGTTACAAAAATTCAAACGCCCCCGGGTGGGCTCGAACCACCAACCTTTCGGTTAACAGCCGAACGCGCTAGCCGATTGCGCCACGGAGGCTCAGGCGATTTGCAGCAGCAATGATAAGTGTACAAATTTGCATGTCTTTTTCTCATTTATGTTTTCTTGTCTTTATTGCTATTCTTGCGTGCTTTACTTGAATAAATGAAGAAAAATAAGAATTGTTCCACCACAAGTTTATTATAATTAATTATATTCCTGTGCATAATAAAACTCTTCTTCAATGTCTTATACCTCTGTGATTCAGCAACCTAGCTGTACAGCTATCTAAACTAGCAACCAGTGGCCCGTTTTAACTAACAAAACCTCAGTGGATTCAGCAACCTAGCTGTGCAGCTATGTAAACTATGCAACAGTGGACCGTTTTTAACTAAAAAAACTCAGTGTATTCAGCATCCTAGTTGTACAGCTATGTATACTATGCTACCGTGGACCGTTTTTTACTTGAAAAAACCTCAGTGGATTCAGCAACCTAGTTGTACAGCTATGTAAACTATGCAACCAGTGACCGTTTTTTACTAAAAAAACCTCAGTGGATTCAGCAACCTAGTTGTACAGCTATGTAAACTACGCAACCAGTGGACCGTTTTTAACTAAAACAAAACAACAACAGTGAACTAAGCAACCTAGTTGTACAGCTAATGTAAACTTGGCAAACACTGGCCGTTTTCAAATCAAAAAACATCGTGGATTAAACAACCTAGTTGTACACCTCTTATAAAGTCAGTATGATTAGAATAGCACGTAAATAGCACTTACGAAAACATAACACTTCAAATATCAATTTAAAATTCACATTAAAACCTTAACATCGAAAGATTCGTTAAAAAGAACACTTACCTCTATTTTTTGGTAAATAAACGCTCAGAAATGTCCCAACACCACGGCTTATAACGTACTATATTTCTAACAAACACCACAAATTCTTTTCTTATATTAACATAACACATTCATTCCCTTCCATCAATAACGCAAACAATTTCAAATCCCAAACCTGACGAAACACGTATTCTTTATGGTTGCCAGTCACAACTACCACCGGCAGTTGGCGGTGCATCGCTCACTCTCGCGTCAGATTGTTCGCCAATGATTTGTAAACTAACCATTGACATGTAAACAATGCACCGTATACGGAATATAGTCCAAAATAAGAATATTTCCACTACACGTTTTTTAGGATTAATTATATTCCTGTGCATAATAAAACTGTTCTTCAAGTTCTAGCCAGTTACAAAAATTCAAACGCCCCCGGGTGGGCTCGAACCACCAACCTTTCGGTTAACAGCCGAACGCGCTAGCCGATTGCGCCACGGAGGCTCAGGCGATTTGCAGCAGCAATGATAACTGTACAAAATTGCATGTCTCTTTCTCATTTATGTTTTCTTGTCTCTGTTGCTATTCTTGCGTGTTTTACTTGAATAAATGAAGAAAAATAAGAATTGTTCCACTACAAGTTTATTAGGATTAATTATATTTCTGTGCATAATAAAACTGTTCTTCAAGTTCTAGCCAGTTACAAAAATTCAAACGCCCCCGGGTGGGCTCGAACCACCAACCTTTCGGTTAACAGCCGAACGCGCTAGCCGATTGCGCCACGGAGGCTCAGGCGATATGCAGCAGCAATGATAACTGTACAAAATTGCATGTCTCTTTCTCATTTATGTTTTCTTGTCTCTATTGCTATTCTTGCGTGTTTTACTTGAATAAATGAAGAAAAATAAGAATTGTTCCACTACAAGTTTATTAGGATTAATTATATTCCTGTGCATAATAAAACTGTTCTTCAAGTTCTAGCCAGTTACAAAAATTCAAACGCCCCCGGGTGGGCTCGAACCACCAACCTTTCGGTTAACAGCCGAACGCGCTAGCCGATTGCGCCACGGAGGCTCAGGCGATTTGCAGCAGCAATGATAAGTGTACAAAATTGCATGTCTCTTTCTCATTTATGTTTTCTTGTCTCTATTGCTATTCTTGCGTGCTTTACTTGAATAAATGAAGAAAAATAAGAATTGTTCCACCACAAGTTTATTATAATTAATTATATTCCTGTGCATAATAAAACTCTTCTTCAATGTCTTATACCTCACTAGTCAGTTACAAAAATGCAAACGCCCCCGGGTGGGCTCGAACCACCAACCTTTCGGTTAACAGCCGAACGCGCTAGCCGATTGCGCCACGGAGGCTCAGGCGTTTTGCAGCAGAAATGATAACTGTACAAAATTGCATGCCTCTTTCTCATTTATGTTTTCTTGTCTCTGTTGCTATTCTTGCGTGTTTTACTTGAATAAATGAAGAAAAATAAGAATTGTTCCACTACAAGTTTATTAGGATTAATTATATTTCTTTGCATAATAAAACTGTTCTTCAAGTTCTAGCCAGTTACAAAAATTCAAACGCCCCCGGGTGGGCTCGAACCACCAACCTTTCGGTTAACAGCCGAACGCGCTAGCCGATTGCGCCACGGAGGCTCAGGCGATGTGC
This sequence comes from Cheiracanthium punctorium, assembly GCA_038373885.1. Taxonomy (NCBI): domain Eukaryota; kingdom Metazoa; phylum Arthropoda; class Arachnida; order Araneae; family Cheiracanthiidae; genus Cheiracanthium; species Cheiracanthium punctorium. The sequence goes on from JAWZYV010014060.1 coordinate 10,109, forward strand.
AGCAGCAATGATAACTGTACAAAATTGCATGTCTCTTTCTCATTTATGTTTTCTTGTCTCTATTGCTATTCTTGCGTGTTTTACTTGAATAAATGAAGAAAAATAAGAATTGTTCCACTACAAGTTTATTATAATTAATTATATTCCTGTGCATAATAAAACTCTTCTTCAATGTCTTATACCTCACTAGTCAGTTACAAAAATACAAACGCCCCCGGGTGGGCTCGAACCACCAACCTTTCGGTTAACAGCCGAACGCGCTAGCCGATTGCGCCACGGAGGCTCAGGCGATTTGCAGCAGAAATGATAACTGTACAAAATTGCATGTCTCTTTCTCATTTATGTTTTCTTGTCTCTGTTGCTATTCTTGCGTGTTTTACTTGAATAAATGAAGAAAAATAAGAATTGTTCCACTACACGTTTTTTAGGATTAATTATATTCCTGTGCATAATAAAACTGTTCTTCAAGTTCTAGCCAGTTACAAAAATTCAAACGCCCCCGGGTGGGCTCGAACCACCAACCTTTCGGTTAACAGCCGAACGCGCTAGCCGATTGCGCCACGGAGGCTCAGGCGATTTGCAGCAGCAAGTATAACTGTACAAAATTGCTTGTCTCTTTCTCATTTATGTTTTCTTGTCTCTATTGCTATTCTTGCGTGTTTTACTTGAATAAATGAAGAAAAATAAGAATTGTTCCACTACAAGTTTATTAGGATTAATTATGTTTCTTTGCATAATAAAACTGTTCTTCAAGTTCTAGCCAGTTACAAAAATTCAAACGCCCCCGGGTGGGCTCGAACCACCAACCTTTCGGTTAACAGCCGAACGCGCTAGCCGATTGCGCCACGGAGGCTCAGGCGATTTGCAGCAGCAATGATAAGTGTACAAATTTGCATGTCTTTTTCTCATTTATGTTTTCTTGTCTTTATTGCTATTCTTGCGTGCTTTACTTGAATAAATGAAGAAAAATAAGAATTGTTCCACCACAAGTTTATTATAATTAATTATATTCCTGTGCATAATAAAACTCTTCTTCAATGTCTTATACCTCACTAGTCAGTTACAAAAATGCAAACGCCCCCGGGTGGGCTCGAACCACCAACCTTTCGGTTAACAGCCGAACGCGCTAGCCGATTGCGCCACGGAGGCTCAGGCGTTTTGCAGCAGAAATGATAACTGTACAAAATTGCATGCCTCTTTCTCATTTATGTTTTCTTGTCTCTGTTGCTATTCTTGCGTGTTTTACTTGAATAAATGAAGAAAAATAAGAATTGTTCCACTACAAGTTTATTAGGATTAATTATATTTCTTTGCATAATAAAACTGTTCTTCAAGTTCTAGCCAGTTACAAAAATTCAAACGCCCCCGGGTGGGCTCGAACCACCAACCTTTCGGTTAACAGCCGAACGCGCTAGCCGATTGCGCCACGGAGGCTCATGAGGGGCAGCAATGATAACTGTACAAAATTGCATGTCTCTTTCTCATTTATGTTTTCTTGTCTCTATTACTATTCTTGCGTGTTTTACTTGAATAAATGAAGAAAAATAAGAATTGTTCCACTACAAGTTTATTATAATTAATTATATTCCTGTGCATAATAAAACTCTTCTTCAATGTCTTATACCTCACTAGTCAGTTACAAAAATACAAACGCCCCCGGGTGGGCTCGAACCACCAACACAGCCGAACGCGCTAGCCGATTGCGCCACGGAGGCTCAGGCGATTTGCAGCAGAAATGATAACTGTACAAAATTGCATGTCTCTTTCTCATTTATGTTTTCTTGTCTCTGTTGCTATTCTTGCGTGTTTTACTTGAATAAATGAAGAAAAATAAGAATTATTCCACTACACGTTTTTTAGGATTAATTATATTCCTGTGCATAATAAAACTGTTCTTCAAGTTCTAGCCAGTTACAAAAATTCAAACGCCCCCGGGTGGGCTCGAACCACCAACCTTTCGGTTAACAGCCGAACGCGCTAGCCGATTGCGCCACGGAGGCTCAGGCGATTTGCAGCAGCAATGATAACTGTACAAAATTGCTTGTCTCTTTCTCATTTATGTTTTCTTGTCTCTATTACTATTCTTGCGTGTTTTACTTGAATAAATGAAGAAAAATAAGAATTGTTCCACTACAAGTTTATTAGGATTAATTATATTTCTTTGCATAATAAAACTGTTCTTCAAGTTCTAGCCAGTTACAAAAATTCAAACGCCCCCGGGTGGGCTCGAACCACCAACCTTTCGGTTAACAGCCGAACGCGCTAGCCGATTGCGCCACGGAGGCTCAGGCGATTTGCAGCAGCAATGATAAGTGTACAAATTTGCATGTCTTTTTCTCATTTATGTTTTCTTGTCTCTATTGCTATTCTTGCGTGCTTTACTTGAATAAATGAAGAAAAATAAGAATTGTTCCACTACAAGTTTATTATAATTAATTATATTCCTGTGCATAATAAAACTCTTCTTCAATGTCTTATACCTCACTAGTCAGTTACAAAAATGCAAACGCCCCCGGGTGGGCTCGAACCACCAACCTTTCGGTTAACAGCCGAACGCGCTAGCCGATTGCGCCACGGAGGCTCAGGCGATTTGCAGCAGAAATGATAACTGTACAAAATTGCATGTCTCTTTCTCATTTATGTTTTCTTGTCTCTGTTGCTATTCTTGCGTGTTTTACTTGAATAAATGAAGAAAAATAAGAATTGTTCCACTACACGTTTTTTAGGATTAATTATATTCCTGTGCATAATAAAACTGTTCTTCAAGTTCTAGCCAGTTACAAAAATTCAAACGCCCCCGGGTGGGCTCGAACCACCAACCTTTCGGTTAACAGCCGAACGCGCTAGCCGATTGCGCCACGGAGGCTCAGGCGATATGCAGCAGCAATGATAACTGTACAAAATTGCATGTCTCTTTCTCATTTATGTTTTCTTGTCTCTATTACTATTCTTGCGTGTTTTACTTGAATAAATGAAGAAAAATAAGAATTGTTCCACTACAGTTTATTAGGAATTAATTATATTCCTGTGCATAATAAAACTTTCTTCAAGTTCTAGGCAGTTACAAAATGCAAACGCCCCGGGTGGGCTCGAACCACCAACCTTTCGGTTAACAGCCGAACGCGCTAGCCGATTGCGCCACGGAGGCTCAGGCGATTGCAGCAGCAATGATAACTGTACAAAATTGCATGTCTCTTTCTCATTTATGTTTTCTTGTCTCTATTGCTATTCTTGCGTGTTTTACTTGAATAAATGAAGAAAAATAAGAATTGTTCCACTACACGTTTTTTAGGATTAATTATATTCCTGTGCATAATAAAACTGTTCTTCAAGTTCTAGCCAGTTACAAAAATTCAAACGCCCCCGGGTGGGCTCGAACCACCAACCTTTCGGTTAACAGCCGAACGCGCTAGCCGATTGCGCCACGGAGGCTCAGGCGATTTGCAGCAGCAAGTATAACTGTACAAAATTGCTTGTCTCTTTCTCATTTATGTTGTCTTGTCTCTATTGCTATTCTTGCGTGTTTTACTTGAATAAATGAAGAAAAATAAGAATTGTTCCACTACAAGTTTATTAGGATTAATTATATTCCTGTGCATAATAAAACTCTTCTTCAATGTTTATACTACTAGTCAGTTACAAAAATTCAAACGCCCCCGGGTGGGCTCGAACCACCAACCTTTCGGTTAACAGCCGAACGCGCTAGCCGATTGCGCCACGGAGGCTCAGGCGATTTGCAGCAGAAATGATAACTGTACAAAATTGCATGTCTCTTTCTCATTTATGTTTTCTTGTCTCTATTGCTATTCTTGCGTGTTTTACTTGAATAAATGAAGAAAAATAAGAATTGTTCCACTACAAGTTTATTAGGATTAATTATATTCCTGTGCATAATAAAACTGTTCTTCAAGTTCTAGCCAGTTACAAAAATTCAAACGCCCCCGGGTGGGCTCGAACCACCAACCTTTCGGTTAACAGCCGAACGCGCTAGCCGATTGCGCCACGGAGGCTCAGGCGATTTGCAGCAGCAAGTATAACTGTACAAAATTGCTTGTCTCTTTCTCATTTATGTTTTCTTGTCTCTATTGCTATTCTTGCGTGTTTTACTTGAATAAATGAAGAAAAATAAGAATTGTTCCACTACAAGTTTATTAGGATTAATTATGTTTCTGTGCATAATAAAACAGTTCTTCAAGTTCTAGCCAGTTACAAAAATTCAAACGCCCCCGGGTGGGCTCGAACCACCAACCTTTCGGTTAACAGCCGAACGCGCTAGCCGATTGCGCCACGGAGGCTCAGGCGATTTGCAGCAGCAATGATAACTGTACAAATTTGCATGTCTCTTTCTCATTTATGTTTTCTTGTCTCTATTGCTATTCTTGCGTGTTTTACTTGAATAAATGAAGAAAAATAAGAATTGTTCCACCACAAGTTTATTATAATTAATTATATTCCTGTGCATAATAAAACTCTTCTTCAATGTCTTATACCTCACTAGTCAGTTACAAAAATGCAAACGCCCCCGGGTGGGCTCGAACCACCAACCTTTCGGTTAACAGCCGAACGCGCTAGCCGATTGCGCCACGGAGGCTCAGGCGTTTAGCAGCAGAAATGATAACTGTACAAAATTGCATGCCTCTTTCTCATTTATGTTTTCTTGTCTCTGTTGCTATTCTTGCGTGTTTTACTTGAATAAATGAAGAAAAATAAGAATTGTTCCACTACAAGTTTGTTAGGATTAATTATATTTCATTGCATAATAAAACTGTTCTTCAAGTTCTAGCCAGTTACAAAAATTCAAACGCCCCCGAGTGGGCTCGAACCACCAACCTTTCGGTTAACAGCCGAACGCGCGAGCCGATTGCGCCACGGAGGCTCATGAGGGGCAGCAATGAGAACTGTACAAAATTGCATGTCTCTTTCTCATTTATGTTTTCTTGTCTCTATTACTATTCTTGCGTGTTTTACTTGAATAAATGAAGAAAAATAAGAATTGTTCCACTACAAGTTTATTATAATTAATTATATTCCTGTGCATAATAAAACTCTTCTTCAATGTCTTATACCTAACTAGTCAGTTACAAAAATACAAACGCCCCCGGTGGGCTCGAACCACAACACGTAACAGCCGAACGCGCTAGCCGATTGCGCCACGGAGGCTCAGGCGATTTGCAGCAGAAATGATAACTGTACAAAATTGCATGTCTCTTTCTCATTTATGTTTTCTTGTCTCTGTTGGTATTCTATCGTGTTTTACTTGAATAAATGAAGAAAAATAATAATTATTCCACTACACGTTTTTTAGGATTAATTATATTCCTGTGCATAATAAAACTGTTCTTCAAGTTCTAGCCAGTTACAAAAATTCAAACGCCCCCGGGTGGGCTCGAACCACCAACCTTTCGGTTAACAGCCGAACGCACTAGCCGATTGCGCCACGGAGGCTCAGGCGGTATGCAGCAGCAATGATAACTGTACAAAATTGCATGTCTCTTTCTCATTTATGATTTCTTGTCTCTATTACTATTCTTGCGTGTTGTTGTTGTTGTTGTTGTTGGAACATGTATTCGGATTTGTGTGCTTGTTCACGAGGAACCGCTTATAAATCCACGTCAAAGAAAGGACAAACACAAGGGGGGGGCAATGCCTTGGGGAGGACTTTTCTGGGTATCTAGCGCGTATTCACGTTACATCTGGAGAAACCGCCCAAAACTCCAGACCGCTAGACCGACGGCCCCGCGAGAGGACAGAACCCTGTTCCTCCACTTGAGCCATCTCCCAATGTCAGTGGCTTTAACCACTGTGCTACACATTGGTATTCTTGCGTGTTGTACTTGAATAAATGAAGAAAAATAAGAATATTTCCACTACACGTTTTTTAGGATTAATTATATTCCTGTGCATAATAAAAGTGTTCTTCAAGTTCTAGCCAGTTACAAAAATTCAAACGCCCCCGGGTGGGCTCGAACCACCAACCTTTCGGTTAACAGCCGAACGCGCTAGCCGATTGCGCCACGGAGGCTCAGGCGATATGCAGCAGCAATGATAACAGTACAAAATTGCATGTCCCTTTCTCATTTATGTTTTCTTGTCTCTATTACTATTCTTGCGTGTTTTACTTGAATAAATGAAGAAAAATAAGAATTGTTCCACTACAAGTTTATTAGGATTAATTATGTTTCTTTGCATAATAAAACTGTTCTTCAAGTTCTAGCCAGTTACAAAAATTCAAACGCCCCCGGGTGGGCTCGAACCACCAACCTTTCCGTTAACAGCCGAACGCGCTAGCCGATTGCGCCACGGAGGCTCAGGCGATTTGCAGCAGCAATGATAAGTGTACAAATTTGCATGTCTTTTTCTCATTTATGTTTTCTAGTCTTTATTGCTATTCTTGCGTGCTTTACTTGAATAAATGAAGAAAAATAAGAATTGTTCCACGACAAGTTTATTATAATTAATTATATTCCTGTGCATATCAATGTCATCAAACAATGGAATCATCCTTCTTCAATGTCTTATACCTCACTAGTCAGTTACAAAAATGCAAACGCCCCCGGGTGGGCTCGAACCACCAACCTTTCGGTTAACAGCCGAACGCGCTAGCCGATTGCGCCACGGAGGCTCAGGCGATTTGCAGCAGCAAGTATAACTGTACAAAATTGCTTGTCTCTTTCTCATTTATGTTGTCTTGTCTCTATTGCTATTCTTGCGGGTTTTACTTGAATAAATGAAGAAAAATAAGAATTGTTCCACCACAAGTTTATTATAATTAATTATATTCCTGTGCATAATAAAACTCTTCTTCAATGTCTTATACCTCACTAGTCAGTTACAAAAATGCAAACGCCCCCGGGTGGGCTCGAACCACCAACCTTTCGGTTAACAGCCGAACGCGCTAGCCGATTGCGCCACGGAGGCTCAGGCGATTTGCAGCAGCAAGTATAACTGTACAAAATTGCTTGTCTCTTTCTCATTTATGTTTTCTTGTCTCTATTGCTATTCTTGCGTGTTTTACTTGAATAAATGAAGAAAAATAAGAATTGTTCCACCACAAGTTTATTATAATTAATTATATTCCTGTGCATAATAAAACTGTTCTTCAAGTTCTAGCCAGTTACAAAAATTCAATCGCCCCGGGTGGGCTCGAACCACCAACCTTTCGGTTAACAGCCGATCGCGCTAGCCGATTGCGCCACGGAGGCTCAGGCGATATGCAGCAGAAATGATAACTGTACAAAATTGCATGTCTCTTTCTCATTTATGTTTTCTTGTCTCTATTGCTATTCTTGCGTGTTTTACTTGAATAAATGAAGAAAAATAAGAATGGTTCCACTACAAGTTTATTAGGATTAATTATAGTTCTGTGCATAATAAAACTGTTCTTCAAGTTCTAGCCAGTTACAAAAATTCAAACGCCCCCGGGTGGGCTCGAGCCACCAACCTTTCGGTTAACAGCCGAACGCGCTAGCCGATTGCGCCACGGAGGCTCATGCGGGGCAGCAATGATAACTGTACAAAATTGCATGTCTCTTTCTCATTTATTTTGTCTTGTCTCTATTGCTATTCTTGCGTGTTTTACTTGAATAAATGAAGAAAAATAAGAATTATTCCACTACACGTTTTTTATGATTAATTATATTCCTTTTCATAATAAAACTGTTCTTCAAGTTCTAGCCAGTTAAAAAAATTCAAACGCCCCCGGGTGGGCTCGAACCACCAACCTTTTGGTTAACAGCCGAACGCGCTAGCCGATTGCGCCACGTAGGCTCATGCGGGGCAGCAATGATAACTGTACAAATTTGCATGTCTCTTTCTCATTTATGTTTTCTTCTCTCTATTACTATTCTTGCGTGTTTTACTTGAATAAATGAAGAAAAATAAGAATTGTTCCACTACAAGTTTATTATAATTAATTATATTCCTGTGCATAATAAAACTCTTCTTCAATGTCTTATACCTCACTAGTCAGTTACAAAAATGCAAACGCCCCCGGGTGGGCTCGAACCACCAACCTTTCGGGTAACAGCCGAACGCGCTAGCCGATTGCGCCACGAAGGCTCCGGCGATTCGCAGCGGCAATGAAAACTGTACAAAATTGCATTATCTTTCTCATTTATGTTTTCTTGTCTCTATTGCTATTCTTGCGTGTTTTACTTGAATAAATGAAGAAAAATAAGAATTGTTCCACCACAAGTTTATTATAATTAATTATATTCCTGTGCATAATAAAACTGTTCTTCAAGTTCTAGCCAGTTACAAAAATTCAATCGCCCCGGGTGGGCTCGAACCACCAACCTTTCGGTTAACAGCCGATCGCGCTAGCCGATTGCGCCACGGAGGCTCAGGCGATATGCAGCAGCAATGATAACTGTACAAAATTGCATGTCTCTTTCTCATTTATGTTTTCTTGTCTCTATTGCTATTCTTGCGTGTTTTACTTGAATAAATGAAGAAAAATAAGAATTGTTCCACTACAAGTTTATTAGGATTAATTATATTCCTGTGCATAATAAAACTCTTCTTCAATGTCTTAACTCACTAGTCAGTTACAAAAATGCAAACGCCCCCGGGTGGGCTCGAACCACCAACCTTTCGGTTAACAGCCGAACGCGCTAGCCGATTGCGCCACGGAGGCTCAGGCGATTTGCAGCAGCAATGATAACTGTACAAAATTGCATGTCTCTTTCTCATTTATTTTGTCTTGTCTCTATTGCTATTCTTGCGTGTTTTACTTGAATAAATGAAGAAAAATAAGAATTATTCCACTACACGTTTTTTAGGATTAATTATATTCCTGTTCATAATAAAACTGTTCTTCAAGTTCTAGCCAGTTACAAAAATTCAAACGCCCCCGGGTGGGCTCGAACCACAAACCTTTCGGTTAACAGCCGAACGCGCTAGCCGATTGCGCCACGGAGGCTCATGCGGGGCAGAAATGATAACTGTAGTAATTTGCATGTCTCTTTCTCATTTATGTTTTCTTGTCTCTATTACTATTCTTGCGTGTTTTACTTGAATAAATGAAGAAAAATAAGTGTTGTTCCACTACAAGTTTATTATAATTAATTATATTCCTCTGCATAATAAAACTCTTCTTCAATGTCTTATACCTCACTATTCAGTTACAAAAATGCAAACGACCGCGGGTGGGCTCGAACCACCAATCTTTCGGGTAACAGCCGAACGCGCTAGCCGATTGCGCCACGAAGGCTCCGGCGATTCGCAGCGGCAATGAAAACTGTACAAAATTGCATGTCTCTTTCTCATTTATGTTTTCTTGTCTCTATTGCTATTCTTGCGTGTTTTACTTGAATAAATGAAGAAAAATAAGAATTGTTCCACTACAAGTTTATTAGGATTAATTATATTTCTGTGCATAATAAAACTGTTCTTCAAGTTCTAGCCAGTTACAAAAACTCAAACGCCCCCGGGTGGGCTCGAACCACCAACCTTTCGGTTAACAGCCGAACGCGCTAGCCGATTGCGCCACGGAGGCTCAGGCGATTTGCAGCAGCAAGTATAACTGTACAAAATTGCTTGTCTCTTTCTCATTTATTTTGTCTTGTCTCTATTGCTATTCTTGCGTGTTTTACTTGAATAAATGAAGAAAAATAAGAATTATTCCTCTACACGTTTTTTAGGATTAATTATATTCCTGTGCATAATAAAACTCTTCTTCAAGTTCTAGCCAGTTACAAAATTCAAACGCTCCCGGGTGGGCTCGAACCACCAACCTTTCGGTTAACAGCCGAACGCGCTACCCGATTGTGTCACGGAGGCTCAGGCGATATGCAGCAGAAATGATAACTGTACAAAATTGCATGTCTCTTTCTCATTTATGTTTTCTTGTCACTGTTGCTATTCTTGCGTGTTTTACTTGAATAAATGAAGAAAAATAAGAATTGTTCCACTACAAGTTTATTAGGATTAATCATATTTCTTTGCATAATAAAACTGTTCTTCAAGTTCTAGCCAGTTACAAAAATTCAAACGCCCCCGGGTGGGCTCGAACCACCAACCTTTCGGTTAACAGCCGAACGCGCTAGCCGATTGCGCCACGGAGGCTCAGGCGAGTGCAGCAGCAATGATAACTGTACAAAATTGCATGTCTCTTTCTCATTTATGTTTTCTTGTCTCTATTACTATTCTTGCGTGTTTTACTTGAATAAATGAAGAAAAATAAGAATTGTTCCACCACAAGTTTATTATAATTAATTATATTCCTGTGCATAATAAAACTGTTCTTCAAGTTCTCGCCAGTTACAAAAATTCAATCGCCCCGGGTGGGCCCGAACCACCAACCTTTCGGTTAACAGCCGAACGCGCTAGCCGATTGCGCCACGGAGGCTCAGGCGATTTGCAGCAGAAATGATAACTGTACAAAATTGCATGTCTCTTTCTCATTTATGTTTTCTTGTCTCTATTGCTATTCTTGCGTGTTTTACTTGAATAAATGAAGAAAAATAAGAATTGTTCCACTACAAGTTTATTAGGATTAATTATATTCCTGTGCATAATAAAACTGTTCTTCAAGTTCTTACTACTCACTAGTCAGTTACAAAAATTCAAACGCCCCCGGGTGGGCTCGAACCACCAACCTTTCGGTTAACAGCCGAACGCGCTAGCCGATTGCGCCACGGAGGCTCAGGCGATGTGCAGCAGAAATGATAACTGTACAAAATTGCATGTCTCTTTCTCATTTATGTTTTCTTGTCTCTGTTGCTATTCTTGCGTGTTTTACTTGAATAAATGAAGAAAAATAAGAATTGTTCCACTACAAGTTTATTAGGATTAATTATATTTCTTTGCATAATAAAACTGTTCTTCAAGTTCTAGCCAGTTACAAAAATTCAAACGCCCCCGGGTGGGCTCGAACCACCAACCTTTCGGTTAACAGCCGAACGCGCTAGCCGATTGCGCCACGGAGGCTCAGGCGATTTGCAGCAGCAATGATAACTGTACAAAATTGCATGTCTCTTTCTCATTTATGTTTTCTTGTCTCTATTGCTATTCTTGCGTGTTTTACTTGAATAAATGAAGAAAAATAAGAATTGTTCCACTACAAGTTTATTAGGATTAATTATATTTCTGTGCATAATAAAACTGTTCTTAAAGTTCTAGCCAGTTACAAAAATTCAAACGCCCGCGGGTGTGCTCGAACCACCAACCTTTCGGTTAACAGCCGAACGCGCCAGCCTATTGCGCCACGGAGGCTCAGGCGATTTGCAGCAGCAATGATAACTGTACAAAATTGCATGTCTCTTTCTCATTTATGTTTTCTTGTCTCTATTGCTATTCTTGCGTGTTTTACTTGAATAAATGAAGAAAAATAAGAATTGTTCCACTACAAGTTCATTAGGATTTATGCTCTTCAATAAGTCCCATGGTGCCCTTCGGAAGATGGCGTCCCGATGCGGTGCTTACCTTGCTTACCATGTCGGGCCGCCTTTGCGTAAGGCAACTTTCTTCCGTACTTCCTACGGAAGAAAACTGCCTCATTTTTTATGCACATTACTGCTTTTATCCGATTGGAACGTAATTTTAAAAAACTAAAAATTTTATTTTTTTCCACATAAGGTAAAATTACCACTATAACATACTATATTTACCACTGTATTATCAAGTAAAAAAAGAAAAAGAAAGAAAAAAGTTCGCCTTGCTTTACTGTTGTAATTTCTTTGTAGGTAACTGCTGTAGGCCTTTTCTATGGATTTTCACAGTGCCGAAGAGTGTGGACTTGCACAGCGTACAAAGCGTTATATTTTAAACACTAGAATAGCCGTAGAGTAGGGTCAAAATCACTCCTGTTGGCTATTTTATTTATTTCTATTATTATTTTTTTTACTAATTAAAACAGAAATGTAAAAATTTGTCGCAACACGCTCGGAAGAATTTTAGGATAAGTAGAAAAATGAGCTGCGGTGTTAAATTGTAAATTGAAATAAAGCATGAGATATTGGGGAAAAGGTCAAAATGACCCCAACGCCGAGTGTAAGTGTTAAATAAATACCTCAGAATATTCATAATAATGGTATAAAACATCAAATTAAAAAATATTCGAATTCGATTTTTGAAAAACAATTGCTTCGAAGTGCACCAGGGCCTTTTTTAGGAAATCCGCACACTAAATTCCGGGTGTCCCGTACAATTCGCCGACATTCCCAAATTTCCCTTTTAGGACTTCTTTCGGGATTGTCCTCTCTCGCGGACGGGGAGTGGCGTGGGGGGGGGGGGTGATCTTGCCAAAGATAAGCTCCTACATGAAACAGGTGAAATAAAGGAACACGTTTTAGGAACACAATTTTACAACCGATTTCACCGTGATTTAACATGCTAGTTGAATTATTTTGCTTTCGTTGAAATTTATAAGTTGATTTTTTAATGTTTTAAATGAAATATCGTTAACTATTAAATTACCTGCTTTTAAAATTTTTAGATTATTTTGCAGACGGGCTCACTATATTGCTGAAGTGAGTATGCAAAATATTCTTGTGCTGTCAAAATATTTTCGGTAGTATTCAGGAGAAAGTTTAAGGAAAGGAAATGAGAATCGGAATATTTTTCCATTTGCCCCTAGTCATTTTACAATTTCATTCAATTCAAATAGAAAATTTCAAAGTCAATTCAAAAAGTCAAAGACGATTAAGAAAATTTTAAAAGGAAAACCGATACCTATTGTTAAATGTATCTGCCTAACGTATCACCTAATTGTCATTCCAATAGTCTAAGGTGTCTTAACGTGATAAGCAGCAAAAAGAAAAAACATTAATTAAAAATTTTTTTAGACTTTTTTTTAAAAAAGACTATTGAGTAAGTTTAGTTTTTACCTAACATGTTTCTAAAATTTCGTTTGTCCAGGCCGTTTTCGAGAGATGCGAACAAATATCTACTCAATTTCCATAAAATCTTAAAATATAATAAAATTTTGAAAACTATTCAATGCTATAGTTGAATAATAGCCTATATTTTATCCACTTTAGTCGTTATTACGTGGTGGATGCGCTAAAAAGTAGCTTACATAACTTGAACAAATTTTTCCAAAAACTAAAAACTTCACTTGGCACATGACTTCTTATTTTTTTTTTAATTTCGCCACTCTCATACCTGTGTAAAGAAAACAGTGTATACCTTTTTGTAATAATAAAATTTCTGTGTTCGCAAAAATATTGATGCGATGATTATCTTTTATTCATAACAGAATTATACGAGTACAATTATATGCTCACATTAGTAAAAGTGTACTCTATTCTTATATAAATCTTAATCTTAATCTTAATCTTAATATATATATAAAATGCTAATGTTCGTTTGTAAAGACAGGGTTTTCTCTATCACCACCAACTCGAATTAACTTCCCGTTGGGGTGGTAAATACCCCTTGGCCTCACGGTGAAAGTAAGGGAGTTTGGTCGCGGTGGGTGGTTGTGGGTAGGGATGGACGCGAGACGACTATTTTGCGAGACGAGACAGAGATTTACAGCTTTTTTGCGAGACGAGACACACATTTTAAACATTACGGTATAGGGATTTTTGCGAGACGAGACAAGCTTTTAGGCTATTTTGCGAGACGCGAGACGCTTATTTTTCGTCTCGCGTCCATCCCTAGTTGTGGGTGGTTGTGGGTGGCGATTCTTAATCTTAATCTTAATCTTAATATATATATAAAATGCTAATGTTCGTTTGTAAAGACAGGGTTTTCTCTATCATCACCAACTCGAATTAACTTCCCGTTGGGTTGGTAAATACCCCTTGGTCTCACGGTGAAAGTAAGGGAATTTGGTCGCGGTGGGTGAAAGTGGGTGGCGAAAATGTGAAAAAATATATATCTGTCCTTTTCTAACTCATGAGAACTTCTGAAAAGTTCTAAAAATTCCTGGATTGACCTAGAAAACTCCAAATGTGTGCAACTGTTACAGTCAATCTAGAATATTCTAGAAGGTTCTAAAAATTTCCAGAAAGTTCCAAAACGTGTGCAACCGTTCAAATCGATTTAGAATGATCTAGAACGTTCTAAAAACTTCTGGAATGATCTAGAGAGTTCCAAAATGTCTGCAACTGTTAAAATCGATCCAGAATGATATAGAAAGTTCTAAAAATTTCTGGAATGATCTAGAAAGTTCCAAAATTTCTGCAACTGTTAAAAACAATCCAGAATGTTCTAGAAAGTTCGAAAAATTTCTTGAATGATCTAGAAAGATTCAAAATGTCTGCAACTGCTAAAATCAGTATGGTATATTCTAGAAAGTTCGAAAAATTTCTAGAATGATCTAGAAAGTTCCAAATTGTGTGCAACTGTTAAAATCGATATGGAATGTTCCAGAAAGTTCTAGAAATGTCTGGTCGAGTGAAGATCAATTGCGATGGGTGATTGTCATTCGGAAATTTTATAGCATACTGCTTCGCAGCCTCTAGCTTATTCCGATGAAATTCTCCGTAAAGTAACACCATTTATGTGTATTCATTAGTATTAAACATTATCTTTCGTTTTTTATACTCAATAAGCTACGAATTCAAATAGCATGAACTTTAGACAAACACTAACAAAGTAACTTAAACAACAGTTTTTCAACTCCAATAAAATATTAAAGGTTAATGTTTATCGTCTGTTGCCATATCAGCAGGAATACTTTCTATACACCGCATGTTTAATGGTCGAATAAGTCTCTCAATATCTAAGATAGAAATCTAAATTATCTACGTTAGAAATGGATCCTTAAATATCTTTTATACGCCGGGTTTTCGCTGCTAGTTAAGTATATAAACTAAAATTCGCAACGGGACTGAAGATATTCTGGGCACAGTTGTAGTGACTGAGATTTCAATTTTAGTATCTGGAAATTTTTATGCAATAGAAGATAACTTTAATGTAATATTAATGACGTACTAAAAATTCTGAACAAGTAAAGAAAAAGAATAAAAGACGTAAAAAAAGAATGGAAAATATATAAACCAAAAAAGATTTTTTAAAAATTGACTTCAAGGGAACGTAAGCGCATTGCAGTTGATTTATGATTCATAATAGTATGCTTTTTGTAGAATTATGAAAGTGAATTATCAATCTTTAAACTCTGGTTAAATGAGTTTAAGAGTTCTTAGCACAGTGCTAATAATTCTCTTTTGTCTAACCTTATCACTTTTCGTTTGCTTTGAACGGCTTGGAGTTGGGTTTCAACAAAGGTACATACGGATTCGGAAATTTCCGGTGAAGCCATTACGCTAACTTAATTTTCGAATTATTTTAAAAGATATTTATAAATAATTTTTAAAAAATCTGACATTCTTTCAGATTTCAAATACGCACTCGAGTGCTAATGCTTTTATAATTTTTCAATTGCTTGATCTGTTGCTATCCTAATATTAGTTTTGGTTTTTGTCACCGCTTGCCGACTTTGAAAGGTGGATTTTTCCTTAAGTCTTTATGATTAATGGGGAAGCGCAGGCATATGGACAACTCCATTGCTTTGAATTGCTAGGATCGGCCTAATTATCGTCGCCAAAATCTGTAAAGTCTCCAAGGAGTGGCTACTACTAAAGCTGCGCATTTATTTCTTTTATAAATTGTTTCATTTCATATTATATCTTAGAACAGCTTGGATATTTGCCGCCCATGACGATTTTTCATTCTTTGGCGACTTATGCGTAAAATCGATAGCTTAGTTAATGCCAAAGCTAGAGATACGGATAGAGAAACAAAAATTGATCCGGAAGGCAAGAGAAAAATTAACAGCACTCTAGTGCAATAATCAATAATGAAGCACAAGATCCTATAGTTTTTAATAAATTCTGATGAAATCTCTCTACTTTGACATCCCCTAAGTTGGATCAACAAGTGAGCTTTCACATTTTTCACTGTCCTTAATATTGTTTTATTTTTCAACACCATGTCGGCGAATTGTAGGGGACACCTTTTCCTGTGGGACAAGAATATTTTTTCCCTTTATGGGGAATTTTCCGATTAGGGAAAAAGATGGCGAATTCACAGTCGGCGAATTGTGGGGTGAACCAAACTACGCAACGAACAGATGTAGAGGATTTGAAATTTCTCTATTTCCCGCGGACAAGGAAAAAAAACAACATTATTGCATTCCATAAGAGTGAAAACGGCGTTTTGGACCCCAACTTTCTTCCTGTTGGTCGGAATTCGGATAATAGTTAGATGTCGCACTATACATTAAGGGTCTCTGTTCTTCGTTTTAATTTATGCCGAAATTTTGATTTTACTTTCCTTCATCAAAGAGTGGATCTCAGAAGACCCCCCCCCCCCCTCGGCAGAACGACAGCCTTGCTTACAGGGAAATATACCTTAATAACGTCTTTCTACATTCGACGGCCGGTTCCAGTCCTTCAGACGAAACTTCGATAACTCCAAGAGGCCAGCTTGCTCTTCAACTCAACTCGACTTGTGCGCGGGGGAGTTCATGAATCCAGAGCTCCGAAAACTCGCGTGCAAGTCGGCGGAGAGAGAAAACTTTAAAAGAATATCAGAAATAATCCTGTGTAAACAAATTTAGCAAACAGACTTTTCTGAATCTCCCCGCTATCGATGGAGAGAGAGAGGGCAATGTGCGAGGCAGCGGTGCTTTTGTGCGAGTGCGTGCGTGTGTGTTTTCTCTCCCCCAAACCCCCTACTCTTAAATTTATTATAATTTAATGATAATGTATGGGGGGGGTGAGGTGCGCCGCCATTTACGGGCACCGGAAAAGCATAAAGCAGTAGTATAGTAGCCGGCAAATATTTGCTCTCTCTCTCTTTTCCTTGTAGACCCTTAAAAGAGACCGAAAAATACCGATCACAATTATAGATGAGACGACGCTATCCCAGTTAAGAGCGTTGCGAAGGGAAGAGAGGGAGACTTACTTCTCTCATCGGAGGGTCATCGGTTTTCCCTCGGAAAGGGATGAATTTAATAAACCCATTAAAAGTGAACTTTTACGGCTCAGAAAACAAACGGGAGTGGGGGGGGGGGAGAGGGAGGAGAGACATTAACTGGGGGTATCGGGTGGTCAGCAACGCGCGGAGAAGAGAAGCGTTTAAAAGACTGAAAGAGGTGTGGTGGTATTTTGGAGGCTGGATTTCAATATGTTCTTCGAAGATTTTTGACAGGTGAGAAAGCACGCGCTGCCTGGAATATTTGAAATTTCGTTTAGTGAGGAATTTTTGATCGCGTTGCAAATGCTGGTTACAGTTCAGGTAAAATTAAGGACTTAAAGTGCTTCTTTTTCCATTTGGTTTCGGAAAGTGACGTTTTTTTTATTATTATTATTATTGTATAACATGTATTTCAGATTTGTGTGCTTGGCCCGAAACCTGCTTTTAAATCCACGTGAGAAGGACAGACAAGAGGAGGTGCCCTCCGTTGGGGTCCTTCTAAGGGGTCCTAACCTGTATTTACTCCAAGTTTCGGAGAAAACCACGGAAAACT
The DNA here is from genome assembly GCA_038373885.1 of Cheiracanthium punctorium. Taxonomy (NCBI): domain Eukaryota; kingdom Metazoa; phylum Arthropoda; class Arachnida; order Araneae; family Cheiracanthiidae; genus Cheiracanthium; species Cheiracanthium punctorium. The sequence goes on from JAWZYV010014060.1 coordinate 27,531, forward strand.
CTGAACGGTTAGGCCAGCTGGCCCGACCTAGTTTGAAACCAGGCACATTCCATCTACCATTTCGAGTGACATAACCACTCAGCCCTGGTGAGGCGATGTTATTATCATATTATTGGCCAGCGCTTGGACAAGCTGGATTTTCCTTCTCAACATGGAACCGCTCAAGGCTGGACTGCTTGGGGACCGTGTGGGCTAAAGGGAGCTGATATTACGTAAAATCTGTCTAGCTTACAATGTCCTCCATATTAAAACGATACCTGTCGGATGCCAATCCAGGTGCTGGATCTCTCATCTGGATTTGGTTCAAAATTAGAAGACCACTCATAGGGGATAGCGATAGTCTGCCTAATAGACGCTCCCATAACGAAATGGCCAACACCTCCGGCCGTTTGTAGCTGTCAAGCCTACACTAGGTCGCTGTCCCGGACATTAAAAAGGAAATAAAAAAAAGACTTCTGAACTCTTTCGGGGACACTTAAAATTCAAGAAATATCGGTATGAAATTTAAATCTTTCAGGTTTTTAAAGAGGCTATAATTTTTTCAACATTTTTATCCATATCTTTGCAAAGTTATCAATATAAAACAATTAAAAGTGTAGACTTTAATTCACCACAACATAAAAAAATAAAGAAATCGGAAATGTGAATTTACTACGCATAATTTTATAAACAAAATTAAATGAAGACTCCCCCCCCCTAAAACGATAATTCGCAAATTTCAAATTGTCCCCGAAACTCAAAAAAAAAAAAAAAAAAAAAAAAATTTCAAAGAGTAAATTTGTTAGCTGATGCTAAACTATGAAATTGGAATTTACCGATAAATTGCGCAGTTCGAACTATTCTGAAACTAGAAAAAAAAGCCACGTTGTGGAGGCAATTACAACGGTCGCTAGAAAAAATATTTGACGAAAATATGTTTACACTCAATATATTTAATCTTGGTCCGCTTAAAATAAATAACTTCATATTCAATTTTTATTATATACACTAATCGAATTTCATGCTCTTCTGGAAATTCTCAGAAACTTCTCACATTCGAACGATTTCGTTTTGTGTACTCAGCACCTCTTATATTAATGCTTCAGCAGACGATTATTTTAATGGAAAAAAAATTAAACCATGTTACCTGGAAAAACTATTTTAAAAGAATTGGAATCCCAATTGTGTGACGTCATTTTCACTTGAAAAAGGTAATTTTGCCTTGCAACTGAGTAACTTTTTTTACTCTCGGAAATAAAATGGAGCTGAAAAATCGCCTAAAAATGAGGGAGCGGGTGGATTTTTAGCTCAGATTGTTTTCTATATTTTTTTATACATGATTATGAAAAATTTCAAGCGGAACGTACAAACGATGTGAATTTTATCACAGTTTTAAACCATAACTTTTTAATCTGTTTGGATTAATGACGGTTAAAGTTTTGTTTTGAAGTAAGCAGACCGGAATTGTTAGAGAGTGAGGGAGTCAAGGATCAGCCTAACTTTATAGTAGGATATAAAATTATACACAAGAATAACACAAGTATATAGCCAGCCCTTTCTGTGCACACACATAGTGCAAATCTAACGGAGTTGTGCGCTAATTGCGTCTTCATAAAATTTCCAACAGGTGTAAAAATAAGGTTCACTTTTGTTCCGGGAATTTCATATAAAAAATATGCACTTATTCTTAATGGAACCTGAAATATTATAGACGTGGGAAATCTTTATACCATTTTGTTGATTACCATATTCGCAAAACTCAATTAATAACAGCAGACATAAATTGCGACATTGAAAAACAATGCACGTTAAGAGTCATATATAATTTCTCGTACGCTTGTTTCAATAGCCGTTCTCGCGTTACTTGCGGAATACAAATGACAGTTTGGAATTAAATATTCTGAATACTATATTAATCAAAAGTTGTCTCACAAAACTGAAAAGAAACCTTAGATGCATTTCTCGGTAAGATTTCACGCAACGAGCCTTTGTTCGGAACCGGAAATTAAACGTCATACGAATAAACTTGAATGAAAAAGGGAAGTTTGGAAATAATAGGGGGCCTTTTAACCCTTTGAGGCGCAACCCTATCCCAATGCTGAAAAAAAGGGCAGCCGTTGCCATCGCTCGACTTAACTATACCAGCAGGCACAGCCAGCTGTCGTCAAAAAAGGGTCTCTAGATCTTTGGCACGCGATGAACGTTTCGATCGTCCGCCATCTTGCTGGTATAGTTAAGTCGAGCGATGGCAACGGCTGCCCTTTTTTCAGCATTAGGCAATCTATCCAGCTGTTCTAGCATTCTTCCATTTTTCAGCAGATGTCAGTGCTGTTTAAAAATAATCGTGACCATTTTTTTACGGGTAAATGACGTGCTAAAAAGTGAAGGATTCTCGTGGAGCTCTGTCACCCGCAACTATTTTTATAGAAATCAAATTCTATTATTCTTCGTGACTGGCAACCGTCAAAACGTCAGAGTTTGGTATTTCCAGAGCGGGAACACTGCGCTTTAAAGGGTTAATACTTTCCAGAAAAAGGCGGAAAGCGCTTTTACTTTTGGCTTGACTATCTGTGTAACCCTTTCGAGACGGTTCAGAAATGTCGTCTTTTGTACCTGCTCATAATCACTTTGGGAGAACGGCTGGTCTAAATTCTAAATCAAGTTTCATAAACAATGAACTTTTCTCCGAGACTTCCATCAATGGAACCAAAGAGAATTTGTAAACTATCAGTTTTAGTTAAGTGCTTTCTGTAAAAAAATGAGCTCGTTTTTAATAAACGATGGTCGGAAAGTTCACCATTACTTCAACACTTATGTAAGTAGGGGGTTAAGGGGTCTGGACACCCCCCCCCACCTCCTTAGTCTACACACCAACCCTAATTATATCCAAATATTCACCTTTTGAATCCATCGCTCAAAACAGTACATGGTAAAAAAGATTTAAATATTATATAAATTTTGAAAACTTTATATTAAAATTTTTAAAAAATTAATTTTATAAATTTCATAATTCAGAAAGTAACAAATATAATTTACGATAAAGAATTTAAAAAATTTTAGTGATATTGTAAATTTTTACAGTCAATCCAATTTTATAGTAAGAATGGACTCCCTCCCCTCTTGAGAGTTATAGCTTACGCCCGTATCAGTGGCGTAGCCAAGGGGGGGGGGGGTTAGGGGGTTCATAACCCCCCCCCCCATGAGGAATTTTTTGCCCTACAAAATGTATGTTTTTCACTCCCTTATCCCACACACGTATACATATATGAGTTGCAGAAGTCGTCCCCATGAAAAATTTCTGGCTACGCCATTGGCCCGTATGTATATTTCGTTTAATGTACCTACGATGACATAGATTTTATTGGACAGGTACGCGTTAGCTTAATTAGTTCTTATACAAAAGTTCTGAAGAATTCCAATAAATTCCAAACAGAACCTTTTTCTAAGTTATTTGGCCTCACCATGGCACAGTGGTTATATCACTGAAAATGGTAGACGGCCGAAGTGTGAAGGTCCCGTCGCGCGGTCGTCGATCTAACGGAGTTTTGGTAGGCTTTCTCCAGATGTAACGTGAATACGCGTTAGAACCCCTTAGAAAGTCCTCCTACTAAGGCATCCCTCATCTTAGGCAGATACCCCTCGCGCAGGTTTGCCTTAATCACAATTTTCCAAGTTCCTTATTGGCTTGCTTTGAACATTGGTTCCCAATCGGCGGTTTGTGTACCCCAAAGAGTTCGCAACAGTAATATACTAACACGCTAGGAATTCGAAAATTTCTTAAGATTTTAGAAAAAGGTTCGCGAGGGAAAAAAGGTTGAGAAACATTGAACTTAGAACAATAGGGAGTGGATTTCTCCCTTCTTTCCATAATTTTCGTATTCATTACCACGACCTTTTGGTTGTTTATATCACGTCGTTTAGTCATTTTTAAAGAATGTATTATATCCCCCTTTCCCTGAAATGTGAACGTCCAGGTTTCTGGCCTATCACGCGAGTGTCCATCTAATGGTCTGGAATTTTGGACGGTTTCCTCCAGATGTAACTTGAATACGCGTTAGTACCCCATAAAATGTCCTCCTCCGCCCAACGAACCCTCGCCACCAGACAGGTACCCCTCGTTTAAGTTTGCTTTAACACAATACACAAAGACGCTACACTGCACTAATACTGTCCCACCAGTGGCCGAGAGCATAGCGCAGTGAACTGGGAGACGGGAGGTGCCTGGTTCAAAACCAAGTCGCGTTCACCGACCTAATCGTTCGGCGTTTTCCGTGGTTTCCTCGAAACTTAGCGTAAATACGGGTTCCGGAATCCTTAAAAAGACCCCCACGGAAGGCACCCCAACCTTCGGCCTAGATAGAGCCCACGTGTAGCTAATTGGCCGTAATCCCCCTGCGTTACGAGGATAGTATTAGTGCGTACAACACAGTACGCACTAATACTATCCTCGTAACGCAGCGGTTCTCAACCTTTTGAACTTCGCCCCCCCCAACAAAGGCTAACTTACGGTGACGCCCCCCCCCTCACATTTTTCAGCATACATTCAGTTTTTTATTCTTTAATAGTGAGCATTTAGTCGAATTTTCTACATTGAAATAATTGTCGAATTGAAATAATGTTATCAGTAAAGTTTGAATGTACATTTTAAGCGAAAATAAATATATTTTTGAGTAAAAATGAGAATAAATAGGATGATTTTTTTTTTTTTTTTAAACATGCAACACACTACTTGGTCTGTGGTTTTTCTCGCGCCCCCCCCCCCTTGGGGATCGCGCCCCACAGGTTGAGAAACGCTGTCGTAACGAGATGAGATTCCGGAAATTAATTTCGATTACCAATAAATTAAAAATACATTAATAAATAGCGATCGTGCCCGATTCCCTATTCGAAAATCCGACATCCCTTATTCTTGGTCGAACGCATCGACCGTTCATTGCAGATCCGTATCAGACGGCCCCGTGGCATGCAAAGTGTACCGTAATGTACCAGGCGCGGCGATAAAAATGACCGAGAGGCGCTCGTGCGCCAAGCTGACATTTCCTGTCATTTGTGACTTGCATGCAAATGAGGCAAAATCTCTCCTGTTGCACGACGGGCTGCGAAAAGTCCCGAAGAGAACCGAGCAACAGGTTTCTTCCCCGGAAAGCCATCGGTCGCAATTAAGGAACGCCTGGCTCTCTCTCTCTCTGTCTCTCGTTTACAAATTTTATGGACTGGGTACGCGTACTCGGATAGTGCGTGATTAATGAGAGCTCTCTTCAAAGAACAAAACTTGGAAAGTGGGTCAGTGATTGGCTGCCTGTAGCGAAACGCAAATTGGAGATTCTTTTCGTTTTATTTAAATTCGTAACTAAAATATACTGACTTACCCAGTTTCTGTCCGACTTCAGGTTCAATGATAAATAATAAGTCATAGGTTCCCAACGTGGGTGATAACGCCCCCTTGTGGGCGTTTGAGGCTTTCAGGGGGGCGGTAAAAGACCCAGAGAAAATTAGTGGCGTTGATATGGCATGGAGGGACATGGGAAGATTAACCAAATATAGTCTAAGAAAGACTTAAAAGTCACTCTGATAATTCATTTCTATCACGTGTGCGAAAATTCACATATTTCGATTATAAATGATTTATGAGACTTCGCTCTTGAGAGAAAGAGATACTTCTCTAAAACTTTTATTCCTCCTTTTTAAATGAAGAAGAAATTCAATAGAGTTTCAATTCCAACGATATCCTATCTATTAGTAATTTTTTTTATTTAATTCTTGTTTTCACCATGCATTATTATGTACGCTCTTATTTCTCTGGAGTGGGAGGGGAGGGCGATATTGAAATATTCACTAGAAAAGGGGTCGCCAGTTCAAAAAAGGTTGGGAACCTATGTAATAAGTGATACAGCAGAGTACATAAATTTATCATTTAAGTACGCTTGGCCGTCTTGGTTTTTATCATTAATTTGCAGTCCCTCAGTGTGGATTCCCAGAAAAAAAAAAGTCTCAGGGATTTGTTCAGTGGAGGACTATTGGGGGGGTTGCGGGCCTGCCCCCGGGCCCAGACCGTTAGGAGGGCTCCAAATAGATTGAAATTTTTAAATTTCTGTTTCAAACTTTTTTAGAAGAGCGTTAATGCTCAAGATTATACCGAAATCTCTAGAGACGAAGGGGATGTCCTCCCCTTCCCAACGAAATATTAAACGTAAATGGGCCCTGCGCTAAGCTGAAAGTTTCTTTAGGTCAAACCTGTTTTCGTTCAGTCCTATTCACGACTTTCCGCACATAAAAATTTTGTAGCATCAGCTGCAATATCGTGATGATAACTCAATTTTAATTTTTACCGCCTCCCGAGCAATAAAAAATGTAATTCCCTTTGCCTATTACAGCTGTTTCAAGCGACAATGATCAGTAAAAAGTTAGAAAATATTAAAATGCCAAGCTCGTCTAAGTCAACATGAGAACATTTGGCAGATATTTTTTCACATGGGCCTCTCTCATTCAAATATATTTTCATGTAATGTGTCATGTTTAAAACATACAGTGTGTAAACAGATACTGATTACCGCAGAGACCAGCTAGGACCCCCAGCTTTTAGGGGGACCCAGATTTATTAAAGTTCTAGTCTTAAAAAAAGTAGTGACTACAAATACCTGTCAACAAGGTATTAGTGTATCGCCCCACCCCCAAAAAAAAGTGCTAAGCCTAGGTCCTCCGAATGTCTTAGTCGGACCCTGTTGTATGTAAATTATTATTTACATGAAAAAAAAATCTTTTTTTATAACCAAGATGTTGTGAACCTATTGTCAGATCTGACATAGATTTTCCCAGATTTATTTTCAGTCATAAATATTAGGTTTAAAATGTGGATTTTCGGTTAAAAAATACAATCTGAAAAAGGGGGCTTCAAACTCGAAGACCGCCCACAGGTCTCAGTTAATGTTAGTCCGTCTCAGCATTAGTCAATCAATATTGTTCCTTTCCCGTCAAATACACATATCCGATATCAAGTCAGTTTTCGAAATTCTATCATATTCAATGAGCAAATATCAAATAACCATTTATCTTGAAAGAACCGCCTGGATGGCACATACCTTCCGCATTTCAAAAAGCAAAAAGGATAGAGCTTTACCAGTTTCAAGTTGTGTGACCTACATCCCCTGAACCGCCGTATTAAAAAACATGTATTTACCGCCTCAATGGACGGGAAATTACAACCGTATAAACTAAAATTTTTATGTCAGTATTACTTTTGTTAGTTCAAGGTCGAAATTCCATACACACATTCATCAATGCCATAGAATTTTTAGTTCAAAAATGCTAGATAGAAATTTATTTCACTATCTATAAATTTGGGTTGCCATATTTGCTTAAGGCAGTTCTTCGAAAAAAAAAGAACTCTGTTTTTAGTCTTGGTACACAAATTGAAATAAACTAATAGCACCATGGTCTCCAAAAAATTCCCAGATGGTTCTTCATAAGCTGTTTTACACACTACGATAAGCAAAAACGCTATGGCTTTTGTGAAATTTTCAGAAAAAAATTCTTAAACATGGATTTGAGCTGCAAGATTTTTCGAAGAGTGACACGCTTTGCGAAAATTTCCGATTTTTAAGAATTTTTTCTAAAAGTATTGAAACTGATACAGATTGGCCTGTCTTCGCAGTATGTAATACAGCTTGTAAAGAGACAGTTTCAAAATTTTGAAGTGCCTGGCATAATTAGTTTATTTGTAATTATGTACCAAAATCACATGATTTTTTCAAATAACACCGTTAACACTCTTTGAAAGCTCCTTACATTTATTTTCTGTCATTCCTAGACTAAGTAAAAATTTTAAGTGGGGTGTGAACTAGAAAGTGTTTTTATAAATCTTTTTAATTTCGCAATTCAGCAATTTCTGTACGAAATCCGGACACCCGGAACCTGGTTCATAATATCACTCTAGACAGTGAATATCTTAGTAGCATATCGAATTATAAACCTGCTAGATGCTATTTCGTTTTCACCTGGTATAGCCTCTGACTGAGAAATTTCGAAGAATTGTGCTGAAAATAAGGCAAAATTTGTCTGCAGCTAGTCCAGTCACTTCTATTCGGTCTCCGTCTTTCTCCCAAATTTAATTCACATTTAATTTTTCCGTTGAAAAAGATTGTTAAAACTGAGACTATATCTAATGCAATTTTAAAATTGTAACGTAAGAATTACGTTAATTTCTCTCGTGATTTGAAAACAGAGAACTTTAAATGAACGCATAAACTAATCGCAGAGGTAAAAACTTCTTCCTCTTCATGATCTTTTTTCCCTCCAACATAGCATAAAAATTGATCTGGTAGCTTCAATATATTTCTGAAACCACATAATTAAAATTAGATTACTGATTACTTTAACTTTTAGCATATTATCTTCATTTCCCAACTACAGTCACACTGATGAAAAGTGAAAATACTTCTATTAAGGTTATCAAAGGAAAAAAAACTCTGTTTTTAGTCTTGGTACGCAAATTGAAATCAACTAATAGCACCATGGTCTCCAAAAAATTCCAGATGGTTCTTCATAAGCTGCTTTACACACTGTAATAAGCGAAAAAGCTGTGCCTTTTGTGAAATTTTCAGAAAAATTCTTAAACATGGATCTAAGCTGAAGATTTTTCGAAGAGTGACACGTTTTGCGAAAATTTCGGATTTTTAAGAATTTTTTCTAAAAGTTTTGAAACTGATAGGGGATTATCGTTTATTTCTGTATGTAGTACAGCTTGTAAAAAGACAGTTTCAAAATTTTGAAGTGCCTGACGTAATTAGTTTATTTGTACTTATGTACCAAAATCACATGATTTTTTGGAACTGCACCGTTAAAATTAGACCGACCCGCAGTGGGCAGGTCGCTAAGCTCCTTTCGCATAAGAACAGCGGAAAGTGGAGCAACCCCAATAATAATCTTAACAATAGTCCAGAAACAAACAAACAAAAAAGTCACAGTGAAATCGCTGATAGTAGCGTTTAAGAGCTTTGTTTACCTTTTCTTTTTCCCCCTCGGCTTTGCCGAAGTTTCTTCCAAATTTTTCCCTCTTTAAATTTTTCTTAACGCTCAGTAATCTCTTAATTATTACTTGAAAGGGAGATTGTGGGATTTTGTTCCCAGGTGCTTCTCACGCAAAACTATTCTTATCTCAACACCGACTTGCCCAGTGCCTGGAATCGTGAACTCTCTCGGCTGGACAGTGCACTCTAATGGGATCCGGTGCACGTAAAATCTATACGTGGTTGCAATGTCCTCCAAGTTCTGGGGGTGCCGATTTCAGGTTCTAGGTCTCTCGTCTAGAATTTGTTCAAAAGTAGGAGACCACTCATAGGGGGCAACGTCGATCTACCTAATAGGCGCCCCTATAACAGATTGACCAACATTTGTGGCCCTCGTTGTGGTCAAGCCTCCAGTAGGCCGCTGACTCGGCGAATTAGAATGAAAAAAAAAATAGTTAAACCAACCCCTTTCCTCTTTGCCAAAAACATGTTGTTGTCCAAACGCAGACTGGCTGAGCAACGGTGATACAATAATAAAAGAACATAAACACGTTTCTACGTTATTGGAAAATATTAAAAAATTAACGTCCATGTAAGCAGAATAACAAGTCATCACTTTTTAACTTAAAAAGACTTTTAAAAAAAAATCATTAGCATAAGTAAGTTATAAAATGCTCTTAAACCACTTTCAAGGTGAATTTCGCAATTTATTTACGCCTTCGTGCCGATTTTTCAGATCTTTGTGCGTTTTCCCAATTGTAACTTTCCCCAGCAAAACAACAGAAAGTTATATCCTCCAGGTACCAAGAACAAAGCCGCTGCACACAACATATATATACTATACACACACACACACACACACGCAGAAAAGTGCTCTCTAAGTACCAATAAAAATTCCCTAATAAACATTTCCTGTTGCTCCGGACAGACCGGCATGCAAATGAGATGGGGGTTGCGAAAAATGACCAAGTGAATTTCTTGTCCTCAACAGGTTCTGGGGGAAAAAAAAAGGAAGGGCGAAGGCAATCATAAACATGCAAGTTGGCTCCACGTTTATGGTACGGCGTTATTATTAATTGCCGACACGCACGTTAGGTTAGGAGCTTGGAAGAGGTGGACATTTTAAAGAGCACTATCGCTATGGATTCTTTCTTCCTTGATAAAGTGCTATGGAGATTACAGCAGTAAATTCGGTTCTTAGCCGTAGTAAACCGAGCGTAATTTCCTCCATTTCATCTTCTCTTTGAAAGAAAGGGAGGAAAAAACATCCTTTTGTCCATACCACAAAGAAATATGAACTTTTTGCTCCCTTCCCTTTAGTACAGAAATGTTCTCTTTTTGTCGTCGAAAGGATTAAGATGTTTGAAAATTTTAGTTGCTGTTATGGCACAAAGACAAAACTGTTTTACGTAAGGGAGCATCGAGCTGAGGATTTTCGATTTTTGCCATTTTTTTATTTCTCCATTAACGCACAGAATTGTTTTCAGAAATGCAGCAAAGATAGCTAACTGGATTGACACTCGAATACCACTTTTGAGTGAGTGTACATTACATACACTCATTTACTTACGTATATTTCAGAAATAGGAACATTTTATTAGAATTAGAGCTGTTACACACACAGCAATAATAATCAAATAAACACCACACAAATTCTACATCAGTATAAGCTGGCGCGATGATTTGAGCAAAGAACACGGTTATTGAGAGGAACTTGATCCCAAATTAAGGATGCGGTATTCTAGAAAGTAGTTTCCTCTATTTGATCAGAGGTATAATTTGAGTGGCCGCCCTTAGGACAAAAAAGGAATCTGAAAGTCCCCGCTCTCAGTTGGTGCTTTAAATGCATGTATACAGCCATGCGCACATGCATATGCTGAAAATGGTCTTTCATTTTTGATTTGCATGTCTTTAGGTTGGCTCCAGTGATCTACTATCAAACGAGCAAACCCTTGCAATCAATTATTCTATAGGATAACTACTAGATTTTAAGTTGCAGTGGAAGAAAATAAAATCAAAGGAATACAATTTATGGTAAGAAATCTCGCACCCTTCTAAAAATACTGAAACACAAACATTTTTGTGGATCGAACAAATTTTTGGATCAAGCATCAGACTTCATGTTTCTGCGATATCTACTCCACTAATTTTTTATGATATATCTGTGGTACTGAGACACGCTAGAAATCCGACTCCTTACAGTTATAAGTCCGCTATCCCGTTTTCTTGACTGTAAAAGCAATATGGGAAGAGAGCTCGGTAGACAAACAAATAAAATCGCGGTCGACTGGGGAATCTGTACGCTTGGCTTCCCGGTGAGGGCTTACCCAGGCCTGGGTGTTCGGTTACAGCTTGCGAGATGTCGCTTATCCACACATTTCAAAACCCTCCCACTAAATTTATTCCGTACGCGCACACACACACACACACACACACATAACTAATTTCTGCTTTTCCTCCCGCATTCTAATTGTCTTTCCTCTGTACTTTGCTCCATTTGGCAGGAACCGAGGTCTGGAGGAGCTAGCCTGGAAAGTTCGTAAAAGTTGATAAAGGAATGAAAAATGCGAGACTTTGCATCCGTCATGAAGATGGCGAGCCCCGATAAAAAGGCTGCGCAAGACGCAACTGAATTTCGACGACTTAAAATGAATGCCCCTCGGGGGCACACGGTGATGCGTTCGAAATTAAACCGAAATTACAAAATTTTGTGTGAGAGCATATGGCAACCGCGCGCTGTTGTTGGAAGATTAATGACGGAAAGCTCCTGGAGTGGCAAGGCGGAAAAGATGGAATCATCGATGTAAAGCGATTTATAAAGTTAAATATTCGGGGAGAAGCCGTCCCCCCCCCCTTCTGCAGCAGCAATATTGCATCGGGGGGGAAACCCAGTATGGCACAAGAAGTGTGTGTGTGTGGGGGGGGGGGGGGGCTCGTGAAGCAGAAGGCATTCATTATGAAATGGGTAAAGATTATGAAAAGACATGTTCTCCTTTCAGTTACCTCGAATGAAATATCTGAAGATAGATAAGCATAAACTTGTGTCAGTGCAAATAGTAAAAGCTCAGTATTTCTCCGTGGAGCATGTCTAACTCCAGAAAAATCTGGTTCTCTTTTTGTGGGGACCAGTTTCAGACCACAGGCTAAAAGCAGGCATTCTTATTTCTTCCTTCAGTGTCACTCGCATGCTAAAAGTTCGACCTGTTAGAGACCACTGGAGTTGGAACTCACCCCTTGAAGAAACGTCCAGTAATTTTTAGACTTTTACGAATTCTTTTTACAGTGAATTTTGATTTGCAGATCAAATTCGCGACGACACAGTTTCATCAACTTTGTTTAGTTACTGGGTGAATCATAATTTACGGTCAACCCCTCTCAAGCCACGGTAGTATTTAAAACGACTCAAAATCATCAGATATTTGGGGAGAAAACGTAGTCTTGATTGATGCACTAGTTATTTACTAAAAAAAAGTTAGTCACATTTTCAAACTATTTAACACAGTCTCTATCAAATTTAAGCCATCCAAAATGAATTCAGCTGGTCTCGCTGGGTTCTCTTTTGTGGAGACCAACTTCAGACTACAGGCTATAATCTCTACAATAACCATTATAGCCGGCTGTATTTCACTAAAAAATAATTCATCTTCAGCAATCCGTGGTGTGAGTGCTTGACGGATTTGGTTCCATTCAAACACACACACCTAAAAAGTTCAATTTTTTTTTTTTTTCAATCCACGGTTGCAGTCTGTGAAATCACGTCTTGCTATATCAAAATAGTTCCGATATAAAATGCTCTAATGAAATATCCTTGTCTAAATTTTAACAGTTTACTATGCAAGTTCACATATCCCTCTTTTTTTTTTATCCTAATAGCTATCTGATCTTTTTTTAAAAGCATGGAAAATACATTTGGGTTTTTTTTGTTTTTGTTTTGTTGTTGTTGCTTTGTTTTCCCCTCTAAACAGTAAGGTTTGGTTATGGGACGGCAGTGGGACGTTCATGGGTGTATTATATGGAAACAATGGACATAGAAAGAAGAATTCTGAGATGAAGGAAAGCGAATAGGCTAAAGTACATCAACTACTAATGCATGTACAGCAAAGCCACCTAAGTTGGACGCTTTTCTGGGAAACTGAACGGGGGCCGTAATTTTGAAATATACCTCTGTAAGTCGGATGCTTTTGAAAGTTGGACACTTTTTGAAAGAACCGCAAGTGTACAACAGAGATTTCACTGTACTTTTTTTTTTAACATTGCCCACAGATATAGGAAAATATTGGGGGAGGGGGACGTGACTTCTAATCTTCAGAAGTGATGACTTCGATAGTCAGACTGATTTAAGGCAGAGCATTCAAGGAAATATCCTCAATTATTAGGGGTTCCCAAAATAGTGCAGTGTAAATGCTTTCTGTAAATAAAGGTTATTTTGTCAGTCAACTGTATGCATATATAAGTGGTTTTTTTATATACTCTTTATTGTTCCAATTAAGATAAAATGTAACGTATTGGTACTTACGCACTATCCCGTTCACAGCACCAAACTTCTTTTGTAGCTTTCGAGATAAAAAATGGCGATATATGAAAAAAGTGAACAGCGGACTAATAAGGTTAACGAAGCTAGAAAACGGGTTTTGCGAAATAATTTTTCGTTATTGGCTGTAAATCTCATTGTTTTAAAAGAAAATTTTACTGGCAAAAAGTCGACAGAATAATACGTAAGTACCAAAAATTTCTGGCATCGCGCACACAAGTAGTTAACCCTTTTAAGGCCGTTTGAAGTGTACTTCCCACCAACTTCATTAATTTTTAAATATCGAACAATGGGAAACTATTTTTCCACGTTGTGCTGCTATCTGCAAATAACTCCAGAAATGTTAGGTATTTTTGTGAATAAATATTATATAATAATAACAATAATAATAAGGTAATTAAATTTATTGTTATAAATCATTCACAATCCCAAAACCATTTTAATATAACATTACTAAAAAAAAATTGCCCTATACAAGGTTAAAAATAAACTTATAAATATTTACGAGTTCTTAATGACTTTAGTGACGAGTTTTTACGCAATATATTCTAGTAAACTATGTAGTAAATTGCAGTCTGACTTCGTTATCTCGACACTCTCGGAACAACAAAAAATGTTGTCATAAGCGAATGTCGCTGTAACCGGAGTTGCAAATTCGGGACTTGGAAAAACTGTCGTGATAACTGGGGCGACGTGAAAACCGGGTTTTCGGTTAAAAGTCCGATTGTACTTACATAAAGATGGTTTAGGATACACTGATAAGTATCTACTTAATAGTATTGAACAAGAAATTTGTGCGCAGGTGCCCCCCCCCCTAAAAATTCTGTGCCCCGGGCCCCTAGTTGATTTCTTGTCCATCAGGGGCGTAGCCAGAAATTTTTCATGGGGGGGGGTTACGACTACTACAACTCATATATATGTATACGTGTGTGTGATAATAGAGTGAAGAATATACATTTTATATGGCAAAAAAATTCTCATGGGGGGGGGTTATGACCCCCCTAACCCCCCCCCTTGGCTACGCCCCTGCTGTCCATGATTGGGAAGGAACCGTAGAACAGAACCTCCTACAAGGATGAATTCACTCCCAATCGGATTCCATAACTTTGGAACTTTCACATGGTTTGTGGGTCAAGCCAAGAAAATCTTGTCAAGTGGATAGGAGAGAGAACGTGGGACCAGGGACCACATGGAACTTCAAGCGTGAGGAGAAATGTCCTATCGGATATCACTTTGAACGACGGCATTTCCGGTAGAGCATGTCCCTTATCCTGTCCCGAGTGTAGTATGTGTGTATTCAAGCGGTGCCGGAGAAATAAATATACACACACACACGCGACGGTCAGCATATCTCATTTCCTTCCCTGCAAACTTTGATTGGCCGGCTGATAAGGGAGAGCGGATGCTATCGATCCAAAACACACCAGGGAAAGTTTGTGTTGTTGCCGCGAAACAAAATTACGTCGGAGTAGGAATTTCTGATTAGTACTTTCGGTCAAGAAAGATAAATCATCTCTGGATCGTTAAGACACTCTCCAATACAGTCTCATTTAGATGTGGAAATACAGGGCAACAAACAGGAGGATGCAGACCACCATTAAGTAGACTTTTCAGTGGACACATAGGTGTCTTTCAGAGCAAAAGTCTTATTTTACGTGCTCCAAATATAATACTGCTGAGGCCTCTCCTGAACATCTTTTCAGTTGCCTGGGACTTACCAAGAAAGATATGTATGAGACCCTTTACTAGTTTATGATTTCATTGTGACCTTTGGGCTCTTGGACCTGGTCCGAAATACAGCTGGAGTAAGTCACACATGTTGAAATAATTAAAAATTTGTAAAATAACACACATGAAGGTATTTATCAATCTGTACGTGCGGTTCGGCCGAAAAAGTTTCGCCCTCCTTCAACAGATGTCCACACACTGTACCAAAGGAGAGTGAGTACTAAAAAAATAAACAAAAATAAACAAAAAACAAAAAGCGATGAACGAATTGCCTGCGATAGATTCCCATAAATTATAATTAAAGTGAAAAGTTAATGTCAGCAATTTAGCATTTTTATTCCACCATCCCAATCACAGCTATCTGTGGTGTTAAGATTAATTTAATCTCAGAATGTAAAATATATTTTTAGTATTTTGAAAATACAAGATACACTGGAAAACATTTTGAAAGTACACTATCTAAATACTTTACTAATGAAAATACAAAACCCAAGAAACAAATGTATTTTGAAAATGCATTTCAAATACATGCATTTGCAATACTGCATCAACTCTGCTAAATAACAAGTAGCTAAAGAATCCTTCGCCCCCCCCCCCCCTCAAAAAAAAAAAAATAAAGTTTTAAGATGATGAAGAACTGGAAGTAAATTGCACGTTATCTGCAATTCGGTAACTTCATCTTGATTGAGTTTGAAATATTGCTTTGGAACATGCGACTTGTTGAACGACACCAAATGAGTCAGATGAGTTGGTAGGGGGGGGGGATGCTCCAGAGGTAAAAGCATGGGCCACCACCACTATCTCATTTCCTCCCTAGGGGCATGATAATGATAAGACAAATATATGAGCGGATGCATATATCCAGCCCAAAGAGACGGGGCAGTGAAGGGTGAAATTTGTCTGACAGATAAGCATAAAAATTTGATACGTTGTTATAGAGCCCGGGTGAACCTTCTGGAAACAGCCTACATGCGATACGGTCGTAAAAGAAATTGCAACAATACGTGGACATCATGTTAAAGAAAGCAATTCTCCAGCGAAATTCAAAGAAATGCGAGGATGGTTTTTCAGCATCTGTAATTTTAGATTACTGTGTGTGCATATGCAAACGATTTAAGGAGAGGCCATTGTTGTACTATTTTTAGACTATCAGTTACTAACAAGACTATTCTCCGAAGATCATCGGGGGACTTTGAGACAATGGGGAACGCTTTCCTATTTCGAAATTTACTTGTTTGTTGTTACATTAATGGTACCTTTTATATTTAATTGATACAACAGTCATCTTCATACATCTAAATACATAAAATTTTTGTATTGCTTAAATTACTAAATGGATTTTTAATTTTAGCGGGAAAGCCTATTTCTCTCAATCTATCCAATATTAACCTTTTTTACTGTGAATTCGTTAGGTCTACAATTTAAATCGGTGTACCTTCTTTTTTTTTGGGGGGGGGGAGGCGGGGGCGGTATAAATTGCTGAATTTTTCAGACATTAGTAATAAAAAGAATTCACAGAGAAGAAATAATAAAGCTTCTAGCACGTAAACAGCTGAAATTTTTTCTATCAAATAGTTTAACCAATTTATCAATCGGAAATCAATAAATAAGCATAAACCACAAGTTTATCACTTACCGAAACGCAACAAATAAAATTAATGTAAATTTCGCATAGAGGTTCTACTGAGTAAATGGTAATTTGTTAGTTTGATGTTTATAAATGAACATACAATTTAAGTTTCTTTTTTTTTTTCTTTCTTCGGTTTTATCATTACACTGCATCTTAGAGACAAACCATATAAGTCGATTTATTTATTTATTTATTTATTATTTATTTATGTAATGTGAAATTTCGCAAGGCAGAGAAGACGGGATTTAAAGTAATAAGTTTATTTACATGCAATCTATGTATTACTGAGTAGACCTTCAGACCTTTTCAAAATTTTGGGAAGTGTAAACACCACGTGATTGTTTAATTCTATGCCTAATAATTATCACCATTATTATTATGTCTCTACTGTTGATTGAAGAAGATTGGAAACCCCTGAAACATGTCTTCAAATTCTTTATTATGAAACACGTAAAAAAATAAATAATTTTTAAAAATCTTAATTATTGAGAAAAAAAAGAAAAGATAGATGTAGAATCACTTTATTCTACGCTGGATTCACAGCTTTAACTAATGTATTTCCTTGAGTATGAAACAATATAACTACCAGTGATGCAAATAGCTAAATACTTATCCAAATACCTAAGTACTCATGGATATTAGTCAGAAACCTTATTCACAGCCGTAAATTAAACCAGAAATTAAAAGATGGTATTGTAATGTGTGTTAAGGCAAAGCTACTCGACGGCTATCTGCCTACGGTGGGGTACCTTGGGCGAAGTACTTTTTAAGGGGTCCTAACACGTATTCATGTTATATCTGGAGACAACCGCCCAAAGCTCCAGACAGTTAGATCTTAGATCGATGACCGCGCGATAGGCTGCAACATGGGACCTGCAAACTTCAGCTATCTACATGTTCAATGCTTTTTTATCCACTCGGCCATGGCGGGGCCGTTAAGAAATAAAGTGGCCAACATTTTATTTTAAACTCAAAATTTAACTAATGTATCTTAATTTATGTTTATTAATATCTTTCTACAAAACTGAAAAAACAATGGTTTCTTCATGTTAGTCAGTAATAATGAACATTTTCTTCGATGCCCCCAACTTTTCTTACACGATGACCTAATTGCAATTTAAGCCACAGTTCATGAATGCATTTGAATAATATTTCGTTTCTCCTCAGTAGCGGATTCAGGAAAGGGGCTAGGGAGCTTCAGCCCTCCCAAAAGACATTGCTAAAGGATAACATTCTGCTTCATTCTGCACTTTGAATATGTAGTAAAGTGATCTTTTTAATCACTTAGCCCCTCCCAAAAGTTCTTACATTGTTTTGGACTAAAATTTTGCTTTATTGTATAGTTCGTTTGGGTGAAATAAGCTGTTTTCAAAATTTAGCCCATCCCAAAAGAGAATTTCTGGATCCTCCACTGTTCCTCCTAAACTTTCTTTAAAAAAAAACATAATTGTTAGAGTATGGAGAAAGGAACCATTTTTTTTAAGAAAGTGCAAGAGAGATACAAAAAAATATTAATTTGACATCCGAAGTTCTTAAAGATATAAACCACGTAAGGAAGCCTTAAGATAATGGCGTCAGTTAAGCCCCAGAAATTTTAATGGTCTTAACGGCAACAGACAAGGTATTTGAGTCCAAAAGCAAAATTTCATTCACTCGGTATGCCAACGGCAATTACCTAAGTCTCGAAATTCCAGAATTTGAAGTACTTTTAATTGCAGAGAATGGCAACAGGGATAAAAAATAAACGTATGGGTAAAAAAAAAACTAGCCAACAAACAAACAGAAGAAATTGTGGTAATTATGAGACCCTAATGATCTCGAAAGCGTTTTGTATACCGCAGTGCAAATTAACCGTGCTAAACCAAATTGGGAGGATTTTAAATTATCAGGAACAATAATTACTTCGTCTTTTTTATTTATCTTTTTTTATCCATGTAAGCGCGTAGGGTATTTCAAGGCTTTAATTATCTTAACTAAAATTCCGGATATGAAGTAGGTTTGGAATGCAGTTCCGATTTTTGCACAAAGCAGTTAGTTCCATAAATTTAAGCAGGTAGGTTTTGTTCTTTTACGCTGCATTCTGTAAAAAGATTTTTTTTTTTAATGCAGCTCTTGCATAATTTTGAAAGGATCGTGAAAGAAATGGAAATGAATACATATAAGTAGACTCATTATGTAGAGTTTGAAATGATCCTTTAAAAAAACAAAAAAGAGTACAGTCAATTAAAGTTTTTCTCCTGGCATCTGCCCTCCATGTCCCTTTTCCATTTGCCGTAGATGTTTGTGTTCTACAAAAGAAGGAAAAACTGCCTCATAATTAAGTTAAACAATGAAGTGTTATCCCCAAAAAATACCTTTGCATTCAATAGATCTTTCAAATACTTATATGATAATTAAAGCTTCCAATGTTCAAAGTAAAAATAAGAAGCAGAAATCCACATCCAAATCTGATTTTATTTACTTTGGCTCACGAAAAATTCTGAAAAGTAAAAAATGTTTATCATAGTCGGATTTTATGTTACGAGAACAGATTATATTTATTTTTGAGTTCCAATTAATTTTGTTATTCGAAAAGAAAAAGTTACATTACAGATTTTTATACCTTGTTAAGACTGGCAAGTCTTTATTTCTTAACCCATCATTCTGTTACTATTTTTAAAAAATAATCAAAATATATTATCATACACTCCTAAAATTAGCGCTATTTTTTATAACTACGATAGAATAATCCAAACAAAAGCTTAATTTACAAGTTGTATTTTAACGATTATTTTTTGAAAGTTAAACTGAATTTGAATGTATTGTATGGTTCTGATACACATAAGCGAGCTGCAAAAGTCAAGATTTTGGTGTCCTGTATTTTAAAAACAAATTAATTTTTCTTAATTAATATTATTTAACATTTTCAGACCTGATTAAATTATTTCTCTTTGAATTAAATCGGTTTTATTTTGATAACAGAAATTAAATTTGTAATTAAAAAATTGCAATAAAAGGTCCAAATTATTAAATTTTCGAGGAAAATCGGTTTTCTTCGTGTGCATCAGTGGCGTAGCCACTAGGAATTAAGAGGGTTATAACCCCCCCCCCCCCCCGCCATGAGGAATTTGTTTGTCATACAAAATGTATTTCTTCACACATACACAACATATATATATACAACATATACACATAAGAACTGCAGTAGTCGTAACTCCACCCATGAAAAATTTCTCGCTACGCCACTGGTGTACATAAATTAGGACATTCAACCTGTACGATAGTACAGATAATTTTGTGTCTTTGTTTGTGAAAGCAAAATCTGAAGGGTGAGAATGGGTGGGGGTTTAAGATTTTTTACATTGCTTTCAAATGCGTTGGGAAACTTCTCGGAAGCGACCACCCTCCCTTCCGCGAAAAATCGGTCGTTAAGGGAAGTGATCGCGCAAAGAAGTATAAACATTTGGTAGGTAAGAAAATAAAAATGCTAAAAAATATTTGTTTTCTTAGTTATAAAACTTCGTACTAATACATAAGTAATTATACAAACATATTTTTAAAATTTAAATTTTAATAAAATATTAAGAAATTCCGGATTATTTCTTTCTTTTTCATGTGCCCGAGAATAAACTTCTTTCTCTATTTTTTACATCTGAAAAAAAAGTGCATTTATCCTGATATTCTTCGTGTATTTTGAATTTGCCAGTGAAAACTAGTAGCTTTTTGGGTTTTCTCACAACCAAAAGTAACCGCAAACTTCCTCTCCGAATTTCCTTTATTTTAAGACTAGATCACATCAATACTCTGCTCCAAAGATTAAGTCACTCGTTACTTAGACGTATCTCTTCTCTAACCTGACAAGATTTGTACGTGAATTGTAAAGAACTACACTTACACATCACGTACAAATTCGCACTTGGTATCGAATTGCAGGAGCAACTTATTTGGAATGTGGCTGCTGTTTACTTTACTTACGGGAAAATGCTAGAAATTTTTCGGACAAAGAACCGGGTCCGGTCGTTTATAGAGGTTTGTGCGGTCTCTTCTAGAGGATCTTTTATTAAATAAATAGGATAAAAAGTCGGTACCTTAGAAAATTGAAGTCATTGAAGGAGGAGGTCGTTTAATCGAGGTGGTCGTTCATAGAAGTTGTATTCCACAAATGTAATTCCACAAATGTTCATTGTATTACACAAATGTAATTACGGTATCATTAGGCTCCATATTCAATGTATTATATAAGCTATGCACTTTGAATCCTAATCGTTGAGACAAAAAGGTTTTTTTTTTTCTTTTTTTTAACTATTTGACGTTTAGAATACTAATTTTAGCCTAAACTTGACTCTAGAAGAGAAGATCCCCACAAAGATTCGTAACAATGTACGTGCAACTCGAAGAAATGGTCAAATCGAAAGTGATGAGGTAAGCTCATTTCCTTTTCAAGAATATAAGCTCAGCGGTCACCTCCAGCAAGTGACCTTGCATACTCTCAGCTGATGGCCTGAGAATGGTATAAAAAGAAAAGAGTAAATACATATTGGGAAAAAAAAAATTGAAGAGTTATAATAAGAAATGATGAAATTTACCTATTAAGGTAACTAACCCGTTGACCTCAAAATGCCAGATAAAAGCAATTAACGTCACAATTAATCAGGATATATCTTGAATCTAGTTAACTTTCTATATAATAAACGAAGCGGCAGGAAGACCTAATGATTAAGCTAAAGATCCCCATAAGAAGATGTTTTCCTCTTACGGTGTTTTTTAAAAAGTGAAATGCAAATGCCGTCTCTAATAATAGAAAAGTTAACATTACTTTATAAACTATCTTATTATAATTAATCTTAATGAGCTAATCCATAGGATGTAAATCGATTCATCAAGTTTATTAAATAAAATGAAAAGTTTTATTAGAAGTTCTGATTAATTAACCAGTTATGCAGGATTTGTCGCTAAATTTAGTGCCTTTTCATGACTTCGGAGCTAATTCAGTGTACAGCATCATTTTTTAATTTTGCAGCTAAGTTTGCAGCTTTGCCAATCCTATAGCTTTTGACTGAAAGAAAAGAAAGATTTACAAGTTTTCCAACTAGTTCTAGTCTACCACACTTAGAAAATATCATACCGTTTTTGCTAGAGGGGGAAAAAAAATTATCCCCTCATAAGTTGAAATTCTGCAAACTCTAGAAATTAAAAGTGAATTATAGTTTTTTTTAATTTTTCTTACTAAGTTTGCCAACTAGATTTCTAATTTTGAAGCAGAGTGTGCCAAAGTTGGTGCTGAGAGTGATTATTAGCTTGTGTAGTTTCGACCAGACGAGATATTGACATCGTCGCAAAACGGCTTTGCTATCCGGTGCCTCTGACACTTTACTGTAGAGTAGGAACGGTGGATTCAGATATATATATCTTAGCCCTTTAACGCGCAGTGTTCCCGCTCTGGGAACACCCAACTCTGACGTTTAGACTGCTGCCAGTCACGAAGAATAGATTGGATTTCTATAAAAATAGTTGCGGGTGACATAGCTCCACGAGAATCCTTTACTTTTTAAGCACGTCCTTTCCCGTCAAGAAATGGTCACGATTCTTTTTAACAGCACTGACATCTGCTGAAAAATGGAAGAATGCGAGAACAGCTTGATAGATTGCCCAATGCTGGAAAAAGGGCAGCCGTTGCCATCGCTCGACTTAACTACCAGCAAGATGGCGAGCTGCGTCAAAAAAGGGTCTTCTAGATCTGTGACACGCGATGAACGTTTCGATCGTCGGCCATCTTGCTGGTAATTAAGTCGAGCGATGGCAACGGCTGCCCTTTTTTCAGCATTGGGAAAGGGTTGTGCCTCAAAGGGTTAACAAGAACAGTAGACACATATGGCGGCTATTTATACAGTTCTTTTCGCATAGTATGTCGAGCTGCGGGTGCCAGTTTTTCCGGGATTTCTTCCATTTGATACGCAACATGAAAAGACCTGCCGGAAAGCATTTACGGTCTCATCTCGGAAGATGAGACCGTAAGATGTGAAAAAAGATAAAGAGATGTGAAAAAAATAGCCCCGGAAAGCTTTCGAGTTGGGAGTGAGATTCGCCCTTCTTTTGGAATAAAATAAAAATACAAACTATATATACAAAGCACGATATTTTAATACTTTGAATATTAAAAACAAAGTTTTTCAACAAATCCGTAAATGGAATAATAGAATGTTGCTTTCGTGTACGGAAAGTTACTCCGTTTTCTCCTCCAAGGCTACATTCCTTCTCTGCTGTGAACTATTTCTGCTCTTATGAGCGGGGCTATACGTACATCAAAATACGCCATTGACAGAAAGACGATAATTATCTTTCTAACTTCTAACCAGACGGTGAAAGAGAAATAAATACATTTGGAGAAGTTCGAAACAAAAATCACGTATCTACTTCCGAAATTCATTTCTGCTTGTAAATCATTTTGCAAAATGGGGTCTTCCTCTTTTAAATCCGTAAATGCAATGTAACTATGAATCAAGTAGTGTGATTCACTATAGCCTTTGTTATTATTGTTCAAACCAAGTAATTTTCCTTCTATTTATTGAACCACGGTGTAGAGGCAACTTCATCGTCCCAATATTCTAAATTGATTGATTTTGTGGGATTATGGCAACGCTACACTAGGGCGATCTGCCAAGGGGAGGTGTGACTTGGTAGGAGGACTTTCTAGGGGTTCTGCATGCTTAAAACAAACCAGCGAAATTCGATCAGTCGGAGCGATTAATGGCCTAGTTTTCATAAGTGTGCTTCTCCTTTAGGAGCGTTTTTCGATCACAAGAGCGGACCGAAATATAACAATAAGCGAATAGGGAAATTCTCAGAAAGAAGACGAAGCGAGGAGGGGAATTCTCAGAAAAAAGACTATTTAAAGAGCACTTTTACGTAAATACCGGTAGGTTTCCATGGAAACGGATCACTCCGCAATGTATCGTTTTTATTCGCTCTTTGGGTTTAAGCGTGCAACGCATAGTCACGTTACATCTGGAGAAAACCTACCAAAACTCCAAACCGTAAGATCGACAGCCGCGTGATGGGACCCGAACCCGGGACCTTCTCACTTCGGCCGTCAACCATTTTCAGTGACATAACCACTATGTCATGGTGAGGCCCCCAATATTCTAAAAGACAGATCAAGACCAACTGTAAGGTCTGTGAAGTTACCCCTCCACTTTAAAGAACAGAAAAACTAAAAACGTCATTCGTTTGAGCGTGATTGAGCGCTTAAATTTTTCGATTAAGCTGCTTTTTAATAGAAGTTATACTAAAAAATGTACTGGGGAAGGGTTTAAATTCATTCAGCCTCTCGACTTTGAAAAGAAAAGAACCTGAACATAAAATGTGATTGAGCGTGATTGAGCGCTAAAAATTTTCGTTTCGTCGACATTAAAGCAGAAGTTATAGGTCACAGTACATTTCGAGGGGCCAAATTTTCACTACGTATACAGCCAGTGGCGGATCCAGAATTTTTTTTTTGGAGGGGCTAATTTTTTAAAAAAGCTTGTTTCGCCCTATTAAAATATACTATAAAATCAAAATTTTAGTGTAAACCAATGTGCATGCTTTTGGGAGGGGCTAAGTTATAAAATATGATAATTTTAGCTATTTAAAGTACATAATAAAGCAGAATGTTACCCTTTAGCAATCTCTTTTGGGGAGGGCTGAAGCCCCCTAGCCTCTCCCCTGGATCCGCTACTGTATACAGCCCCTTGCAACACGAATTTGAAAGATTCAGTAAACTTTGTAGGACTGAGAGTCGAATGAGGACATTTACGCGCCAAAAGTTTTTTTTTTTTTTTTTGGTGGGGAAGGCGCCTTTAAATCGGTAGTTATAGGGCATATTACATATCGAGGGGTCGACCTCACACTTGTTATACCAACCCTTGCAATTCAAATTTCAAGATTCTGTAAACTCTGTAGGACTGGGCGTCGAATGAGAACATTTGAGCGCCAATTTTTTTTTTTTTTTTTTTGCGACCTTAAATTGGGAGTCATAGGGCATATTACATTTCGAAGAGCCATCTTCACATTTGGTATGCGACCCCTTGCAATTCGAATTTCAAGATTCCGTAAACTCTGTATAGGATTGAGCGTCGAAGTAGGACGTTTGGGCGGCAAAAAGGTTTGCTTGAGCTGCTTTAAATCGGGACTTACAGGGCATATTACATTTCGAAGAGCCAACTTCTCATTTGGTATACGACCCCTTGCAATTCGAATTTCAAGATTCCGTAAGCTCTGTAGGATTCAGCGTCGAATGAGGATGTTAGAGCGACTTTAAATCGGGAGTTATAGGGCATATTACATATCTCGATGTCAAATTGTCTCCAGGGTGCAAATTCAACATTTTCTCTAGGGAGGGGGGGGGTGGCTTTTAAAAAGGAAAAAAAAAAGGAAGGAACTTCATTCAAATAATATATTAGTTATTACATGACAAATGAAGTCGCCAACATGTCTGGAAAGCGACTTAGATTCAAACAAAAGTCGACCCCCGATTTTCTAACCGCATATATTCCTGTCTATGTCGATTCTACGTCTACCCTCAAATTCTGCTCGCGGCAGAGCAGTACTTGTTCCTTCATTTCGCAGTCTTCTTTTGAAATTTGATCCCAGTTACGGAATGAGAAGTGGCATCAGGCATGTGTATAGCTATTTCAAAGGGATATTTGTAACTTGCCCCTTTGTCTAGTACTAGTAAATAAAAGAAAAATTTCTATTATCAATACTTAAAATCATTAGGTACTGTTGAAATTGTAGGGACAGAGATTAACATTTCTCCAGCAAGGGATAAATAGTAACCTTGGCAGAGATCGATTAATATTTCTATAGGCAAGGATATTACATTCTTCAGCCGGGGACGATTCTCGGCATTCCCCCCCCCCCCCACGGCCAGATTATGACCAACAGGAACCCTGGGCATTGATGAATTTGGGAGCCCCCAATCTATGAAATTTGTTTTATTTTTCATAAAATTTTGATATAAAAAAGAAGATTTCAGAACAACATTTGATATTGGGGGCGCTTTCGAGACTGGGGGCCTGGGCAAAGTCCCGATTTGCCCATACAATAATAAGACCCTCCCCGCCCCCGTCAATTCGCACCCTGCTTGTCTCATGGTAAACATTCTCAAAAGTCGAATTTCAAGATTCCGTAAACTCTGTAGGATTGACCGTCGAATGAGGACGTTTGAGAGCCAAAAAGGGTTTTTTTTTTTTTTTTTTTTCTACTTTAAATCGGGAGTTATAGGGCATTCTTTATTTCGAGCGGCCAACTTCACACTTGGTATACGATTCCTTGCAATTTGAATTTCAAGATTCCGAAAAATCTGTAGGATTGACTGGCGAATGAGGACGTTTGAGGGTCAAAAAATTTGGGGTTTTTTTCTTGAGCTACTTTAAATCGGGAGTTATAGGGGCATATTTCATTTAGAGGGGCCAACTTCACACTTGGTACGCGAAACCTTGGAATTTGAATTTCAAGATTCCGTAAACTCTGTAGGATTGAGCGCCGAATGAGGACGTTTGAGTGCCAAAACTTTTTTTAATTTTTTTCGCAATTTGTAATCGGCAGTTATAGATAACGGGACCATTTATTTTTTCCTTCAAAACGGGACATCTACTGTTCTTAAGGTAATAGTGTAGGGAGACTGAATTTAAAGATCTGGGTATCTTTTACTTGTTAAGAAAACGCGCAAAAAAGCTTGTGTTAATGTTAATATCAAAATAAAATGAAAACTTTGCTAAAATACACATATACTAAAAAAAAAAAAAAAGAAAGTGCAAGATGCACGTTTCGGGTGGTACACAAGGGGTAGGCCCTTCTTCGACTTCAAAAACACCATCAAAGAAAAATCAAAGAAAGGAAAAAGAAAGGAAAGAGAAAAATGTAAGAAGACGAACACACATTAAAAGAACAAACACAAAAACAATACACCCCCTCGTTTTTTTTTTGTTTTTTTTTTTCCCTCTACAAACACTGCCGTTGGATGATTTTAGATTTTAACTGCCTTTATTGAAATCGTTACCGTAGGTTTCTCTCTTTCTAAAAACGGGACATTGCAGGGGACATTTTCTAAAAACGGGACATTATGGTGTCCCGAAGCAGAGCTTCGGGACAAAGGGACAAGCCACCTAAAAACGGGACTGTCCCGTTCAAAACGAGACGTATGGTCACCTTAGTTATAGAGCATATAACATTTCTAGAAGCCCACTTGTCCCTAGGTATACATCCCCTTAAAAGACGAATTTCAAGATTCCGTAAACTCTGTGGGATTGAACGTCGAATGATGGCGTTTGAGCAACAAAAATTTTCGTTGAGCGCATTCCTTTTTCAGTTACAGGCCTTATTATATTTCGGGAAAACTAACTACCCGTCTTGTATAAACCCCTTTGAATTTGAATCTTAAATTTCAACAAAACAAATAAAAAAAAGAACAAAAATCAACCTTTTCCGAAATCTTCGAATTCGTATTGCAAGGGGCTATATACGAAGTGAAAAGTTGGCCCCCTCAAAATGTACTGTGGCCTGTAACTCCAGCTTTAAAGTCGATGAAACGAAAAATTTTAACCCTCAATCCCACTCAAACGATGTTCAATCACATTTCATGGTCCGTTTCTTATATTTTCAAATTCGTGGGGCTGAATGAATTTAGCCTCCCCCACCCCCACCCCCACCCCCCTCGCACCTCGGTAAATTTTTTAGTGCAACTTCTATTAAAAAACAGCTTAATCAAAAATTTCAAGCGCTCAATCACGCTCAAACGAATGACGTTTTTAGTTTATCCATTCTTTAAAGTCGGGGGGATAACTTCGCATACCTCCAACTGGATCATTTGAAAAGGAAGGAAATATTCTAATTTTCTAATCTATTTCGTAACGCATACAAATTTAAATTACTAGAAGAAGGAAAATCGTGCGACATTATCTGGGTCAGAGCTTCTATGAACTGGCGATATATAGCTAAATCTCGTCTAACTATTGTTTTTTCTTCGAAATCTTTGAAGTGTTAGCTCAGTTTCGAAAATTTATTTCGACCAAGGCCATGAATGCATGAATGACATTTGTGGGCAAATTTAATGCGCCCACACAAAGTGTTAGAATTCACTTTTAGAAAACGGGGTTTCAGCATTGAAGAAAGAATGAGAAGAAGAAAAAAAGAAAAATAGAACGAAAAACAAAAGACGAAAGGGAGAAAGAAAGAAAAGGATAAACTATCTTAAATAAACAAATAAAAGAATTTGCGTTCATGTTTTCTCCCATCACTCCAACCGTAATGAGTGGTTCAGGAGAAAACAACCTGTTCCATTTTCGCTTGTGCTTTGAAAGCTGCCAATGGAGGAACCATCTGTTGATTTCCAGGCTCAGCAACTTTTCCGAAGCGATCAAGGGTTGTGACATTTTTGTGGCCGTCGTCGCCCCGCCCAATTTTTTCGATTTACATGAAAATATGAAGGGAGGGGGGAGACGGGAGGAATTACAATTTTCCCTCGCAAAATCTATTGCTCGTGGGAGAGATAATGTATATATTTAGGTCCCACAATAGCTGAAGAACCTGGCGCGGCTTTTTTCTTAGAATCGAACAAACATTCCGAAACTGGTTTCTTCTTCCATTTTACTTTATTTTATCATTTTTTCCCTATATCTTGTAAATGAGGGGGTTTGTCGTATTTTTCTAGGAAATACAAGTATCAATTTTGGAAGGGAAAAACTACTGGTAAGGATTTCTGGGAATCATTACTGCCATTAGAAAAAAAATAATAATAATAATAAAAGAATCAAAGAATGTTATTTGGGCTTAGTTGTGTGCGCGTATGAAAGGAATTTGCATCACTTTCTTTACTATTATTCGTATCAGAGACACAGCCAAGAGGTAGCCCACGACGGGGAGGGGGGGAGGGGATCTGTGCCACTCCCGAAATTAGGATGCTTGCTTATTGGACCTCAAATATAAAGGCTATTTTCCCAGCTTATGGGCCCTCCCCAAAAATTTTTTCTGAGTCTTCCCTGGTATAAAATGACTGGAAAATAATTTTAATCTAAGCTAATTTTTATGAAATATTTTATCATTAAAACTTGCTCACTGTTAAAATTATAGCCATTTCAGATTTCTCTGTTTCACCGGTTAAAAACCAATCATTGACCAAAACAAAATAAAATAACCACAGAAATATAATTAAATTATGAGAAGTTCTGAGAGGGTGCACAGTGATGTATTTCTTAGAGCGATACTAAAAGCGAGAAAACGTTTGTCAAAATTTGAGGCCGCAAAAAGGATTGTAATCAGTAATGTTTCTGTAAGTTTGTTTGTGTGAAAGGTAGAATAAAGTCTCTGTTCGCATTAAATTGAGCTAAATATGACGTGTATATGTATTTTTTGAAGTTGGCCTTCACTTTCAAACATTCGGTGTCGATGAGGTGGCAAAAGATATAAAAAAATAATTCGAAAATTTTTATAGCTGTTTTTAAAAAAAGAGTAAACTGTAAGCACTACCTCACACCTATCGGCAAAATATGTAATTATTCATAATACGTTTTAGTCATTTCTAGTTCAATTTTAGTTCAATTCTAGTTCAATGTGCGGCGCAGAAGATACAACCTAATGTTTTAAGATTGGGCAATCTTTTAAATGATGGGACTTCACAACTTTTCCGCACTACCGCAAAAAGATTTAAGAAACTTCAAATCTTTTTTTATGCACCTTAATATACGTAAGTAGTATATATATATATGTAGCATATATATTATAGTACGACATCAAAACGTGCTGCGAAAGCTAAAACGTTTATATTTGTAGAAAATACCAAAAAATTCCCTTTCCGCCATCGATTTGTGTAAATATATGAATACTATAACCAATGAACATTTTCGTTCGTTAATCAAAAATGCATCTCTTCAAATAAATAAAAGAAGAAAGGATTCCTGTTGCATTTGGGCCTGCAAACGCCTTTATTAGATAAGAGTTTTCTTGAAAATCATTGGGGTATTAGGAAAAGCAAAATTGTCGGCATTCTCGGAAAAGCTCTCTCACTGTAAATGATAGTTTATGTGTGATAAACACACAATCCATTCGAAAAGAATTGTTGTCTTTTTTTTTTTTTTTTTTTTTTTTTAAGCACTAGGTTGCTTTTCGTTCACGCCCAGATTTTTGTCTGCGCGATCTTGTAGACAGGTTTTGTAGATATGAATTGTCACGGTGAAGTGTAATGCAGTAGACGCATTTTGCCTTGATAAGTGACTTGTTTCTTGATACTGCTGGTACTACTGTGGCTCGGTGGTCTAGGGGTATGATTCTCGCTTAGGGTGCGAGAGGTCCCGGGTTCAAATCCCGGCCGAGCCCGTACCATGATTCGTTTTATTTTGCTTTTTACATCGTGTTAGAAGCAGCAGGAAAGTTAATCAGAATTAAATACCCGATTCTTCTTGCTGTTAAAAATGAGGTAGATTTTTTTCTTTCCTTCCTTTCTTTCTTTTTTTTTTCGGTATTTATACCTTCCTTCAATACTTATGTTCTCATAAAATGCAAATTTATATTTAAGTAGTTAGGTACCTAAATAATAAAGGTACCCACCGTGTTTACTCGCGTAATAGTCGAACCTTTTTTGCCAATTTTTCATGGTGAAGGTCTCGGTGCGACTATTATGCGGGTAAAAATTTACAACATAATATAGTAACTCTAAAGCTATTTTTTTCTGCTTCAATACGGGGGTGTGACTATTATGCGAGGGCGACTATTACGCACGTATACACGGTGATTCAGGGGCGTAGCCAGGGGGGGGGATATCGGGATATATCCCCCCCCCGAAATTTTTGCATTAGTGATGAAATTCCGTCTATTTATGCACGTATAAGTTCATATCCCCCCCCCCGAAAATTTTTACAGGCGCATACCCCCCCCCCCCGAAAAATTTTCCTGGCTACGCGCCTGCGGTGATTAAGTTATGTTAAAACTAATATGGGAGATTTTTTTAAAACACTGAAATATACACATGTATGAAATAAAAAAAAAATATTACTGTTTTTAAAAGTAATATATAACATAACTATGCTCTTCAAGCACATTAGATAAGCTAGGCCATATTCCTAAGTAGGCCAGAGTAGACCGCGGTCAAGGGTGGCATTTTTTTTTTTATTTATTTATTTTTTTTTTAACATCACATACCAAATTTGTTAAAATCCCAGTTGATATCCCCTTTTTCTTTTCTTTGTCTATTTTGAAAGTATTTATCCACGAATTGGGGACATAACCGAGGGAGTGGAGGGGGGGGGGGTTGAGAGGGAGACCCCGAAATTTTGGATTAATGTTAATGGGATGCAGGGGCTTTGCCAAGGGGGGGTTAGGGGGGTCATAACCCCCCCCCCATGAGGAATTTTTTGCCATGCAAAATGTATATTTTTCACTCCCTTATTACACACATATATGCATATATGTGAGTTTCAGTAGTCGTAACCCCCCCCCATGAAAAATTTCTGTCTACGCCCCTGATGGGATGTCAATAAATTTCAAAGCATTGTTGTGATAAATTATACCTTTTTCACCTTTGGGCACTCCCCGAATTTTTTTTTTTTTTTTCTCTAGCTACGTCTCTTCCGTACGAATATACTCATATCGTAGAGACTGGTCACTTTCAGTATTTATTTATTTTTCCATCGCAGGCCAAGTGCGGCTGATGCAGACCTCCTTTTTTCTTCTTTTTTTAGCACTAGGGTACTATTTCGTTCAGTCCCAGATTTTTGTCTGCGCGACTTTGTAGACATGATTTGTAGGCAGGTTTTGTAGACATGAACTGTCACAGTGAAGATCTTTTCAGATGTGTTTGTCAGATAATGTGGAGGTGGTGTGGGGTGGAGTGGGGGTTAAAATCTTGAAAGTCACACAAGGTTTGCAATTTTTGATAATGGATCGCCAAGTTTGCTGCCAATAAATAACTTCAAAACAGAACTAAGCTTGGCGGTATCTTCCGAATTTGGCTAGAAACTAGGAAAGTACAGTTAGAATATGCCTGGCGAAGATTGTAAAATAGAGTTTGTAGGAGATTTTAATATAGATTTCAATTTCAAATATTCGCTTATGGAAGAAGAAAAACAAACACGGCACACTTGTGGATTGTGATGCCCATTCCAAACAGTATTTAACATGGTGAAGTATAGTTGGAATATGCTTGGCGAAGATTGTAAAACAGTTTCAGTAGGCCATTTTAAGAAAGATTTCGATTCCAAAGATGTGTTTAATAGAACAAGAAAGAGTTGATTCCTATTTTAACACCCCCCCCCCCTCCCACTGTGGTCAACCTAAAAATTTGCCGCACTTTTTCTAGCTTAGCAATCATGGGTGTCTAGGAGTCATGCACAAGTTTCAACGCTCCCAAAGGAACAAGGTGAAAGCGGAAATGAACATATTAGCGATAAACGCATCAGTTATGGAATTTGAAGACTCTTAACTATCAAAACTACATTAACTGGCAACTTAATAAACAAATAAGTAATACTGTACTTACATGTTGTTTCAAACCGTCATTTTGAAATTATGGTTGCCACATAAATGCAAAAAGTCGTCATGGTAACTCAATATGTATAGTTTTGCCACCTTGGCGAGAGTGGGAGGGTTAAAATAGGAATCAACCAACTAAAGTGAACAAATTAGCGATAAACGCACCAGTTAAACATTTGAAGACAGTTAATTATTAAAACTACATTAATTGGCAACCCAAAATAAATAAATGAGGGAAGTAATGGAATGCAGAATTACACATTGTTCCAAATCACCATTTTAATTCCAAATTACGGTTGCCACATAAATTCAAAAAATCGTCGTATTAACTGCATATGTTTAATTATCGCCACTTTGGCGAGAGTCGGGGCGTTAAAGTAGAAATCAACCCAAGAAAGACAAATGCGGCACACTCATGGGTTATGATGCTGAACCGCTGATACCACTGAAAACCAAAAGAACAAGCAGACTTCTACAACGGAATTTCTGAGCGAATAATTTGGAATCCAAAAATTTAAAAAATAACTCGACATATGAAATTTCGAGTACATTTGCCATTCTACCTTTCAATTTTCAATTCAGAGGACGTTGTGATTTTGTTTGAGGCTGTAAATAAATAGTTTAACCACTCCGATTTCAAATTCACCCCAGTGACTTTGAAAAAAAAAAAAAAAAAATCACTGATTAAAGGAATGTTCCCATCTTTCCTGCCAGATGCGTTCATTCCAGTTTCACCTGCGCATACAATTTTAAAAACTGAAAATTTCATTACATTAAAAGCTACACAATTCCTCCGCGCCTTCCTCTAATCACGAAAAATGACGTCAACGTGTGTTCCCCCAAATGCTTTTCCGCCACATTAGAGCAAAGATCCGCCGCGAAATAATTTTGCGAAAAACGTTTTCAAATCACACAAAATTAACTTCAGCGGAACAACAGCTAATAACTTACTAACTCACAAACGGGAGAATTACAGAGGCTAAAAATCGAAAAACCTTTAAATTTTTGATGCATTTCAAAAAAAAAGAAAGAAAGAAAGAAAGAAACAAGACATTTTAAATCGCACTTTTCCAGTCCGTTTGCTTTATTAAACGGCTCATCGGATACTAATAAAACTTTTCAACGCATTCGTTCAGAACTTCCAAAACGCAGAAAGTTAAAAATAAACACAAATTGACATTTCAGAGCACGCAACCAAACAATCAAACATTTCTACGCGGTTTGCTTTGGACAGCTGCCAGTCTGGACTCTCCACTGCTCCACACACTGAAAGAAGACCCCAACCCACCCACCATTGGCAGCAAATAAAATATTCACAGATGGCAATGGGGGACTTTGATCAGTAAAATGGTGCGGGAGGGGGTGGGGGGGGGACTCCACTTCTCTGTGGGAGGAAGTATGTGTAAGGAAACTTCTATGTGAACTTAAGGGAATTATATTTACCTTTTACTTAACAAATGAGATGTGATTTTAAATCGACAAAGGTGCTGCCATCGGGAATATGCTTAAAAGCTGCTTTTAAAAATGGTGGAAAGGGGAGAAGAGGTGAGGGAGCTTTTCAGGAGGAAATAAGTGTAAGTTAAAGCCCTTCGAGAAGCAGGGTCGGATATCCACCGGGAATTCTTCAGATTTCTGTCAATACGTATACAGTACATGCAGGGGAGTAGCCGGGGGGGGTAGGGGGGCCTAACCCGCCCCCCCATGAGGAATTTTTTGCCATACAAAATGTATATTCTTCATTCCCTCATCGCACACATGTATGCATGCATATATATGAGTTGCAGTAGTCGTAACCCCCCCCCCATGAAAAATTTCTGGCTACGCCCCTGAGTACATCCGATACCTACATTTATGAAATACCTTCGTTTGTGAAAGAAAGAAAAAAAAAAGAAAAAAAGTTATTGAGAAAGGCAAGAACAGAAAAGTTTTATGGATGATTTCCAAAAAGAATCAATGAAAGACTGGATTAATTGTGATCTTTGAAAATAAACACTCAAAAAAACTGGTGTTAAAAGATAAAATAAATAAAAACTTTGTGAAAAAAACACACATAAAAGGTTACTTCAAGGCGTAAGTAACCTTTTATGCGTGTTTTTTTCACGAAGTTTTTATTTATTTTAATTGTGATCTTGCTTTCTCTGGGAGAAAAAAAAAATATTCAAGCTGAGAAATTCCCATATTGAAGATGGATGAATGGAGTACTGTGGGAATCTTTCAATTTTGACAGAGCACCAGTGAAATTTTCCCTGTGCCCAGGGCCTGACTGTAACATTTTCTGCCCGGGGCATTCTTCAAATTTTCGCCCCTGTATATAGCTAACTCAAATTTTGTGCCCCTGTAAATAGGTCTAAACTCTGTTTTTTGGCCTATTTCTGCATGTGTGCCCAAGGCACGTACCCCAAGTGCTCGTGCGATAATCAGGACCTGCGCTGACATTCAAAAATCTCTGTGTTTCCCTGTCTTCAAGATTGACGTTTTGTACTGAAAGGATTGTAGCCCCATGATCTTGTAAATTTCATTCGAAAAGCAATTCCCTATTTACCTTAAAATTGCAATTATGGATAGAACACTTAGAGACAGAATGGACGGAACAGAATTAGAAATGAACGGAACACGACTATCACATGTTTGGGTTAGATTGCATTGCATAGAGTCTTCCATGGGGCTTGTGAAAAACGGTACTCCGTGTTTGCTACGACAGGTTATTAAGGGTGGGGTGCAGGACATTTTTGAAGCACCAACACGAATGTCATGAATTATTTATATGTAAAACATTCATGTGTAGAAAAAAGAAAGGGAAAAAAAAAAACTGCAAAAGTGAAACAGTTGCCTATGTTAAAGCAATAGCCGATTTGCCTCTGATGGCAACCCTTTCAAAACGGCATATGCACCAGCTTGCATCTACAATACCAAGCCTCTGCTTAAAACATTAGCATAATACGACTCCATTTCCACTGAACTAAAAAACCTTCAGTCTTTATAGATTATCAACAATGATGATAAACACTACACAGTACTCCGAACATCGCACAGGAAACTATTGCAATGTGGACCAAAATTTCTTAGACCGTGATTTTACCAAGAATGGATTTATTGTCGAAGAAACTGTTCCATTTAAACTATGGAACATGCTACCCCAAGTTTGCATTGCATAGTAGGTATTTTGAAAAGGACCGAAATAAAGAAAGCAAAGAGCACTGATGCTGAAGTACGTATTTTGGTGGCTGTACGTTCATACAATGCAAAAAAAAAAAAAGATGCTATCTATCTATATATAAACATAGATAGATAGATAGATAGACATAGATATGATTTCTATTTCAATTGTTTTCCCATTTCTCTTTTCTAAGACTGTAAGATACTTTCATATTTCGATTTATCTTTGAGATAACGTTTTCACCTTTGATGTGACTCTTGATATTACATTGCAAAAGCAAAACATAAAAAAAAAAAAAGAAAGAAAGAAAAATTACTGCAGTAAAGTTTTGTGGTTCGGCTGAAGTTTCGGGCTGCTTGTAATTTTGTCATAGAATAACTAACTTTTTAATCACATAAACTCTATGTATCAAAAATATATATATATATGTGATGATTTTTTTACGCAATTTACAAAATACAGTAAATTTGCAATCATCATTACTTGATTTCTAACTTAAGTAATAACCGACGAAAATAATGATGATCATCATGATCATATAATTCAAACATACCCCTGGGGGGGGGGGATAATTCCCAGCCCAACAGAATACGACAAGATTCCGCAAATGCAGATCGGGAGGAATTTACTTATGCGATGTATTTTGTAATTTTCGCGAGTGCATTTCAAGGGCGGCTCCAGACTGAAGTCTCAAAAGGGAAAGGGGGGGGGGCTATTGAACGTTTCACATAGGTGTATAAATTGTTCAATATACAAATTGAACGTGTGAAATCGTGAAGTATTCGAATCTAAAGCTGTAAAACGAAATTTCGGAGGGGGCTATGGCCCTCTCACGGGAGCCACCCTTGGTGCATTTGCCGAATCTTTCCGGATATAGACATTATTTGGCTGAGAATACGGATAAGTCTTACCCGCGAAGTTGGATATAGGACAAAGTTGGATACCACTAAGTTGGATATTATGACTCACAGTGTCATTTTACAGGCAAATTCTGAGTAGTTCTTTTAGAATGCATCGATGATCGACCTATATCCAAGTCCGTTGTTTAACCGTAAAGCTTGATTTCCGACACTTTCTATCGAGTAGACCCAAATAAAATAAGTAAAAACTGGTTTCATGTCCTCGTGCGTGAACTTGCGGCAAGAACTCTCTTAAAATCTGTAGTGCAGAAAAGTCCTCTAAACAGTCAGTATATAGCTAGCACTTCCCGAGGATCGGTGATATTGAAGAGTATCTTGATGGCAATGAGGACTGATTTGCTTCTGATCCTGTGTTAATTGTGATTTTACTATTGATACTTAACAGTCATGGTCATAAATTTCATGGCTGATTAACATAATGATTTAAAACTGACTGCAGGCTAACGATTTTGTAGAATGGACCACACGTGAGAGTTCCTTTTTTTAATTTAGATGGATTTAACAGGTGTGACCTTCAGAAAACGATCGATCAAAATGGTTAAGAGCCACAATTTTGCTGATATTGCGTGGTAATCTGAGAATATA
>JAWZYV010014061.1:0-89873 GCA_038373885.1 Cheiracanthium punctorium
TTTGCTATGCAAATTCCTTGTTCACACCATTTTTTTTTATTTATTCCAATGTATAGTGCAACTTACACATCCGAAGAATCATACTGATTTTTTTTTTCGAGTACCTGGTTCAATTGTTTTATTTCAGTTAGTGTACAAGAACTGTGTGCTAGAAGTTGTTTCTTCGAACTACACCCTTAGCTTAATTGAAGTCCGTAAAGCAATCTTAAAATCTTGTTCTGTAAAGTCGAAGTCGAGACCGTCGCTATGTCTTATTTGAGATACAGAGTAGGGTGGGAAATTTTTTCATGGGTTTGTTGGGAGCTGTGTGTGTGAGTGTGTGTGTGTGTGTGTGTGTGTGTGTGTGTGTGTGTGTGTGTGATTTGCAATTTAAAATACTCTAAGGAGGGTGAGCGCCTTCACTAACCTTTTTCACACATATTTCTTTAAAGGAAAAAAGCAGTTATCTATGAAATTCTAGCTTTAAAATTTTTAACAGATTCGAATGCATTGTTTCAGAAAAATGGCTTTGTGATTAAAAACTTTTTTAAAACTTTTTCTTTTGTTTAAAAAATGATGTTATCTTGCTGGTGCGCCTAATATGTATCGCTTAATATATTAAAAAAACCAAAAGTCTGGCTTTGGAAGGAAAAGAAGTAAGGTGTTTCTTAAAGTCCAAAAGCACACCACGAAAAGTCAAATGCTGGCACTATTCAAAAGCAATGTACACTCATGTCCATAAATTAAGGATAATTCAGAATCACACAGAAATTGATCTCTAAAATAAAAATTTCACCTGTGGAATGATCACACACATCTTGAAGAAGAATATGCAAATTACAGGAAACCACCAGATGGCGTGGATGGTACGTCACAATGACGAGAGTGTAAGAGAGGGGTATATAAGGAATGGTGGCAAAGAAGTAAAATTGTTCACAAGCGCTGTGAAAGCCTTTCAGTGCAAAAACCGCATAGTTATGGCACAAAAGAGGCATTTGGATGCTGTTTTACGTGGCAGAATTATCGGATGACTGGAATGTGGACGTACCCAGCTGGAAGTATCCGAGGAACTTGGAATCGCCCAGAGTGTCATCTCCAGGCTTTGGCAACGATTCCAAGATGATGGTAATGTGAGTAGACGTTACAGCACAGGTCGCCCCCGAGTTATAACACCGAATGAGGACCGCTATTTGGCAGTTACTGCCAAAAGAAACAGACGGAGTACAGCATCAGACCTGTCTCGTCAGCTCTCTTCAGCTACCGGTACGACAGTTTCAAGGCAGACCCCAAGATCAGATTGATCATTTGATACTCAGCATGCCTAGGCGTTGTCAGGCCTGTATTGCATCGTCCGGGAGACATACTCCGTATTAACCATCCTACTAACCATGTTATACTGTTTTTTGTAAATAGTTTCTTTTTTAAAATTTGGTCAAGGGAGTAAAACTTGGAATTTTTATTAATTATGTCAAACATATAGCATCTTTTTTGCTCTTTACTTTTTGTTTAATAAACAGACTTTACAAATAAGTCAAATTTGTTTTGCTTCTTTCTCTTTCTTTGCCTGAACTTCATTATCCTTAATTTATGGACATGAGTGTATTATTCATACAAATTTAGATACTTAAAATTTTTCCTGAACCTGAAACTATAGTTCTATGTGTTAAGGAGTCAGAACCCGCATTAATCAGCATCTGTAGCTTGAATGGAGCATTAAAATGTCCGAAGGCTGCTGAAGGCAATGCAAGCGCACTGCGCTTGCTTGTCTCGCAAGGCGATTTACGTCCGTCTGATCGGTGATTAATGATGACGAAGGAATAGCCTTTAATTACTTACGATACGCGCACTTCCGAAGGCGGCAGGGAATGTTCTGCACGTCCGCAGGATCTCCTGAGAAGAGCCGCATCTGTTTGCTTGGAACGATTGTTAACTAGGAAGACCATAGAGAGGGAGAGAGACCATATGCTCTTCTCTTACTGTCTTCTTGCAATAGATACATTTAAGAAATTTGACAGTGGCTATGTAAAATTCAGCAATAGTGGTCTGCGCAGGATATTTTTTTTTCTCCGGTTACTCAAAATTTAGGACTGTGGGATTATATAACTCTTAACCCTTTCAAGCGCAACCGTTTCGCAATGTCGAAAAAGTGCCGCCGTTGCCATAGCACGATTTAACTACCAGCAAGATGGCGGTTGATCGAGTCGCCTAGTGAGTGCCACAGAGCTAAAGAATATTTTTGACACAGCTGACTGTGCGGCGCCGCACAGTCAGCTGTGTCAAAAATGTTAAGTTAGGGGTTAAACTGGAGTCAAAGTTTGAGGGAGATAATATTTGTATCAAGAATCGAAAACGTTTCTAATATATATATTTTTTTAAATTGGATTCACCATAGTTTATAAAAAACGTATTTTTTATGTTGGACTTTATAGGGAAACATATTTTTAAATAGAGAATAGAAAGAATTATATTTGAAATTCAATTGGTGAAATATACATTTAATTACCAGCACACGGAAAAGGGGTTTAGTCTGAGTTTGAGCCATAGTCAAAACTCTAATCGTTGTTATATATAAGTTTACTATTAAAATTATTGAAGTCATTCTTTTATTAATTAAATTTGTAAATAATACTTTAAAACAACAGAAACTGCTATCTACACGGGGCTCTTAGGCAGATTTAAAAATTAACACAGAAGTTAAAATTCAGAAATACTTTCTTCAAAACAGTGAAACAGTGTCTTGAAATCTTACTTTAAAAAAGCCTGCACTTCTTACACAACTTCTAGAAAAGAATTCTAAGAAGCCTATAATATAAATTCCCAAAACTGACTGAAGTGCCATCTATTAATGATAAATCTGTAGAACACTGTATACTTTTTCTCCCTAAATATTCTATTATTCGCCCCGCTGCGGCCCAGTCGCTAAACTCCGTTCTCATAGAAACACAAAAAGTGAAGCAGCAACGGCTTGGACAGTGCTTTGGAGGGGTGAAAATCTCACTCCACTCTACTACTGAGGAACCGTGTATGGTGAAGCGAGCTGGTGTACGTAAATTATTTCATGGCTCAAATGTACTGCATGTCAAAAGATACCTGTGGGGGTGCCTCTTTGGCACCTCTAGAGGTAAAGTTCGTCCAGTACAACGTTGGTCTGCCAAACAGACGTCCCCGTAACGAAATGGCCAACATCTGCGGCCCTCGTAGCGGTCAATCTTACAGTATGCCGCTGACCCGGCCATTAAAAAGAAAAAAAAATATTTTATTACTCTTATAGGTTGACCGATTTTAAGATTGCATTTATAGAAAAAATTCATTCTGATTTTTTAAACTATGTCATAATTTGATTAGTACTAAAACTTAACAAGAACATAAAAATACAGTCTTAAATATTTTAAACTTAAATTAACCACCGAAAAAGCTGAATTTTTTTCACTTAAAAAAAAATTATCATTATATTTAGGTCTACTGAAGACGATAGCCGAAATTACTATGTTTGAGATTTGTATACTTAGTCTATTTTCTGTGCAGATCTCAATTTTATTTTTTATGTATTCGCATAGGAATCGCATAAGGCTAAAATATCTTATCTTTTCTTTTAACCCTTTCAAACCTTACTACTACAACTGAGGACATAAAACTTACCTATACTATCGTAGAAGATGAATGTCCTAATTTGTGCACATAAAAAGAAAAACACCTCTAAAATTTAATAATCAGGATTTTTTAATTACCTCTATTGTGAAAAGAAAAATTACTGAATTTAAAGAGAAATTATTGAATTAGGTCTGAAGGCATTGAAAAGATATTTTCGTGAAAATTAGCATTGGCAAAACAGATGAACGCCCATAACTGTACCATCGACTAATATCAGGTACGTACATACTAAAATTTCGCTTTTTCCTTAAGTTTCAGAATGAACCCTTTTTTATCACAGTATAAACGTTTTAACAGACGCTCTAAAGTCCCCACTTTCCATCTGTCGATGTCACATTGTAGAACGATGGCATAAAAATAGAATATTTTCTGCAAATAGGCAGATACATGTATTCTCTGAAAAATAATATAATATAATAATAAAAATCTCGTGAGGAATGTTATATCCGCTTTACCAGTTGACAATAGATTTTGTCCCATGGCATGATTTTATTTTATTTTTTATATTTATTTTTTTATTTATTTTTCTGATATCGTCCTTTCAAAGACGTTCAGGCGGGAGAAACAAGATTTTATATGAAGAATATGCATATAAATGCATATTCTTGGTTGGGATTTCGAGGCGTTTTTTCAAAGCTTTATTTGCGATTTTGATCTACTGATTCTTTCGTACACAATGAAAGGATAGGACTATAAAATGAGGTGCAACTCTGTTTAATATGCGGCATCCACGTAAGAATCTTGGGAAACTTATATGTATGCATGCTTTGAAAATCATCCACTCGACTTTTCCGCGCTTCAGCGTCAAACACCATTGTTGCTTTTGTAGTCTAACTTGGAATATTTTCAGCAAGATTGAACTTCAGTCCTGATGAGTGTGTTTTGAATACACAAATATGCTTAAATCTATGTGTACCAGCCTGTGTTATTTATTCATTCCGCGACAGTAATGCATTACTAAATAGCTACTAAATATGAAATATAATTTCATTTTATTTTTAAAGAATTTCGTTAAATTTTTATATTTATATTTTAAGGTACCCTGGGCTAAAATGGGCTGGAAACGGGCATTTTTTATACAATGGCTGTTTACTGTTACTAACAATGCTAAACAAGAAAATACTTTATCTTGCATTATGCAATGCATCCATCCGCTTCACACCTGAAAATATTTTACATAATACTAGTCGCCTCCGGCTACCAGTTGGTTCGCCATCTTAATAAATCTTGTTCGGAGACAATCCTGTTCCTCACCGGCTTCTTTGACACTGAAATCTCTCAGATTCTGAATGGAATTTAAAATTAAGATGGTTACAAACATGGGCGGCCCTGGGGTAAGTGGCGCCCCCTGCTAATGTAAAAAAGACGCCCCTTTTTATACTCTACTTATTTTTTGAGTTCGAAATGACGCCCCGTCGAAGCCGACGACCAGATGCGATGCTTATTTTGTCGGGCCGCCCCTGGTTACAAAAATAAGATGGTTAAATGATAAAAACCTACAAAAAAGTACACATTATTTATGTCTTATATTAATTCTGAAGAGCTTCTGTATATATTGGCCTTTATCAAAAAACGAAAAGGAAAAAAAAAGTAACAAAATCTGAAACACTTTCAGACTTTAAATACGCACTAAAGTTCTATATATTAAGAGCGTAGTATAATCCATGGGTCTTCCCTATTTTCTTTCCTTATTCCATGAAGTTGGAAAGCGTATAATTATTCATGAGTGTGATTAAACAAAATTAAAATTGATATTTCTAACATCCTTTTTCTGGATGTAATACATTAGAAATAGGTGGGAAAAAGCTGCACAGAAAAATGCACAATTTGAACTGAATGAAAATTTCAAACACTTATTGAGGTGAATTCATAATCCAAGTAGTAGACGATAAATTGCGCCAAGCGCTAGAATCACATCTTCTCAAAATCGCATATCAACCATTTTATTTTTCACCAAATTAAAAAGTTGCACATCTTAGTCCAAAATTTCCAAATCCTATTTTTCATTTGAGTATAAAATATTTCATTCCTGCTCTGATTTCCCATGCACACGATATTTTAATTAAAAAATAACCTTACAAATAATCTAAAAAACAAAACCTTTATTCTTTTATTTTTACTTCCAGAGCCTGAATCATTTAATAAACTTGACAAATATGGCAT
The DNA here is from genome assembly GCA_038373885.1 of Cheiracanthium punctorium. Taxonomy (NCBI): domain Eukaryota; kingdom Metazoa; phylum Arthropoda; class Arachnida; order Araneae; family Cheiracanthiidae; genus Cheiracanthium; species Cheiracanthium punctorium. The sequence goes on from JAWZYV010014061.1 coordinate 5,794, forward strand.
CCTAGATATGTTTAATTCTCACTCTTTCCACTGCGGGGTTACAATTGCGAAATGGCGGAGAGCAAAAATTAGTCTTTTGCCATCCGTTTTTTATCTATATCTCCTAAAATAATTCGAATTTTGAAAAAAAGAAAAGTCTTCAGGGTATGTCGGAACCCGTGCTGTAGAATTTTCATACAAAATTTGGTAGGTCTAGGATCACCCGTCTAGGAGCTACGCGAGACAAAGACAAACGAACTAACTAACTAACCGACTGACATTTTACAGTTTGTTTTATTTATATAGATTAGTTTTAAATGCAGTAATATTAAACTTTATTAAGATTTTCTTTCCGTAAGGTCGGGATGTATCGTGTAATATATTAAAAGAGACACTTTACCAAATTTACTTATTTCCTATTATGATTTACCAGCTATTCAAATTTGAAAATATTAGATCAAGGCTGTTGACTCAGCTTCTGCATAAACATTGTATTCCAACACTTCATTGTTACAGGGTAAGGTGGGATAAAAACAGTAGTCATTTTTTAATCAAAAATATTAATAGTTTGGTTTTTAAGTGATTATTTTTACTCTGTGTTTTCAGATATTAAAATGCTTTTAAATGCTTTAAATTAAATTTCTAAATTATACGCATGAAATATAATTTAGAAACATTCGGAAACATAATATTAACTAAGCCTAATTTTATTCTAATTTTACCACAGGACCGCACTAAAACACAGACAGGTAGAAAATTACAGAGGGTGTTCATACATTTTAATAACGATCTTGATTTTCTCCATGCAGTTAAATATTAATTTGAAAATAAAAATGTGCTTGGCATCAAATAGAAATAAGGCTTATTTATCGTCTGCATCATTAAAAGTTTTCTTTTCTTTAAAACGTCGCTAAAAAATAAACAATGGATCGAAGGCTGTACTTTTGCGCTATCCGAAGAGAAAAACTCTTATTCAGTTATATATATAAAAAAAGATGTCAAAATCATGGTTTTAATATTTATACACGTAAAATAAGTGACATAATTAATATGAAAGGAAAGAAACGTCAAAGTTTATATTTCATTGGGAAGGCAAAAATTGCATACCCAAATAAGGTACGTGCACCTCTTATTAAATCTAAAATCGTATCTCATGTTTTAAAGGAAAATCCAACTACCCAAAGAGCTATCGCAAAATCTTTAAATATCTCTGTAGGAACAGTGAACAAAATTATAAAATCCGATTTAAAGTTAATCAAAGCAAAAATTCACGATGTTCATCGCCTAACGTCGAAACATGTTTCTCAGCGTAAGACTATGTGTAGATTGTTGTATGAAAATTATTTGGCGAGCGAAAAATGGAAATATGTAGTTACAATTGATGAAGCTTGGATACGTTTATCCGACTGCAATAGAAAAAGATCGATTTACTACCGCAAAAGAGGAGAAAAGGGCTTAATAAGTTGGTTTAGAGAAAACAAGGTAAGTTTTTCTTAAGATTTTATGGTTATTACTGGATTTTCTTATAACGGAAAACTTGCAATAAGGAAAGTAAAATAAAAAATGTTAAAATTAATTCGGATTACTATCAGAAGTATGTTTTAACACCTATTTTTAAAGAAGAATTCCATACCTTTATCCAAACAATCTTCACTGCGTTAAGTTCCATCGGGATAAAGCTCCAAGCCATACCTCTAAATTTACTGCTCTATTTTTTGACAAAATGAGAAATGAAATTGGAATCGAAGCTATTACCTTAAATGCATTCCACCCAAGTCCTTTGACGTGTCTCCTATGGATTACTGTGCATTTGGACTTTTAAAACATGCTCTTTATAAGCGTCATCCCAAAACATTGAGCGAACTCTGGAAGATTTTGAAGGAGGATTGGAACAATATCAGCCTTGATGTTTTAAGAAAAGGACTTTTATCTTGGAAATCAAGATCTAATATGATAGTTCAAAGAAAGGCTATCAGAGTGAACACATTAGAAAATAAAACTCTTATATTTATTTCTATGTATATATTTTCAAAATCGTTACAAAAATGTGTGAACACCCTCTGTACCTTTAAAAATTTTATCTTTTCTGGTAATGAACTGTTTAGACCTTTTTTAAATGGGAAGTAATAACTCAACTTCAGAAATTTTCAGGAATGCATTAGTTTTTTGAGCTTTTTCGAGATACGAGAAAAGAACACGGATTCACTAAGCAGTTAAACGCTTATATTTTGTTTTAGAATTCAAATAAAGATTTTAAAGAGCATAAATATTGCCAACATGTCTGAAAATAGAGGCTGAAAAGGAAATATAATTTGAAAACAATTTATATATTTTTTTGATCAAGAGAAATTCCTACCCTTTTACCCCACTACCCATTTTATCTCACCATACCCTAAATAATGAAGGAATATGCAAGTTGGGTTCAAACTCTTATGTTCAACTTAAAAAGACGATAAAAAAATCTGAATAAGCAATTTTTGTCGTTCGAAGTAGAGTCGTAGCGCAAGTTTGGAACCACTAAGAGTCGCTGACACTAATGGCTGCGTTAGAATCAGTGAATCTCAACTTGTACGGACACCTTAGCATGAAAAATTATAACAGGAAGACGCACTCACAATATAAATATATATAATAAGTAAAACACAAAGTATATTACTGCAAAAAATTATATACCCCGCAAGAAAATATATATATATATATATATATATATATATATATATATATAAATATAAACTCGGCTGTTCGAGCCTCTTCAGGGGGAAATCCCCCTGAACCCCCCTAATTTTTTAGTTTCATTATTGCCATATTAAAACGATATTATTTGACTTTGTCATTTTATCGCTCATCTTTCGCGTATTTCGCCTGGTAACCCTATGTTGAAATTTTTGTCAGTGTAACCTATTTATAGAAAAATACATGTGAAGCATATTCTACAGCTTACGAAATATTGTAACAATAGATTAAAACTGTTGTGAACTAATAGTATTTAAATACATGTAAAATTATGTCGCTTTTTTATGTCGCATTTTTAGGACACATTTTTCAATAAAGGGTGTTGAGAGATAAAATGACATAGTCATTAATATATATATATATATATATATATATAACAGCAGAAACAGAGGGTTAGACAGTATGATGATCGAAAATGAGTCATAAATTAAACAAAAATTAATGGAACGGAAATATAACTCTGGGACTCTCATCAGGGGCCATACCCAGAAGATTATAATTAGAGACAACAAAATAGTAGGATTTCTGTTGTGTGGCATACCAAAAGAGATATTCTCCCCACACATTTAGGATTTATCCTACTATAGAACAAGAACCTAATTCAAGAAAATAAAAAAAGAAGTATTTTGAAAGCAAAATAATTGATAAAAACACTGCAAAACAGACATGCCCAAGAGGAATAGTACAGATCACATGGCATGAGACAGCAAACTTTGTTGTAAGAATGTGGCCAAAATCAAGAGGCGAAACACCAGTGTTGGCAGAAGTATAATGTGAAACAGTAGAAGTAAGATTATAAAAGCGTTGCCAGAAACAGTAGTGTAAAATTATTTGACCGTGTTAAAATACAGGTATATTAATAAAATTACCATAAAAGAATAGTGTTCAAATTATAATTATAATTACTGAATTATAATAAATAGCTGGTATAGCCAATTAAATATTAAAAAATTATTATATTTAAAACTCTAATGAATATATGTACTATCTAAATACATGATTATGGTTTATTTTTCAAAGATTTATTTTTTATATTTAGAGAGAATATTTAAAAACTCAAATTAGAATTAAAAATGCATATTCACTGAATAGGAACTTCTTCCCCCCCCCCTCCAAATATATATATATATATATATTTGGAGGCAGGTATATATATATATATATATATATATATATGCAGGTATATATGTATATATATATATATATATATATGCAGGTATATATGTATATATATATATATATATATATATATATATATATATATATATATATATATATATATATACCTGCATATACACATCCAGAGTTTTTTTAATACACTTTTTTTACACATTTATTTCAATTAATATTAATTGAAATAAATGTGTGATTTTTCCTCTCAAAGTGCATAACATTGCACAAAAAGACGAATTTGCGCAGTAAAAGAATGTTATTTGAGCAACCTTAAATCATAAAGAAAGAAGTAAACAACACACATCTTGCAGTACTCATAATCCAAGATATTCTTTCATTAAAAAATTTTCTGTATATCTCAAATATATATATATATATATATATATATATATATATATATATATATTAGAAAAATACGGTAAAATAAAGTAATTTAACCACCGTTCACTGATAATTTGCAAGAAAGATCTAAAGTAAGGCTGCATTCCTCAGTTTCTTTAAGCCGACTATGCAAAATATTGCTTCCCAAAAAACATTCAAGAACATTTTTACATATATATCGCGGTGTAGACATTTCGTCAGGCATGTTAAGTCTGTACTATTCATCTGTCGACGTCAGAGTTGGGAACCGATATTATAAAAAGGGAATATTTCCTGAAGATATGTAAATGCATATCTTCTGAATAAAAAAAAAAACAGAAAAATGCATTTTACGAAGGAAAATAAAAATCCTTTGTGGAATGCTGTAGCCGCTTCGCCAGCCCGACAATAGATTCCCTTCTCAATATGTTTCTTTTTTCCCAGATTCAACCCTTTCGAAAACTTCCAGACGAGAGGAAAAAGATTTTATTCCAAGAATATGCATAGAATTGGTTGGAATTTCCAGATTTTTTTTTAAGTCTGGATTGTGATTTTAATCTAGTGATTCATACTTCGGAAATAGCTTGATCGGAGTATACGATGAAATAGAACACGTTTGTAAAACATCATTGATCCTCTTCAAACATTTTTACGTCTTTAAGAGTCGTTCTTTAAATCGCTCTTGCTTTTTTTTTTCATTCAATTTCTGCTATGGTCGTGCATCAGTTTTTATGAATGCTGTTTCATGGCTTAAGAAATTAAGCTTATGTAATCAAAGAATTGGCTCCTCCATGAATTCTTTACTTGGCAACGTCGCATGTGTTTCCTCCTTTAACTTTAGTTATTGTATTAGATCCAAAGTATTTTGAGTTTTAAATGAGGTCAAATTGAATTCTTTTCACAGCAACCACTCTACGTAATTTTGGTTAGATTTTTTAAGTTATGTCTTCCTGTTTTCTCCCTGAATTTTGAAAAATTGCAGCCATGTCTATTTTCTCTTTTCTTTGAGCTTCAACATTAGATTGATGTACAATTTCGATTGCCTAAGTTTAGCTTTTTAGTTTGTCTAGACGTGTATAAATTCATTTGGAATAAAAATGATATTCGAACGTGCGGTATTTATATCCTTCATTCATAAGTTCAGTTTCTTGTCTGCTGCAATGCAATTTATTTACACATTGTTACCAATTAAGCATATTTCCATTGGTAATTTTGAAATAATCAATATGATAGCTCGATTGATTCGCTCGATTTTTCCGTAGAGAATATAAAGCATTAAACATGAATGTAGTAATTCTGTTGGAAAATATTTCGAAACTGCTCGCTAAGGCAATTTTTAGTACTTCTAATTCTTCTATAACTTCAGCAACTATAATGGTTTGTGTAGAATAAACCCATACAAATTTAGTTAATGAATCAATAATTGTTAGAGCATATCTATATTTTTACTAGTATTCTCTAAGTCAGAGTTGATAGATATCATAGGTTTTTAATGGAATGTCTTTTTATGGGTGTTAAAAGATCTTTTTTTATTTTCCTCTTCACGATTTTCAAGACAAAAATGCACACAATTTTTACTGCTTTCTATACTTTTTATTTTAAGATTTGGAATGAAATAATATCAATGTTTTACTCAGAATATTTAACTCATTTATGTCCTTTCTTATGAGCATTTCTTATGATTCCTGTTTGTACATATTTTCCAGCTCAATTACAAGTTATTTGGTATCAGCAAATTTATAGTAAATTCCATTTCTGTCACACTATCTTCATAGTTGCAAATTTTTAGTGGTATTTCATTATATTGGTCTCATTTTATTCAGATGCATGGGAATCTACTTAAAGAGACAAAACGAAACAACCGCCGGAACGATGCTCATTTACATAAATTGATTTTTGTAACAACAAAGCGCAACGAGCAGTACGAGTAGATAAACCTCGTTTTGACATAGCTTTCTTTAATCTAGAACAATCAGTGACAATTTTAAATGGTACTTCCAACAGGTAGATATGACATTTTTTCAATGCCAAGATAAGGACAAGTGCTTAAGCTCGTAGTTTAATTATTTATTCTCAGTATTTGTTGTTTTTTGGAATGGAGGAATCTACCACCTTAAAGTTCTTGAATCATCTCACGAGGCATCGCCAAATTCATTGAAAGTAGTTTCGGAAAGTTATTTCGGAGGCATTTACTGACTTTATAACAGCTGTTTTCTGTTTTAGAGCAGCTTTAAAACATTGCAGCAGCAGTTTAAAAAAAATGCAGAAAACCAGGATGTCATTTTTCTCAGTTCGAAGAATCATCCAAGTTTTTCTTTGTGCAAATAAAAAAATAGTTCCAAATTTCACCCATAGATGACGCTGTAGAAACAGTAGAAACAAAACTCACCATTAAATATTCAGCATTTTTATTTTGTGAAGCAGATACAAGCATAACCAGCTACCATACTTCAATATATGCATCTGATGTAGCTCTGACCACATCCAAACGGTACTCAATTTCACTCCACGCATTTGGTAGTTATTGCCTGTGGTTTTGATTGAATTATCAGTGTGAATCGCCTCTTCGTTTCTTCGATATCAGTCACAGGAAAGGAGTAAACTTTATCCTTCACATACCCCCACAGGAAGAAATCAAGAGGGGTTAAGTCTCAAATGAAATAACGCATTTCAACTTAATGCAAGGTCAAAAAGCGCCATCTATGGATGAAATTTGGAACTATTTTTTTATTTGCTTAAACAAAACTTTTCATCATAGGAAGCATTTTGGTACAAACCGCAATCTCGTAACCCAATCAGTTGATTTTATATTTTATTTTGAAATATATCAGGGACTTTTTGTACACCCTGTATATACAATATAAAACTCACTACTATTTTTTCCCCTATCAAAATTTCTTTTACAATAAAACATCGGCCTTACGTTTGCTTCCTATTCAAAATTTTAGTATTTATTTTTTCTGATCTCTTCTCTGTATTTAGATGTACACTTGAAGACATATTGTACTTTATTATTCTGCGTGGAGCTTAGTAGTATGAATTCCTCTCCGAGCAATAGCTCTAAGCCAAGAAGAACCGAGATGCTCTCAGGAACTTGCATCTTGCATCTTGGATAAGTCAGTGATGTCATCATTGAACTCAAACAAGAGTTCAGCACTGTCTACTGATGCATATTCCTATACACGTATAGTATTATGACCAAAGCTGAGCTCTCATCCAGTAGCGCAGGAGGCGGTAGATTGGAGCGGTCCACCCCGATCGACAAGCTAAGAATAAAGATAAGAACTTGCAGAAAGCCGATACTTTTAGATTTGGGCGGCAAACTGAAGAACCGATCGGGTGTCAGTAATCTTCGTGACAGCTTTCACCTCAATTTTTACAAGATTACAGATTTGCACCTATAACTGGTTTTTCCTCTCAATACTACATTCTTTAAGCCTAAGATCTTCCTAATAAATGTTAAGTTTTTATCAAGTGATTTTTGAAGTAAAACTTCTTTAGGCGCAACTAGGGAGTAACTCAGGTTTTTTTCTGACGGAAGTAACGCTCAGTAAAGGAAGTGACGTATATGTTATATACTCCACGCCACGGAGGTACTCCAAGCCAAGCGCGCCCCGAAAAAGAAGAACCACCGAAAAACCAACCTTTTCGACCCGCTTTCGCCGTTCGCCGACTTCATCGTGTAAAAATACGCGGGACCTGTTAGGGAAAGAAGCGGCCAGAAAAACAGTTAAGAGCGGTATCTTTGAGATATCAATCTTTATTTTATATATCAATTAGCGTTTTGAAGGTACATCCAACATAATATTTTACATGTAATCCCAACCTCACAGGAGGTTCTCGATAATCCTTATATTTAGATGAATAATATACATGGTTTTGGAAAAGCACAAAGAAATGGAAACCGGAACAGTAGATGGAAACGTCAGTTTAAATACACTTTTCCTGGATTCTAACCCAACTTCCAGACAGATCAACGGTTTAAGAAAAAGGGGATGGAACACTACAATTAAAGGGACGGTGGCTGCAAACGAAACTAAACAGCAGAGGGAAATTTTCATTTAAGAACACTGTTGGAGGACCATACTTCGATCCCACGAAGGTAAATTTATAGGCGGGGACACTTTTGGATAACGCCGTTGTTTCAAACAGATGGCGCTACGCACACTGGGTAACTGCGCATCTTCTGCTTCTGCACATCTTAGGTTGTTTATATTTCCATCGAGGCGAAGTAAATGGAGATGGTTGAATTAGCAGAACTTCAAAAAATTAAGTACATAGACTTATGAACGTGATATATAGTAATTAGTTTCGAAGCGAAGGGATATTATTATTTGTCAAATGCCAGTTGCATTGGCCGTAAGGCCATTAAACTCCTAAATATTATGTATGTCATGTCTGTTATTATTTTGCCCAAAAGCTGTATTTTAAGAAATGTTAGTAAATTTAGAAGAATGTAGTTTGTGTGAACGCAATATTTATAATGATATATATAGTGTAATGATATATATATATTTATATTCAGTAATGATATATACTAATAATGATATATATACAACCAGGGGTCGCGCTGGCTTTGCTTAAAGTTTCGCCAATCCATTCGCCAAATTGGATTTTGCCGGACATCATTAAGAAATACAATTGCCAATATTTTCGCCAAATCGTATTTTCTTTCGCCAAACTAATTTTATTATCGCAATTTGCGACGTTGGCGATCGACAGCGCGACCCTTGTATACAACGGTTTAAGAACACGCGTATGTAACACCACAAAGGAAAAAACACTGGCTGCAAACGTCTTAAGAACAAAATAAAAGAATAACAAATGGACACTCCGTGAATTCTAACCCAACCTCAAGACGGAGAAAGCACCGGTTTAACACGGGGATGGAACACCCCAAAGAAACGGACCCTGGCTGCAATCAATCCCCAAACAATAGACAGAACTTGCAGTTTAAAAACATGGATACAGAATAATAATTCGAAACCCACCAGCAGACGAAATCAACGCTTAAGAACACTGTGATAGAAAAACACAAAAAAATTTACACTACCTGCATTCGAACCCAACAAACAGAGGAAACATGGGCGCCCATAAGGGTGGGGGGGCAAGGTAGGGCACTTACCCCCCCGTAGATTTTTAGGTTAATGTCTCATGATGTATACAAATGGCAAAAACAGAACTAAATTTGTTAAAAGTTTGAAATTTGCCCCCCTCTAGAAAATTTTTTTGGAGTTAGCCCCCCCTAGAAAAATTCCTATGGGCGCCCATGAGAGGAAAACATCAGTTAAAGAACACAGTTAAAGTATAATACTAGACTATGGACATTCCCCCACCGAACCTCCAGACGGAACAATGGTATAAGAAAACAGTTAAAGAATAATACTACAACATGGATACTTCCTAGATTCTAAGTAATTATCATGAATTACCGATGATTCTTACTGGAGATTTTAATGTTAATTTTCGCTTTCAAGAATCTCAGCCGTTAGTTGATATTTTAAAAGAAAAATTTTATCTAACTATGAATACTTCTCGACTTCGATCAACAACTCTTTTCGGTACAACGATACATGCTGTATTTTCAAGAAAATTAGCAATTTTAGATTATAAAATTTATATTTCACATTATAGTTACCACAAACCTATAATTTCATACATAAAAAATTATGAAGACATTCAATTACCTATTTCCAATGAATAATATGAATATAACATTTATATAATCTTTGTAAAGTACATGAATAATAAATAATTAAATTATAAAAATGATATTTATTTTAAGTTAAAGTTTAATCATTTCAGTGATGTGTGTCGTAAACGTCGAAGAAGTTTTACTTCAATCGCGCGTAAAGATTACACGCTCATACTTTATTTTTCTTAAGAGTCTTCTCTCCTTAAACTTAATCCCTACTAGCAATTTTGCTCGGGTTACCATCGGCCGGTAACGCGGCAGACAGTAGCCTGAGCAAAATTGCTAGTAGGGATGTAAGCTCAACTTTTTTGAAGGTGAAGCCATGGCATCCTCATGTTTATGTTAATCTGATATTTTCTTTGGTTTTGTAGAATCACTTTGTTCAATATCACTACTGTTACCAAAGGAATTGTTTATTCGGTGTATAATTCAGAACTAATTGTTGTACCCTAACTTTCAAAATAGTCATCGTTGAGTTCAATATTACCTTCAACTTCGTCTGAACTTAAAACAGTTGGTAGAAATGGCACAGTTTTCATTTCCTAATTACTCTGATATTCGTTTTTAATGATGACTCCATTTTCATTTATTCAGGGAACGGAAGAGTTGAAAAAGGTGAAAATTGATCAAAATTGAAGAAGAGAATGTTCTGACCAAAAAAAGAAGCTTCTTTGTAGTTTTTCATAATAAGTTGAACTTTTAAAATCGTACTGTTATAACATGCGTTATTTATATTTTAAGTATAATTATTGCACTTTGACGTCGATTTTCTCAGTTCCCACTTTTTCAACTCTTGTGTGTTTCCGAAATGCTCTATGCGCATCCTTTTTTGGCGTATCACTTTCAAATTTCTCGTGGATGTTCAAAATAATATTATGAATACTATTTCACATGTTTCTCTGTAATCATAATAAATTGGGCAAGATTTATACATGTTAAATGAAATAAAACGGGTAAAACTCTTAAAAATAGCATTTTATTATAAAATATTTTTCCTCAACTAAGTGCATGTACGATTTAGTGCAATGATATAGTTTATACTTATTTTTAACTAGTTTATAAAAAATCCTCTTTTTAAATTAATATAGTATGCACCTGGAACATTTTGCAAATTTGTTATTTTTGAGTTTACCAAAAATTTTTTTCTTGTCCAAAAAATATTATTTCTGATATTTAAATTTGATAAAAGCATTCAAAAATGTATGTTACTTATCCTTGTATCCACAGAGTGTTTGAAATTTTTTTTTAAATCACATCCAGGTCCCTTGTTCCCTTAATGTTTCATTTTGTATCAATAGTTATATCAATAGTATGTTATCAATACTTGTATCAATACTTTTTATCAGCGCCGAAGTCTTACAATGATGTCATGAGATATAACATTATTTTCTACAACGCATAACGCAGTACGACATTAAAATCATCAATTTGAGTATTCTTTTAGGAATACCCAAATTGTTCTTCGCTGCATTTGCCAAATCCACTTAAAGCAGACTCTAGTGCAAATAATTCCTTAATAATATTTTATCACAAACTATTCGTAACCAATAAATTTTTGATAGCATGGTATACCCAATATGTCCCAAGTATAAGTAAATTATAGCACCATAAAAGGAAATTCAGTACAATTAAGGAGTACAGGTAGAAAAAATAATTTGAAGGGCTTATTTAAGAGCTTGTATGACTACGTATGTGTATATTTTATGCAAATGCAAGTAAGTATAACAGTGCTTGAAAAATATAGTTTAGACAGATTTTATTCTAACTAGGAAGACTCTTCGTAAATGACTACCAAACAGTTTAAAAGGATTAAATTAGCGTCTTGCTTTTCTAAACAAAAATGGCAATCTAGGTACTTTTTTTAATTTTTTTATTGAATGCTTTACTTTGAGTGACAACTTAATCTTAAGTATCATCCACTTTGGGACATTCACGTTTCCGAGAATGATGTACGAACATTCTGTTGATTCTTTCCCGTAGTTTTGGCAACGGGACAATTTTGGGTTTTATTAAATGAGATTAAGAACATTGGCGGTAGCGTAGATGAATTTGCAGTTTGATTTTCTTTTTCTATTCCTTTTTCTTCATACCTAGTATTTACAGACCATGTATAAAAGAGGATGCTCTGCATATACAATTCTCACAAAGTTTCATTGACAAAAAATTCTACCTATTGCACACTATAGGAGATGTTCAAATTAAGAGCTTGTAACACACAGTACAATAAAAATAGGTCCTACAATAGGCATTTCTTTTCTTTTTAGCAAAATATTTGCCAATTCATGCAGATACACAGAAACTCACTTTTTACTTTCTTACTGACGCGTGAGTTTCCAAATAGTTTACAGCTGATGATGATATTTACAGCCTTTTGCACTTTTTTACATTTTAGTACATACAATATTTTTATTTCACTTATCTTAAACCTCAAAATTTTTTAAAGCGGTACAGTGGTTTGAGAAACAAGGATTTAAAGTAATTTAATTAAAATTTTTGTAGAAAGGACTTGCCTTAAAACATTAAAAAGTTTAAAAATACTCATTAAAATACTCTAGTAGCAAATTTCGGTGGCACGCCACCACCTTCCTCAGCCTTCGCTACTGATCTTATTCCTCATTATTTCGCCCCACCCCTGATCGATTTGCGTGTGCGTCATATCATTTATGGCGCCATCTGTTGTCAGGATCTATAGTGCTTCCATTTTTTGAGCGCAATTAACATTTTTATAACCGGCGAGTTTTTCAATTGCATTAAAATTAATTTCAATAGGTTGTTCTTGGGCTATTTTAGAGAGAGCTGTACTGGGTTTATTAAATTTAATGTCGTTAAAGTGCTCCTTTTTTCTTTCTTTAATTTTTCTTTTTGCCATTCCTATGTAGCAACCAGGTTTATTTGAATTATTATGGGTGAAGTTTATTTTATATATTCCGGTGGTTTCCTCTTTTTTTATTTGATCTTTGTCACTGCGTATTCGTTTAAAAATATTTTTATTAGGTTTTATAGGTATTTTGATATTTTTCTTCGCTGCTTCATTGGTTATTTTTGTGACATTGGTAGAAATCTTGTCCACTTGTCAGGATGGAACACTAACTTTATTGCTTCTAGAACTTCGTTGAACAATCAGCTGTACAAAATTCACAAGCAGAAATGTGCTTATTCAGGCAGTAATGTGTTTATTACAGCCCGCTTAGATCAGAAGCTTTCACAAATGCTGTATTTCTCACACAAAATAATCCACAGGAAAGATTCAGTGGACATTAGGGTGGTCACAAGTTATATGGGGCAATTTTTTTTATTATTATTTTTTGGGTCACCCCCCCCCCTAAAAGTTGCCAATTGACTAGAAAATGAGATTGGCAAAGTTTTAGCTCAATTGCATAATATTAACCCGTGCCGCATCGAGGTTGAATTCTTGAAAAATTACGATTTTTTCCCGAAAATATCTAGTTTTTCCTTCATTTAGTATAAACTATTTGCTCTACAGACCTGGTTCTTGTTTTATTTCATAAAAAAATGTTGTTGCTTTGAACTTTTACTCTCAACAAAACCAATATTTAATGACATTCAGTGGTTTTTTTAGATCAGTTTGTGAATCGTACCACCAAAATCTGTATTTTTGTAAAATTAGTGAAAAAAAAGTCAAATTAAGAATTTTAAGTAATTTTGACCGTCTTTTGAATTATTTTCATCAAAAAACAAAAAATACATCAAGAATTTTCAAAACTTAAACTGCAATTCGTGAAATATTTTATTTATTTGATTTGTATTTCAGTTGAAGCACATCTGAGACAAACCTCTCAAATTTTCTTTATTACAATATTATTTTTGTTGTCTGTTATTGTTTACTTTTAGAATGGACATGGGTGCCTATACGTATGGGCAAGGAAGGGCTAGGCCTCCCCTAGCTCCCATATTATCGTTATGATTTACATACTGGTATAACGTAAAAGTGGTCCAACACTAACACATAATATCTTTCCGGAGCAGGACCCTTGACGTGCAATAAGACTCCGAAGACAAAAATTTCGAAAACAATGAATCGATCTCATGAAAAGCAGATTTTAAAATCTGATTTAGAGGGTGCTGTTGTTTCTGGGATGGAAAAATGCTTCCTCATATTTTGAATAAAGAAAATGTAGAGAGAATGGCGATTTTAATTAGCTTTGGCGATGAAGAACAGTTATTAGGAGTTCCTCACCTTGAAAATAATATGAGAATAACTCTCAGGCAAAAGCTGTATTTACAGCAGTTGAAGAATGGGAACTTCCCGGATAACCCGCAACCCGGATAATCCGATAGCGGTTAATCGAGAGTCTACTGTCGAAACACATTTGAATGATGGTGAAATGTACGTAGGTAACTTAAAAGCAGCAATGTATATTACATGCATCTCTCTTTAGAATCATTAAATTCCGAATCATCTATCTCCAGAGAAGTCCGTTTGAAAAATAAACTGAAGACAAAAGTAGTCATTAAACACGACGCGCATTATTCCGTTCTACAAAAATGCAAATGAGTCGTTCTTCCAAGTCATTAGGTCGCCTTCATTACGGTTCACTTCGATGTAAATAATGCATTTTTTTCCACGTCAGGAAAACATAAAGAGCCGGTCATGTTTCATCTCTTTAATCGGATGATGAATAGATGCCTGGCAGATTTTAATCATATCGGACGTTAAAATGAACCTCTTCGGTTCTACGGCAAGTGACAAAAAAATCTCAAAGGAGATAATAATGGGATCTCCGCTCATTTATCTCTATAATAATATTGCCGCGGAACGGCGTATTTCGTCATTTTCTGTTTACGCAACGAACAGTTTTAGTACCTCAATTCAGAAGGAAGTTAATTTTTTTTCCACTCTTATTGATGTATAGGCCGTTTTACATGGAGATTATGTTCACTTGTGAGGAATAATTGACTTCTCAGAAACTGTAATGTATACATCCTAAGTAAAAGCTTTAAGGCCAGTAAAAATTTTTGAGAAAATGGAAAATTCTTAAACTGAGGATTAAAATATAATTTGATTGATGATTATTAACCTTAAATACAAGTAAAGAATGGAATCCACTCTTTGGAATTACTTCAAATATTCTTGAATATAAATGGATGAAACTAGATTCTGATAAAATTCAGGGTCGTTTTATGCCATTCGTCTTCGATAGCAGATTTCATTTCTACTGATGATGTAAAATGTCTCCATTTGCATAAACTCTTCTTACAAATTCACTCCAAAAGTTCTCTATTGGGTTAAGATCTGGAGAGTTAACTGGCCATTTCAAAGTTAACTCAGTTTCAACATTGCTGACTTGCAACCCATTTTTTGGATTGTTACTCGAATGGATAGGTCTGTTATCTTGCTGATATTTTCAATTTTCTCCTGGAAGAGATTCAGCATTTGGTAAAAGATGACTTGCTAGGACACTTTGACATAATTGTGAATTCATTTTACCCGAAACGAACACAATTGTACCAAAACTATTGTAAGCAAACCACCTCCAGGTCATCACAGAGACTCCACCTAATTGGCACTTGGAGAATACTCCTTTTTAACACGCTTTTATTAGCTTCACCTGTATGTATGTTTGTATGTTTGTATGCTTGTATGTTTGTAACCGTCTCCTTTGAACTCGATTTTGATCCACTTTAAACGGTCAGATTTAATTTAAACTTTGTAGATATATCAAGGATCGATGACAATACGATAATTTGATAAGTTTATACCATTATCCTGATTTTAACACGCTTTTATTTATTAGCTTCACCTGTATGTATGTTTGTATATTTGTAACCGACTCCTTTGAACTCAGATTTGGCACACTTTAAACGGTCAGATTTAGTTTAAACTTTGTACATTTATGAAGAACCGGTGACAATACAATAATTTTATAAGTTTATCTCATTATCCTGATCAGGATCTCCAGGATTAAATAATTTCCTCATTTCTTATTTTGATTGAAAGTAGAACACTTCCAAAGATTACAATCTTAATAAAACCTTTTTTACTGTGATCGTATAGTGGTTAGTCCGTTGCGTTCTGGCCGCAATAACCCAGGTTCGAATCCTGGGCACGGCAATATTTTTACTTTACAAAATATCGTGATCCATCACACTATGGAAGAGTTGAGAACAAGAACATGTGTGTGTTAAGGCCATTCTTTTTTTTTTAACACGCTTTTATTTGTTGATTAGAGACCTATTTTTCCTTTTTAGTGAGGAAGGTAGCATTTAACTGCAGATTGATTAATACTTTAGTGCACAGCAGGGGCGTAGCAAAAGGGGGGGGCTCAGTGGGATGCTCCCCCCGCCCCGAAAATGGGACCCTTTACTTAGCTTACAATTTGATATTTATTTTACAATTGAATTTTAGCTTTAAATTTGATACCCAGCCCACCCCGAAATAAAATACTGGTTACGCCACTGGTGCACAGTGAAAATAAATTATCTCACAGTTTGTAC
This sequence comes from Cheiracanthium punctorium, assembly GCA_038373885.1. NCBI lineage: Eukaryota > Metazoa > Arthropoda > Arachnida > Araneae > Cheiracanthiidae > Cheiracanthium > Cheiracanthium punctorium. Next base: position 22,190 of record JAWZYV010014061.1, read on the forward strand.
TTTCCAACTTAGTGTTCCTTAGTGTCTTATGAGACATATCGAAAATTAAAAATAAATTTTAAATATATACAGTTTTTAAAAAAACTGAAAAACACGCTTTTATAGCAAATCGAACTAAAAAGTGAAAAATAAAAATATAGTTTAAAAAAACAAAAATACGCTTTAAATTAAACTAACTAAAAAGCGAAAAATAATTCTTAATATAGAAATAAATTAATGAACGAAAAATAGTATTATTGTGAAAAAAGCGTGTGGCGCTTTCTGCTATATTTTTTGTATCATTTTTGTACTAATCGTACCAATCGAATATTCTCAAGAACTGATATATGGAGCGCCCCACGCTTTTTTCACAATAATACTATTTTTCGTTCATTATTTTATTTCTAAATTAAGAATTATTTTTCGCTTTTTAGTTAGTTCAATTTAAATCGTGTTTTTTTTAAATATATTGTTTTGTTAAATCATGCTAATAGTACTTTCATCCTTCTGGTCTATCCAAATTCCCTTTTTTTTTAATCAGAAAAAAATTATTTCTATCCAATGGCTATTCCAGGTCATTACTTGCTTGCTGAAGTTCAAAAGATCAATTTTGTGCATCTGCAGCAACTGAGGATTAGCCAATTTTGCAGTATTAATATAACTTCCAGACCTTCTAATTGTGTTATGAACTATTTTTGACATACATTTAAATCTTTCACAGGAATTTGTTTCCTGGTTGAGTCCTTTCCTGTAGATGCAAGTCTGCAAACTCTTCTTCCATCACGCGAAGACAAAGCTTTAGGTTTTCCCCATGTATTCTTTTTGTCATAACTGTCTTTAAAATTAAAAAAAAAATGTTGACTCTACAGTCTTTGATCTTCCTATCGTTATTGCAATTGAACAGCTATTCATTCCTGTTGAAAAAAAGAGCTTCAGTCTGCCCTCTCTCATGATCAGTTAACTTCTCCATCTTCGAAGAAATGTATAACAAATTTGCATGTTTAAGAGTTGTCACTATCTAAGCAATTTCAGTAACATTTAAACCAGCATATGTATATTTATTTTTAAAAAATACTGGTGGCCTTAAAGTTTTTACTCAAGTTGAGTATACCGGTTTTGTATATGCGACATTTTCTGATAATTATTGTTGTCCGTAGCTTCAAATATCGAATACAGCCATGGATAATTAATATAGTTTATGAGGCACACAGCAATGTATGTAACATAAATGGTTTGCGATCATTAATAACACAGAGAATACTATAAGAAGCACCTCGCTTCTTCAGCATACAGCAGTAGAAGAAAACTTCACATAACGTAACTTACTGATAACGTCTTGGAAGAAGAGCGCGGATAAGTCTGACGACTGTATTCTTGCGCTCCTAGAGAGAAAAAAGTTCGCTCACTCTCCAACAATTATATAATTTATAAATTCTGTTTGTTGCGTTATTTCTTAACAATGAACTTTAACAATTAATAATACAATAATACTTGAATCCCTTTTATTTCATTTTTCCTATTTCCGAAAAATTTTTAGTGACCTTAAAGTTTTTACTCGGACTGTAATCTAAAAGTATTTCTCATAATTAAGCCAGTAAAAGAGGATTGTATTATTTCTACTCTGTAGCATAAATTGAAGAATTTTCCTGCTGCAGTGTAATCACGGACGGTAAAGCTGTATTGAGACAGTAATCGCGTTAAGAATTATGCCACTCAGGACAAAGATATTAGGTACACTGTGTAGGTAGCTGCGGAAAAAAAAGTCCCACTTGTTTTTTTTTTTCGCCGTCGTTCATCGTACAGCAAAGATATATATACCATTCGTTTTCAAATAACGCATACTTTAATTTACTATTAATTTAATTTGCATAAGGGGCCGTCTTCATATTTAATTCTGCATCAACTTCGTTTTTCTCAATGGCAATACTCTACTTTGACTTTATTAAACGAAAGAAAACCTTCAAATTACCCTAAATATTAATTTTCACTAAGTTTCTACGATAATTTCCGGAGATATTGCGAATTAATTTTTGCGCGTTTTTAAGGGACTTTCTAAAAATTGAAAAACGTTATTTGTAGGTTCCGAACTTTTCGCCTTTCATTCATTTTGCTCGCGAGAGTTAAAGAAATAAATATTATTTTCAAGGAAAATATTGTTACCATCTCTCTTAAAGTTTTTTGTACTGAGAATATCAAGGATAGAAAATGGAATGTTTAGTCAGAGGTCCAAAGACTCGTGAGTTCATAACTTCCATGGATCGTACTGATGACTTAAAGTCAAAATGCAAAACGACTGCTCACGATTTTTAAAATCTTTATAATTTTGAAACTGTTATTGAGTATTCCCCTTGATGATTCTCTTAGACAGGTGAAATATTGGCAGGAGTGAGAGGCTGTTCTCTGCTCTTCTGACTGCAAGCATGAATGTTACCCAGCTACGGTCGAACTAGAAAAATGGTTTCATGATTGAAAATTTATTTGTTTGAATTTCGTGTAAAAAAAACGCAATTACTTTTTTGTTGAGCCAATATTATCACTGTGTTTGTTATTTCACTTTCTTCATTTAATATTATCGTCTGCAATGTGCAATATTCTTATAAGACTTTTGGTGGTATTTTAATTTATTGTCAGATGAAAATTTAGACAGAAAAAACGTGATTTTGATATTAACGTGATGACGTGATGATTCAGCTTCTTATTATCAATATTATATGAGATATCAATTAAAATATGAAAAAATATTTTAACATGTGAGGAGGGGGATTTTAGAATCTCATAACTCACCCATTTTCAGTTCAAATTTATTGAAAATTGGTATCCGGGGTTAAAATGAGCTAATTTTTTGAAATAAGAAGTGAAATCTAGGGGTTGCTATTGAAAAAACAAAAGTTGGTGCGAACTTTAATCTGTAGATGGCCCCTTATGCATTTTTTATGAATATCAATTTAAAGTGTACTTCAATCGTAAACGATTGGTATCGGTAACTTGGCTGTACGACGAACGACGGCCGAAAAAAGTACAAGTGGGACTTTTTTTTTCCTGCAGCTGTACATTATCTTCTATTTTATGAATGAAATATTTTTGTTTAAGTAACTTTTGAAGACGAGACTGGAGAAGAAAAGTACACATCAAAACAACTGGTATTAAAATTTATTTTAAGACGAAAAGTACAAGTTTTAAATGTGTCATTCCTTTCTGAGTACTTTTCGTCTTTGAAATTTGCTGAGATTCCCCAGTCAGATTTGACATCCTGATCCGTAACCCTTTAACCGTCAACTGATTGAATGCTAATTTCAAATCCCAATGCAAAAATATACTTTGTTTAGGGGAGATGGGAATACTTATTTTTGAATAAAGGTTTTCCTATACAGAATTTAACGAATAGGAATATGTTGAAACCACAATTGTGTTCACTGCCAACTAACGGAAAAATGTTCAAGATGATACTATAAACTAGTTGTTTTTTCAGGTGCTTTTAAAACTGTATTAATAGATTCAGTCCTCATACTTTTTTATATAGAACTGAAAATATATATTGTGACAGTTTTATTTGCTTTAGTTATTCCTTACGCGTCTGTGCAGCATGTTGCTATAATTGACCTATAAATTCTAAGGGATGATAGTACTTATCAAAAGTATAAAAGATGAGCATAGAACTTACTGCCCAGATCAATCTTGAGTAGGAGAAAATTATAAACTTGAATGATCAAAGGAATATATAGATTATCTAACGCGCAGAAGGAGATCGATCCCAACGGATGCCGATGACCCTCTTCGAGTTGAGTTTATACGCTGGATGCTTGATGCCGCACAGAATGATTCGCAGTTTCACAGTTTCTCGTCAGATTCACAGTTTCTCGTTTTATTCTCATATGAAACCTACTTTAAGAAAGAAAGCGTGATCACCATACACAATGTGCATGTGTATGCGTGGTCTTCTGAGAATCCCCACATTGCTGTGTTGTGTTTCGCCTCGACGAAACTGCAACACAGCTTCAGTATTAACAACTGGGAAGGGATTATCATATGTTAGAACATGTGATCCATGCGAGATGGTCTACAAATACATTTTTCGATCGCGATGCGTAACCATATCGATGTTACGTATCTCAGAATGTGGATTGAACACAAAGGACTTACTGCTTGGCTTCCAGCTCCTCGAACCACAATGGATTTGAATTTTTTCTGCTGGCGCTGCCTGTTTTTTTTTTCTTTTTTCGTGATTTTGTGTGATTAAGGCAAAACTACACTTAGGAATGGACGCGAGACGAAAAATAAGCGTCTCGCGTCTCGCAAAATAGCCTAAAAGCTTTGTCTCGTCTCGCAAAAATCCCTATAGCGTACTGTTAAAAATGTGTGTCTCGTCTCGCAAAAAAGTCGTCTCGCTTCCATCCCTAGCTACACTAGGGCGATCTGCCAAGGAAGGGGGTGCCTTGTTAGGCGGGTTCTAAAGCGTATTCACGTTACATTTGGAGTAAACCTACTAAAACTCCAGACCCTTAGATTGACAGCCGCGCGATGGGACCCGAACCCGCGACTTTCACACATCGGCCGTCTACCATTTTCAGGTTGTTGTTGTTGTGTGTGATTACTGCAACGCTACACTAGGGCGATCTGCCATGATAGGGTGCCTTGTTAGGAGGACTTTTTAATGCGTATTCACGTTACATCTGAAGAAAACCTACCAGAACTCCAGACTGTTAGACCGACAGCCGCGCGGTGGGACCCGAACCCGGGACCTTCACACTTTGGCCATCTACCATTTTCAGTGGCATAACCACTGTGCCATGGTGTGGCCTACCATTTTCAGAGACATAACCACTGTGCCATAGTGAGGCAGTGAAATCATTCCTTTATGAGACGCTTGTGGATGTGCTAGAGCAAGGGTGACCATGTATGCCATGCATCAATTCTTTCACAGACGCGTTCAGATGCGCCATACAACTCAGGCACCTTTTTATACTTCCTACGGGCAGGGTTAGAAAATATGAATATGGATATGGGTAGACTTATTTAAGGAAGGAAAAGTAATAACATGTGATCAGGAGATGGATTGTTGCTCTGAAGAAGAGACTTCTGAGCTTCTATAATTAATTTTACGGATTTGGTAGGGGCTCAGGGATCTCAAAGCACGGATCGTCCTCGTTTCTAGGGATGTGGCATGGACGCAGAAACAATCAATGTTTCTAAGTATCGATGTTCCATGTTTAAAACATCGATGTCTGGAAAATCGATGTTTAGCGGGGCTGGGAGGGAGGGGGAGAACAGTACTTTCGATGAAAAATATTTATTTGACTTATTCCCTATGTGGGTGCTGTTTTTCAGGACAATATTTTAAACAAGCATATTTTACTAAAAAGGTTTTCAGTGTATAAGAATTTGAGTAAAACATGTTTGTTTAAAGAAAACAGAAAAACCTTCATAAAAATAGTATTTTTTTAATGAAAAACATTTACCTTAATCTTTAGACTTTCGTCCTGTTGGTTGCTATTTCTTCAGTACTATATTTTAAGCAAAAATAATCAAAATTGTTGCTCAAATGTGTTATTCCTACTAGTACAATAAATTAACGAGTAAATATGGAACAAGCCTATTAGAATGCTCAATTTACTGTTTGAGAAGATGTTAAAGAGTAGATCTTTTTCAAGCTAAAATGTAAATTGGACAGTGTGTAAAAGCATCGATGTCAAACAAATATTCGTTTCTGAAACTCACAAACGTTGATCACTGGCTTTCAGTTTATAATCTTATTTCACATGAAGTCACAGTGAGTCTCTTTATTCTAAATAAAAAGTAACGGCCAATGCCGCCGCCAAAAGCTTGTTCTGCTGTCTCCTCCGAAACGGTAGGAATTTTGAGCTTCGATGAAGGCATCCACGGATTCGGAAAATTCCGGGGAAGCCGATAAGCTTACTTTAATTTCAAAATTCCAATTATATTAGAGATTATTAATAAAAAACTGAAAAAAATAAGCATAATGGTTGCCAGGCTTGGCAATTTTCGATAGCATAAAATCATTCATGCGTTTGCAACAAAGCAATTCCTGCGTAAAATTAACAAACATGAAGTAGAATTACACCATTTTTACGCCACATTAAAAAGTAAGTGAAATAAATAAAAGTTAGTGTGTTACACAAAGCTCGGAATTTTCAAGTACCAACTTCTCTTAGGTAACAAGAGTTTAAAATTGACGCCAATTCGTTTTTCTAATACTTTTTCTAATAATAATTGTAACTGATTTAAAACGTGCCATTTTGGCATCAAGTACGACCTGGAAAAACGCTATCTCAAGCAGGGTCAATCTAAATACTACGTGTGTTCCAAAATGTTAGCACCTAGTATTTTGAAAATGAAAAATAATTCAAATGCAGAATATAGTAATGCCGGTTAGTTTCAGCTTGGGTATTTGCCACCCTTAGAAACGTTTGGCGGCCTTAACTATGCTATTATAGAAAATACAGCTTGGATATTTGCCTGCGTGGCGAGATAATGTATTTCGCGGTTCTAAATAAACCAAACTGCAAAAGATTATGTATATGAATATTTGGATAATTTTTTTCACGGCAACCTTTCATGAACAATGATTATCGGTTATGAGCATGTGTAAATCGTCAAATAATGAAAAGTCGCTATTAGTAGAAAGATATAATAGCTTTTCGTATTTTTTTTATCAAAGAAAACATCTGAAGCACTGTTGTCTTAGAAATAATTATTAACTATACGTATACGTAAATCGCCAAAAAGTCGCCATGGATTTCAAATACGCAACGTTTTCTCTCTATAGGTTTTACACAATTAAAAATAGTGTGAAGTTGTTCCAAGGAACATGCAAGAAACAAGGAATATGTAGGTCGGAAACAATCTATCAGATCCAATCTTTGGGTTTTGTCAATTATGCCTTTTTTACGAATACGCTTTTTTAGGGGCGGATACCTCATTCGAAAAGCGAGTGTACCGAATCTAGGGGCTTTGGTCCCTAGTTTTGGTAAATAAAAGTAACCGAGAGAATTTCCCCATGTGAAATTGTTGAGTTGTTCATTAGTAAACATAGAACAAGCCCACTAGAACGTTCAATTTACTATTTGAGAGAATTTAAACTTTGAACTTTTCAACATAAACATAGCTGCCAAAATGGACGGAACATAATTGACCACATTTTGTATACAGTATATCTTTTCAACATTATTTTGGAATAATATTAGTCTTTCAAATATAATTTAAAGATTTTGCAACTTTTTAAGTAAAAAATTGCTGTTTGTTAAAATTGGCTGTATTTCGTTTATGATGACAATTATGCATGAAGTATACGATCGATTATGCGAAAAAACATCGAACTCAAAACATCATTAAACATCGATGTCAAACAAACATCGGCTTCAATATATCGATAAATAAAACATCAGTGTTTTGAAAATGTCGACTTCCTTCGAAGTTGCATTCCTACTAGTTTCAGCAAACATTCCCAGCACATAGAGTATGTTCGAATATGTCCGACAATCCTTAGTGCAATGTGCAATGTGGATCTGTAACGACGTTAATGTCTGTAACTTCCTATTAAAAAATGTCTTGTCGTTTCTTTTCCGACGTTGATCTGAGATGTATTGTCTGTATTCGGATTCTGATTTACGCCTAAAAAATGTTTTTGTTTCGCTCAAGGTCAGCCTTCGAAACTATTTTTGCGATTTTCTCCTTTTAAAAAGATGTTTAAAACCCTATGTTCTATGACAAACTTTCCAGCCTTTTTATGTTTGTAAAATTCTTCTGAATCTGTCGGTCGAATCCAGCAACTCTTTGTACCTCAATACAAAAAACAAAGAAAGAGAAAAAGAAATCGAGATACAGAAAAAATTCAGTTCGAATTGAGTTACGGGCCAAAGCAATGTTTCGTTTAACATAGGTAAATATATTCTATGATTGTATATAGTAATTTTTGTTTTAAAAGGCCATGTATATTTAAAATAAAATCCAAGTTTCCAAAGTTTAGTGGAGAACCTATGCTCTTTACTTGATATTTGAAAGCAACATCTCAAAAAAAATTATAAAATACAAATTTTCAAAGATCTTTAATGAATGGCGTGTGAATTACAAAGCAATGAAAAAGGGCGTCTTTAACTCCTGCTTTATAATCCATGATTTTCTAATGCTTTATCTTACGTGCCTGCGTTCATTTCGAATTTCTATTCCCCCTGTGTGTATTAAAGTGTTAAATTTTAAACAAAATACTCAATTTAATCACAACAATTTCTAATTCTATTATAATGACTCTTTTTCTTTCAAAATATCTCGAATTCATTTTAGTACTGAAAAAAAATCATTACCTCTAAAACATTATCTTAACGAGATTAAATCGTAATAACAGTAATCGTAAAACTGCATCCGTGCGTGCGGAATTAGCGTTTCTCCTTATTGGAGGTCTCTTTAAAATATTTATTAGCGCATTCATGTATCTATACAAGGCAGTTTTTAGGGAGAAAATACAATTTAAGCATGATTAAAGAAACAAAGTATCTCCTTAAGAAGATGAGTAAAAGAAAATTTCTCATCAATGATCGAAAACGGCACCATTTAAGATTTCCGAAATATCAGAGCGCTCAAATATCTCGAATAATTTTATGAGCGTCTCCGCTGCTGTGTGCATTATTTATTTTTTTCTCTCGTCTGTAACCCTTAGCAACAGGCTCTCATAAATTGTTGTTAGTAGCTCTTTGTATCGGCAAAATAATTTCGGTAAATATATATCTTTGTTGCAGTATTATGTTTTGAGAGAATGAGAAATTATTTGACTTCGATGTGTGGCTCTGTTTAATCTCAAAGCTACAAAATCACTAGAGAAGATTGCTCTTTGGTCAACAGGGTGTATGGCTCCTTATATTATTTGAGGCATCAGTAACTTTATGTTTGTTTGTAGGGGTGGAAAGCAAGTCACGTGTCCTGCCGCAGAAAGATGCTAGATCTTGAAAAGTGTTGAATCTCTTCTACGCTATACAGTACCTAATTCATAACGCTAATATGAGAGCTTGGAGGGGGGTATGACCTCTCCCTGCCCATACGTATGGGCACCCATGATTAGAGGTAGCGAATAATTAAGATTAGTCACCTATTAGTCCTTTCACAGAACATATTTTTCAACTTATCTGTTGGTATTCATTACTGTTCTGTATTCTCTTTCAAAATATGACCCACTGAGATGATACAACCCGGGTCATTTCAAACACAAAAGTCAACATAATCAATAGCGACGGTACACGATACTGTACTCGATGCGTTTATTTTCAAGTATTTGTTTATTCTCACACATAGTACAGATGGCCACAAAACAATCACTGCGACGTTACAGAGTCACACACTAGTCACAGAGTGTTAGAAACTAGTCTCATTGTGACTGGGAAAGTTACTTCACTGCGTGGTCACTGTGACGCTTCTTTGTAACCAGTCATCATATGATAGCGCTCTCAAACACAAAGTGAGAGCTGATTCTAGTGATTCTAAAGTGACGACACAGCGACAGTTTTTGTGACTTCGATTGTTACCTACGCGATTGACTCAATTGCTACATTCTTTAACGCGTAATTTCAATAGTAATAACAACAACAACAACAAAAAATGCAATGGAGTCTTAGGAAAATTCTGGATACTTTCACTTGGTGTTCTTAAAGAAAATAAATTATTGAAATTTTCACGTGAATTTGAAAATATACAAAAATATATAAGAATAATAGAAACTCAGAAAAACTAAATTTACTGTGAGATTATAAAAGCAAAAACTATCTAGAGCTACTTTGTTAAAGTTCATGGCTCGTTTTATTGATGTTGCTTCGGGTTAGCGAATGGTAAAAGTAGAATGCGTCTTAAAGAATCCACTGACTTTTTTTTCCTGCGATTCTGTTTTGAAACCTACACAAAATGCTACTTCTTAAAGCCAATTGATATGCTATAAGCTATGCTTTTCACTGATAGTCCGAATAAGTTCCAATGTTTACAAGTTGTTAAAAAGCACAAATTCCTGCTTCTCCGAAAATATATTTTATAATATACCAGTCTTTTTAACCAATTTTGCACTCAAGGTTTTCTCTTCTTTTTTAACTCTGTATTTCCAACGTAGACCGAGGTACATCAAATTGGCCAGAAATAGCGGCTTCGACAGCATTGTTCATTGAATCAGTGAAACATGCATGACTATTTTTTAATGCTGTCCTGAATTATCTGAAATCGATATATTAGACGACTAAAAATAATCTCTTGGGTTAAAGTTTTTAGGGCAAAATGGGGCACTTCTTCTTACCGTTCCGCTTCAAGGAATTGCAATGTATGTCAGCATGTATATCTTACCTTCTCCACAAAATCATAAAAAATTACCATTCAGGAACGATAAATCGCAAAATGAAAGCTGCAGGCAGCTACGCTTAACGGTGTATTTCGAAAAAACAATGTGGTTTTGTAGGATAAATAAAAAAAACTATGTCAAGCCCTTCAAAAGTTTTAGAACTTTTTTTATAAACTCTAATATACACCGTAATAAATGAAAAGTCTGTATTAGTAAGGAAACTTTCAGAAAAAATTCTTAAAAATTGAAAATTTGGCGGAATGTGTTACTCTTCAAAAATTTTTGCTGTTCAGTTTCATTATAAAGAATTTTTTTTCTCAGAAAGATTCATAAACGGCACTGTTTTTTTCATTTATTACGGTATGTTAGTGCAGCTTATGAACAATCTTCCTGAATTTTTTCGAGTCTTTTGGCAATTACTTTATTTTAATTTATGAAAGATACAAGAGAGATTATGTTCCTTCGAGTAAAACCCTTAAGAAAACAAGGCTAATATTTTTGTCATAGTTGCGCGCGCACAAGGGCGTAGCCAGAAAATTTTCATGGGGGGGGGGGTTACGACTACAACAACTCATATATATGTATACGAGTGTGTGATAATGTAGTGAAGAATATACATTTTGTATGGCAAAAATTTCTCATGGGGGGTTATGACCCCCCTAACCCCCCCCCCTTGGCTACGCTCCTGCGCGCAATATATTTGTCATAGTTGTCACTTTTTGCCGCTCCCTAGCGGCAGCTCACTGCCGCCGCAAAACCACGTACTTCATCTGCTTTCGGGGTGGGGGGGATATCCCATTTTCCCCAGCATTCCCCTTCATTAGTTATTGGTTTATGATATTTATTATTGATTTCGTCGGCATGTCACTTAGACGTCTGAAGTAAGATCGTACTGGCAAAATATTTAAATACCACATCATTATATCATTCAATTTATTGCAAGTCATAGTAGTAATTAGATTTCGTTTATCAGTCGTGTATCACTATGATAACGGCTGTGTTTGCAACTTTTAAATTTCGATTTTCTGACTTAATTATCCTTATTTGTTACGAAAGCTGCTAAAAAACGCGAAAGCATTTTTTTTTATATTCCTTCTACCAAAGTAAATAAATAAAAGAAAAGGGAGAACGTCCTGGCCAACAGAAAGCAATTGTTATTTCGATAACTTTTTGGGACTTGTTCTCGAAACACGCGACCATTAAAACAAGAGATCTGTCCTGAAGTCCCGCCCTAGGCAGAAAACAAAATGGCGTTCTTCTTCCTTTTTCTTACCAGTCTGATAATAAAAGTGATATTCTAGCATTATTTGAGTCTTTTAGCCTCTACAAAGCAAAAGCATTACAGCACACGGTGTCAGGAAATACGAGAAATAAACACGATTCCATATTCCAATATTCCATTTAACCCTAAAAAATGTTGAGGAAAAAAAGTTGTACCTTTGTTACCGTCGTGCGAAATAAAGACTTGCTCAGTTTCTTTCTTTTTAATTAAAAAGCGGATGAAAAACAGAGGAAAACCTCGAATATCCAAATTAATCGGAACTGACAGTTTTTGAGAAAATGTAATTTTGAGATAATCGATAATGATTTAATTTTGAGACTAAACAAAATTACATACCTTCATGGGCATCGGCAGAAATTTTACAGGGCGGTTCAAAGATTACATATGTTTACCATGCTGTAAAGAACAAAAAAGCAGAAGGAAAAAATTCATACAAAAATCTAGGAATAGCAAGTACCCCTTCCCCTTTTGCCCTATGCTGCCAACGTCCACACATACGCTTTTACTTACTATAATTGAAATGGTTTTGTAAACGTTAAAGCTATTGCAAAATCAAAACTACTATAAATACACTGGTAGTACAGTACATAGTTACATGAATTTTAAATTCGAAATACATTTACATGTAACTGGGAAAAAATTATTTAAAAATGTCTTTAAAATGAGGTTAAGTTAGAGGTTAGTTAAGAGGACGATGAACTAGTAATGTAAATACGAAGATTTTTTCCAATTTTATAAACCCATTAAAATGTTTTTCTTTAAATGGTTTATTCCGCAGATTTGCTTTCCAAAGATTGGACGAAATAATAAAAAATAAATTATCAATTAAGGAAAAGCCTTTTCCTTCACGAAACTTTGAAATTATGTGTTTAATGTACATGATTCCTATTGTTACGAATTTTTTGTGTAATCCGCTCTTCAGGGATTAAATTTACACTAAATTTCGTAGTCTGTGAGTAAAATAATGAAAATTTTGCATTTTGGTTCATGAAAACTGGTTAACTAAAATGTGAGATAGGGGGTTGTGGGTATCCTCATTGTTTAACATAGGGTCTCGCGATTTCTCGCCAAATATTGGCGATATCGCATAGCTGACTTCAATTTTAGGGACTTATTTTCGAGGCCAAATTTGACGATATTTCGTCAAAAATTCTTCAAGCTTGGCGACATTTGGCATGATTTCATTAATGGGGCCTGTAATGTTTGCTTTCCTGCATAGGTATTACACAACAGCATCAATAATCAAGGTTCACGATTGGTTAGGGTTTTTTCAGAAATGTGGAATCTCGTGGAATTTGCTCGCAAATTCGTTTTTGAAAACTGTTTGTGAACTCTTTATTGTTGCACGCTGAGGAGCAGATGAGAGTTCTGCAAAAGAATATCCACTGAGTTTTTAGACTGTCGAAGGATTTTAATTTGTACGAAATTCAGAATCTGAGAATAACTCTGTGTACAGATGACTGTTAAAAATCAAGCTATTGGATGTTAATTTCTGTGAATTGTGTATTGAAGATTGTTCGCCGAATTTCTAGAACCAATAAAATTTGTGTTTCATCTTGACAAATGGACTGATTACTAGAACTTCTCATATATACAGGGAGTATTTAAACGACGAACCTGAAAACTAAACATATTTATGTATGTCAGTTTTTTATGAGTGAATTCTAATAGGTAATAAAATATTTTATTATTTCAATACTAGAAGTCAAAGCCAGAGGCAATTACAACGGGTGCTAGAAAAACATTAGACTAAAATATGTCTACACTCAATCTATTTCATCTTCGTCAAGTTAAAATGAATAACTTCATATTCAATTTTTATCATATACCCAAATCAAATTTCATGCTTTCTGGAAATGCGCAGAAATTTTTTGCATTCGAACGATTTCGCTTTGTGTACACAGCCCCTCTTATATCAATGCTTCAAGCAGACTATTATTTTAATGAAAAAATTTGAACTATGTTTCCTTTAAAAAGTATTTTAAAGGAATTGGAATTCCAATCTTATGCCGTCATTTTAACTTGAAACAGCTAGTTGTGTCACGCAAATTATTCACCTTTTTTACTTCAGAAATAAAATGGAGCTGAAAATAGCGAAAAATCGCTTTAATGGGTCTTGTACCGTTTAAAGGTGATGAAAATCGAAAAAAGTACTTTCATGTATATGACTCCATATTTACATAAATAATTTATCTATCTACGTCCAAGAAATTTTGCATATCAGTTCAATATAGCCTTTTCTGTTAACGTTAAGGTCTTCAAAAGTTTTCTAAGTTAATTAGTAAATTTAAATTAATTAACAGATTAACAGCAACTATTTTCTATATGTGGTTCACTGCGCGCAGCCTAAGATATAGAAAAATCATTTTACAAACTCATTTTTTTTCTACATACAGTCTGATAATGCATAACTAAAATGACCTAGTTTTATACCCATCGTTATACAATTTTTTAATTTACAAATGATTTAATTTTTTAATTAGTTAAAAAATAATTAATCAACATTTTTCTTTAGACAGGTATGTAACATCTACATAATAATAGGTCATTTTAATTATGTATCATTAAAGAGTACATAGAAAAAATATTGTGTCTGTAAAATGATGTGTGTTAGGCTGCGCGCAATGAACCACGTATGAAAATTAGTTGCTTTCAATCACTGAATAAATTAATTAACTTAATAACCTCTTGAAGATATTAATGTAAACAGAAAAGGCCATTATATTGATATACAAATTTCTTACATGTAAATAAATTGTTTTTATAAACACAGGATCATATACATAAAAGAAATTTTTTCGATTTTCACCATTTTTAAAGGGACCCCTTAAAATGAGAGAACAGATGGATTTACAGATTTTTAATGTAGCAATGATTGTTTTCTATATTTTTATACGTGATTATGGAAAATTTCAAGCGAATCGTACAAACGGTGTAAATGTCATTAAACTTTTTGGGATTTTTCATCTTTTTGAACTTTTAAATCTTCTTGGAGTTATGGCGGTAAAAGTTTCATTTTGAAGTGGTTTGCCCGGAATAGTTATAGAGTGAGTCAGGGATCAGCATAACTTATATAGTAAGATCTTCGCCCACCTAAAATAAAGAAGTTCATAATCAATTTTTATTATACACCCAAATCAAATTTCGTGCTCGTCTGGAAACGCGCGGAAACTTTTGGCATTCGGAAGATTTCGTTTCGTGTAGATTGCCTTTCTTATATCCATGCAGACGATTTATTTGTGAAAAAAAATTAAACTATGTAATCCGGAAAAACTATTTTAAACGGAATCACACTTTCCTTACAAAGCCTGATGACCGTAATGAATATGACGTCATATCGATTGCAACAGCTCATTTTGTCACACAAATGATTCACTTTTTTTACTCTCGGAAATGAAATGGAGCTGAAAACAGAAAAAAATTGCCTAAAAATGAGGGAACCAGTGGACTTTCAGATTTTTAAAGCAGCACAGATTGTGTTTTATATTTTTATACATAATTACGAAAATTTTCAATCGGATGGTATAAACGGTGTAGATGTTATTAACACTTTTTCTGCTTTTTAATCTTTTTGAACTTCTTAATCTTCTTGGAGTAATGGCGGTAAAATATTTATATTGAAGTGGTTGCCCGATAGAGTTCAGATGGAATGGTGAGTCAGGGATCATGAGCGTAATTATATAGTAGCATATGAGCAATTGGTATATTAATTTTTATATTTAAAAACTTTTTTTCTTGACTCCTTTTTTTTACGCAAGAGCATCTGAAAACATTTATTTCTTCTTCGCTTATTCTAATTTTCACCTTATTTTTGGCTACGAAAAACATTGATGCAAAGTGATTAATATATTGTAGCATTAGCTGATTAAACTATGCAAAGATATTTTGAATTTTTAGCGTGGTACACATGAGGAAGCGAACACACATCATCTGTTATTTCTCCATTTTATTAAGCTCATCCTTTTCTTGTCGCAGCTTTTACCAAGTGTTCTGAAGTCGAATGGATCTGTAAAGGTCGCATGCTTTAATAAGATTAACAGGATCGACATGTGATACAGCTTTACCCCTTCAGGCAATGGCTTGCAATTGACATTAACTTTAACATTGGAAGTAAGAGTGACTTCTAAAAGCCCTTCAAACTCAACTAATTAACTTACAATAATAACATTTATAGTGTAAGTTGTAAAAATGGATGCGAAAACAAGGCTTTTTTTTATTCATTAGCTGTTCTCTGTTACTATTAATGTGAAATATGCAACTTTTTTGTGTAACTTTGCGCAGTGCATCTACCCCTTCCACACCTGAAAAGATTTTATATAATTATATTTGTTTTGAATGCAAAAATATTAAACTTTATTAAGAGATATCCTTTTCATTTAAAAATATTAAAGCTAGAGCTGTAAAAATTAGGTTTTATACAACCAATGTATTCCGACATTCCATTGTTGCGAGGTAGATGAGTATTTCTTTTTGATCAAAAACCTGAATAGTTTTTTTTAAACTTATTTTTCCTTTTAAACAATATTTTCAGACATTAACCGGAAACATTTAATGTCATTTAAAAGTTTTTTGCGATCCTTTGGAAACATAATATTAACTAAGCGTTACGGTATATCCATTTTACCCCAAAGTAAAACATATAAAATTAAATTATTTTTAAAGATCCTTACTTTTTTTGATAAGCTGTTTAGACTTTTTCTAGATTGAAAATAATAAGAGAATTTCCCAAATTTTCAGGAATGTATGTTAGTCTTTTTTAAAGATTTTTTTGTGAAACAAGAAAGAAATATGTATTCAGTAAGAAGATAAAAGTTATTATTATGCTGACAATTGCAGTTGATAAGCTTTCTAATGTGAGCTTTCTGTGTGCTTTCTAATAAATATTGTGAACTATACTCTGAAAATATAGGCTAAAAAAAGAAATGTTGTTTTAAAACAATTTACTTAATGGTTTTCAGATCAAATAAAGTCCCTTCCACATTTTATTCCACATTACCCTAGATATTTTTGCATTTTAGAATGTTTGTTTTACAGTATACATTTTATCCAGTCGCATTATACCTACTAATAAGTTCAACGCCTGATTGTAAAGAATCTCTAAGCCTGCTAATAAAATCATACATGAACTCAAAATTTGAAAAAGTTTTAACAATCATGAAGCACGTTTCAGGTTTATTTGCCCTTCTACAACTGAATAAAGTTTTACTGTCTGCAACCACAGAACAGGAGAACTGAAAAAAGTAAAAAAAAAAAAAAAAAAACTGAACGGAAGAGAGAGTTGCCATTCGGAAGAAGGAAAAAGCAAGAAACCAGGAAGAAGAAATTCACAAAAACAGGGAGATAAATAAAAATAAAATATAAATAACAAATTAATAAATAAAATAAGATAATGCTCAGGATAGAAACACGTAAAATAACAATAAGAAACAGAATAATAAAAGAACAGCAACAACCAGAGCCTGATCATAGGGGGTCGGGGCCCCGGGGCAAGAGGTTATTTGGGGGCCCCTATACTATCATAAGCATTTTAACTTATTTTTGTTGGCTGTTGCATTTTCCCGACATCAAAATAAAACATTTTTTATTTTGATGTTTACTAAAACTGAATTAAAAATTAATTACCTATTTATTTATGCTTTTTGAGAAAAAGACTATGTACTTAAAAGTGAATTTAATATTTTTTGAGTCCGTTTGTATTATGAGCGCATTGGTGCGCTCATTCAAGGAATGTCCATGACGAGGCACGGGAGCAAATTTTCTCACTCGGAAAAATTTTCTCGATACATCAATAAGTTCGAAAGTTTCATTCCTTCATTATGAAATTAAAAAATATTAACTAATCTATATTTTGTGATAATGGCCGTATATATGGCCATAGCATACGTTTTCAGAAACTCCTCACTTCTTGTATATGGATCTATGGGTCTTAAAGACCATTGAATTAGAAGAACAGAAAATAATCTGTATGTCCATTTATTGTTAAAAATTATGCTATAGATATTACAAAGGAAATTGAGTTGCAAAAAAATTATCATTACAGTATATATGAATATGTAATAAATCCTGATAACAATAAATCGGGAGACTTGGGGGCCCTTATTTTCCCGGGGCCTGGGCTATTGCCCCGCATGCCTGTGTGATAATCAGGCTCTGGCAACAACAATTATAGATAACAGGAAGAACACAGTATATACATATATATATAAAACAGGACAACACCTTTTTTAATAGCATATACACATAAAGTGATAATAAAAAAAGGAAAAACAGTTAATTACAAAAACGTGCATCTTAATGTGTGAGTGTCTTATGTTTTCCTGTAATAACTGTATGTGTAGTGTTAAAACCTGCTTAGTTGTAATGCAGCGTCAGCTCATCAATAATTCACTGGCCGTAACGTTAAATTCGGCTCTCACTAAACATCGCGCCAATGCTTCTTAATTTATCACAGATGAACTAACTCTGGATGGTATTTATTAGATCGCACTCCCCATTTTGACACTTTTGTGAAAGGAGACTCCTTTCTCTCGAATTTGTAGCACTTCGATGGTCTCTCCTGAATTTAACCAATTGCAGTTTGCCGCTCTAGAGCATTCCCTCCCCCTCCCGCTCTCACAAAGACTTTCAACTTTTCAAATATCTTAACGTCTTTATGGACATTAGCTGCTGCGCTTTATTTATAGACCGCAATTTTAAAAACCGCATAATCCGGGCACTCTGTTCGATCGTACGAAGCTGCATCTAGAAATGGGTCGTTCAGTTCGAACATCAGTTAGGGAAAGACTGTTGCTTCTCTATCTCCCGTACGATCATTTGTCTCGGTTGAAGTTTAATTATCGTACGTACGATACTGGAATTGTAAAGAATATCTTTTTGTACTTCCCATCATAATGATGCTGCAATTTAGGATGGAAAAGATCGTGTGAAGATTTTAAATTGTAGTAATGTTTTCTGCCTGTTAATCCGTGCTTTAGCACTTTGAGGCGCTACCCTTTCCCAATGCTGAACAAAGGGCAACCGTTGCCATCGCTCGACTTAACTACCAGCAAGATGGCGGACGATCGAAACTTCATCGCGCGCCCCAGATCTAGAGATCCTTTTTTGACGCAGCTGGCTGTGCCCGTGCACAGCCAGCTGTCGTCAAAAAAAGGGTCTCTAGATCTGTAGCACGCGATGAACGCTTCGATAGTTCGCCATCTTGCTGGTAGTTAAGTCGAGCGATGGCAACGGCTGCCCTTTTTTCAGCATTGGGCAATCTATCCAACTGTTCTCCAAATCTTCCATTTTTTCAGCAGATGTTAGTGCTGTTAAAAATAATCGTGACCATTTTTTTACGGGAAATGACGTGCTAAAAAGTAAAGGATTCTCGTATAGCTGTGTCACCCGCAACTATTTTTATAGCAATGAAATCTAGTCTTCGTAACTGGCAACAGTCAAAACATCATTATTTGGTGTTCCTAGAGCGGGAACACTGCGCGTGAAAGGGTTAAATGTTTGATTTATGATTGGTTGATTGGAGTGTAATGGCAACGCTACGCATGAGTGATCTTCCTTGGATGGGGTTTCCTTGATCGGGTGACTTCCTAAGGGGTTCTAACGAGTATTCACGCTACATCTGGAGAAAACCGACCAACATTCCAGACCGTTAGATCGACAGCCGTGCGACGGGGGTACGGAACCCGGGGCCTTCACTGTTCAGTCGTCTGCAATATCGAGTGCCTTATCCACTCGGCCATGGTGAGGCAGGATTTATGATTAGATTACTTGAAATACTGAAATACTATTGTTTTTTCCCTAGTGAAAATAGATTATTTTTCCTGTATTTTAAGGGAAAATATCTGACCCCGTGGATTTTTTAATTCTTACAGAAACATACTGTTTAGACGTGTGTGTGTGTGTGTTTAAGGTTTAATATCTTCTATCTTATATAAATTTTAGCTGTTTACATGTGCCATCTGCACAATTATTGCTTTACTTAACTTTGAAATTCCCAATATAATCATTACTATTATTATTATTTTCCTTGCCCCTTTTGAAAACGAAGCGAGTTTGCCATTGGGCATTGTATCAAAATTTAGCTCCGTTTTTAAGAAGTTAGACTTGGAAAACGGAAGTATCTAACACTCATGCCCCATCAGGGCCGAGAGCAAAGCGCTCTGAATTGGGAGATGGAAAGTGCATGGTTCAAAACCAGGTCGCGTCCGCCGACCTAACCGTTCGTAGTTTTCCGTAGTTTCCTCCGAAACTTAGCATATATACGAGTTAGGACCCTTAGAAAGACCCCCACGGAGGGCATTCATCCCCTTGGCCTACATACCTCATGTAGATAATTGGCTTTAAACCCACAACTAACACTTACGACACTACACGACTTTTCAGAACTAATGGTTAAGTAAAAGGTAAACTTATTATTTCACATATTGAAATATGCTGAGCCTAACGTAACACAACATTTATATTCGCTTCTGTTTATAACTTTCTTACGTGTAGTTAAAAAAATATCCTAATTAATGCGAAAAACATTTTAAACTATGAAAAATTTTATGGGTTATGCTTAAGTTATCTCAAATTATATTTTTAAACACAGTTTGACACAATGCATTCATTATTTTAGCCATCACGGTTTAAAATTAATAAAGAACTTTGTAAATGACACAAATACAAATTAATACAGTACGAACGTTTCGGATTGTACAAAGGGACAACCCTCCATTAGCTGTAAACATTACCTTCTTTCACTCAGTCAGGAAGGTGCAAATGTTTACATTTTTTTTTTAACTTTTTTTATGAGGGGAAGTATTCTACAAGTAAAAAATTGTATTAGAAAGTGTACAATTATTAATCCATTTAGTACGATTTATGTTTCTCGTTTAGTAAAATCTTAATGTATTCTAATGAGCTTTTATATTCCAAATATTATTATCAAACCTCTGCAGGAAAATATAACATTAATTAATGCAGATTAACTTTTCGCATTAGAAAATTTGACATAGCTAATGAGTAGCGACAAACTTGGACTTTTAATTGTTGCTCTTCCGTATGATAGCAGGTTACGAAATGCGACGTCAAAAGGAATTATCTTTTTCTTTAACTGGCAAGTCTGAATTGTCTACGATTTGAAGCATTAGTTATTCAGTTATTCTTTACACCGATGCTTGGATATTCTATTTTAATACTACTCTATATAATGTTTTTACTCATTAACTTTGTCACTACAACTAATTAACTGATACAGAAAGACAATAGATGAAAGATCATCAAAAAGTGAATTAACATGTCTTAGAGAAACTATTGTAACATGTATAACTCGAGCAATGCTTTGCTAATTAATTCTAGCCTTCTGCAAAAATTGTAATCTCTGGGGAATTTTTCAGCTCCATTTTCGAAACAATCAATTAATCTTTCTTCGGTGGATTTTTTTATATTTTAAATAAGGAGTTAAATGTCACTTTGAATTATGTATTTTGTGGGGGAGTATGTCCATTATTCAAGAAATCTAAGTCGAATATTTGACTAATAATGACAGTTTTGCAACTAACTGTATCGAAAAATTGTTTGGGATACACAAACTGCGAGGTACGTCAATCTCAGTCTAAAGCATAGGGTTTGCACACTGCAACTGTTATGTGCTGTTCATTTTTATTGACTCCATTTTGTCACAAGTAGGATCTGTTTTCCTTCAATTGACTAAAATTTTATGTTTAAGATAGAGGAATTTTTTTTTAAATATCTAATTAGTTCATAAAATTTAAAGCTTTGTTTTGGAAAATTCAAAGTTAAGCCAAATAAAATGGCCATTTCAAAATGCACTTCTTAAGTCACAACTTTTAGGGAATACATAAAACTTATACAAACGCAAATTCAAAGAATTTCAAGGGCTTGATTTTGCTTATTACAGCAATTAGGCTTTAAAGTATGAAATAGTTTTATTCTATTAATACCTACTGATAGAAAAAGGTATATTAAAAAACTCCATTCTATTGTACTTGACAAAATCATAGCTAATGTGGTTCTAAAATGACCGGTTTATTCAAGGAGTTAAAAAGATTTAATTTATGTAAGAAAAAAAATAATAAATCAACTAGCTGAAATACTCATGATTCGAACAAAAAAGTCTTCCTTTAATAACTAAAAAATTGCATGAAATTTTTTAGTTAATTGGTTTAATCGAATCAGAGTCCTTTTCAGTGCTGAAAATCGATGAAAATTTAAAAAAATCAGGAAGCGGATAGACTTTTTAACTTTTTAATTGTTAAAAATAAAATTTGAAAAATGTTAATTTTTTATTTTTAATATTTAAAACTTGGGGAATAAAATTTTGAAATTTTTAAAACTGTAGCTATTTTTTTTACCATCTTCATATAGTTTAAAAAGTACATTTATCTAACTTTTAGAGGCATACTTTCGTTCAAATTCGAAAATTTCAAAAAATCAGAAAACGAATACTTTAAAAGTTTTAAAATTTAAAACATCTTTTTCCATATTTTTCTACGTAAACGAGCAAAATTTTAAGCTGACTTGCCTGGTAGTATCGAAAATGCTTTCTTCCTTTTTTTGGAAACTGCACAAAATAGTTAAGCATCGAGGAATGAAAGAGTTTTCTAAGTTTTCAGATTTTTATCGGAATTTTAAAAAATTCATTTTTTCCCTATATACTTGAGTAAAAGTTTAAGTTGATTACATTTACAGTGTCGACGACGCTTTCTTTTGGAGGTAGATATTCCGGAAAATAAAGAACGGATGTATGTACTTAATTTTAAAGTCCTTAATGGTTTTCTCTAAATATTTTTATATATTTCATCAAAAATTTCAACCTGATCGGTACAACGGTGTGGATTTGTGTACTGGACAAATAAAATAAGTAAATTCGAATTCTACAACGTTTTCTAACCTTGTTTGTTCGTTTAAGTAAAGTGGTGTATAGATATGTGTGTGTAGGTGAGGGGAGATCTCAGATAAATTAACTTTTTTTGGGGGGGAGGGCATTTCTCTCGAGTTAAAAAATAAAAAGACTGCAACTCTCAAGATTTTACGCAAACAATAAATTAGTAAATGAATAAAAATCCATGCATTAAAAAGCATATCTTGTGACATAAAAATTTCTTGTTGGTGCTATTTTGAACAAAATTTTTTATTGAATCAACAGCATTTTCGTTCGTATTTAGTGGAATAAACAAAAAAAATTTTGTTGATTAAAAAAATATTTTGTTGAATTAAAAAAATATTTTATTAATGCTAATTTTTGTAAAATTCAAGGAAACTTTGCTTTTCAAGTGAAATGAACAGAGAGAACAGGTATGCGAGAGACGAACCTAAACAGACCTACCTAAAAATGTAACAATTTACATCAGTTTGATTCCCTGAGTCAATGCGTTAATAAGAGGGGTGTGTGTGGAATAAAACTAGGGGTTGTATACAAGATGACATGGCATCATTCGCGCATTCATTTTCAAAAGATTAAAAATTTACAAACTGAAAAGTTTTGAATTCATTAATATGCATTTCAAATTAGTATGTAACAAAAGGAACTAAATATAGAAACATTATCTCAAACATAGTACAAAGTACTTTTTCTTCAATTAAAATATGGCGCCTCGAGGGATTTAAAAAAACAGTATGAAGCGTATTTTCCCGTCCATCCTCCTGGCGAAGTACTGATGCCTCATCAAACGCACCACTCATTTTAAAAATCAAAAGCGAGGGATCCCAGAGCGCCGGCTGTGATGAAAAGAACCAGCAGAATTTTTAACACGCCCGGCTAATTACGTTAAGGCTCAAAGCCAGAGGAAAAGTAAGATACACAAATTAATATAATTCAATTCCCGCTGATAGGATTTTTTTCCTCCTAATTTTATAATCTTATCTAATTTTCTTTGCAGTTATCTTTTTTTTTAAGCTGGTTTTGTCTTAATGACGTTTTTTGTCAATCCGCCTTAGTGTTTGAAATAAAAAATGTGCAAAGACTGTTACAACCTGTTATATTGGGTTGGCAACTAAGTAATTGCGGATTTCACTCATAGATGGCTTGACGCAACGCCGAAGATGAAAAACGCTCTGGTCGTCCAATTGAAGTTGATGACGCCCTAATCAAAGCAATAATCGATTCGGATCGTCACAGTACAACACGTGAGATTGCAGAGAAGCTTCATGTATCACATACATGCATTGAACATCACTTAAAACAACTTGGCTATGTTCAAAAACTCGATACATGGGATCCTCACGAACTGAAAGAAACCCATTTAACGCAACGCATTAACAGCTGCAATTTGCTAAAGAAACGTAATGAAAATGATCCATTTTTAAAACGATTGATAACTGGCGATGAAAACTGGGTTGTTTACAACAATATCAAGCGGAAAAGATCGTGGAGCAGGCCAGGTGAACCAACTCAAACAACATCAAAAGCTGATATTCATCAAAAGAAGGTTTTGTTATCATTTGGTGGGATTACAAAGGAATTGTCTACTTTGAACTCTTACCACCCAACCGAACGATCAATTTTGATGTCTACATTGAACAACTAACGAAATTAAACAATGCAGTTGAAGAAAAGCGGCCGGAATTGAAAAATCGAAAAGGTGTTGTATTCCATCATGACAATGCAAGGCCACACACATTTTTGGTCACTCAGCAAAGATTATTGGAGCTTGGTTGGGATGTTTTGCCACATCCACCATATAGTCCTGACCTTGCACCATCTGATTACTTTTTGTTTCGATCTTTACAAAACTCCTTGAATGGTAAAAATTTCAATAATGATGATAATGTCAAATCGTACCTGATTCAGTTTTTTGCTAATAAAAACCAGAAGTTTTATGAACGTGGGATTATGATGCTGCCTGAAAGAGGGCAAAAGGACATTGATCAAAATGGGCAATACATTACAGAATAAAGTTATTTAGTTCCATGAAAAAATTGTCTTTGATTTTCTAAAAAAAATCCGCAAATACTTAGTTGCCAACCCAATATTTTTAGCGCTTAGTTTAAATGTGTTTTCGATTTCGGCCTGCCCGCCCCTGGGTGTTTCTGCCGTAATTTCTGCATTTTTATCATTTTTTTATGCTCAATATATGGAAAATGGCGTTCTGTGATTGGTGTCTTGCCTTTGCCGTATGCAAATTTTCCACGTGCTCTCATATCATGTTTTTATTGACCGTCACACAGAACTATTTTGTGTGATGCAAACAACGCTCCCACACTTTTTAGGTATTCGTATGCACTGAGGGACGAGAAAAAAATACTTCTTGCCATTTAACAATGTTAAGTTTTTGTACCTATAATCGTAAATGCTCTGAACTGTCATACACCTCTGATTTACTGTATTTGAAATCTCATCTCGATCGGTTGAGCGGAACGCCCCTAAAGGCCCATATTTTGGAAAAGTTTTATTATGACCACCATGTATGTCAAATCAAAACAAAATTAGTGTATATTATTGAGGTTTATGAAGTACAATTTAGCTTTCCCATGCGCAAAACTATAATGTATGTGCGGGGAAAAAAAATTCTTATAGGATCCTAATGTATCAAACTTGTGTGCATTGACTTCGTGTGGAGAGAAAAATTTTGAAATTTTCCCAAGAAAAATCGTTAGAATTATTTTAATGGCTTTCTGGTAAACGATTCTCGGAGAAGTAGCTATATCTCTGAACCCTATGAAGTTAAAAGAGAACCAAGTGTTATAAAATACATAAAAATATCGATAGTAAAACGATCTATCTATCGGGCTGGAATACAAGAAGGTCGTAGTTGCAAGAGAATATTTCTATGAAATCCTTTACAGGAAAGAGACTAAGAGATATTGTCTAAGTTAGAAAATATCTAAATGTCTCCAGCAGGTCGAAAATTGGAAAACTTTGATAAAAGTAGAAAAAACTAGAGGAGGGTAAGGACGTCGTAATAATGAAAGGGCATCTACATTTCCCCCCTCCCCATACATTTATCAAAACGTACGTTTATCAAAAGATTGTATTGTTATGCACGCAGTAAAAATGCATACTTGACATACCAATTCTTTGCCCTGAAATCTCCTTAAAAGAATATAATTTTTAAAAGAGCTCCATTATGAATTTATAATCTGAATAAGAAGATATGATTGTTTAAATATTACACTATTTTAACGAAAATGTAATGCATTTTTTAAAGAAAAGGTGATTTAGGCTGTTTTGTTTTATTATGATGATTTTGGACAGGTTGCTAGGTCCCTTCATAAGATGTACTTTTACAAACAGTCAGCCAGAAAGAGATATGAAACATTCTTACTACCCATAAACGCATAAGAATTATGAAAATATTCGCTGAGAAAACAGCTTAAATGTACAGTATTTTTTATAATTTTTTAATGAAAGGCCAATCAGACAAATTTACATTGCTTTTTGTGCGCGAAACAATTCTTTTTAAAAGCACAAGCTATATAAATTTATTTTTTCAGAGTACAAGTTTTGAAATAATAATTTTTAATTTAATATAGTCTCTAACACATTTTGTATACTGTTCAAGTGTCACGTGATGGGTGCAGTTTCTTCATTGCACTTTTCACACAATAACAAAACAAATTTTTTGGAGAGGTTGATAAATTTAGAATTCATCTTCAGAAATTCTTCTACGAACTCTTAAGGACGGTAAACTTGCGAAATTGAATGTGCTAGACTTTTCTACAGGGACACTCAAAAGAATTCTAATACATTACGATCTATAGCAGCTGAGAGGCATTAATCTATTTCAAGGGCAGTGTAATAGGTTTAAAAGGGTCTCCAAAATTTCGTCAGATTTAAGCACAATAAATTGCCAAATTTGGCTCGAAAATGCTGTTGTGTTGGAAAGTGGTTTATAATCGATGCGTTTGGCATGATTTATCTTTCTTATTTTAACTTATGTTATCAAATCTTGGCAAAGTAGTCGACACCGCAGGACGAAGCACTTTTTCGACATTCTTTAGATTTGATCGACACTTCTATTTTAGTGTAACTATATACAAAATGCTATTAAGGACGAAAATGTCGTAAAATTATTATAATAAGTTAAAGAGATATCAAAATTGCCAACGATTCTGGTGACGCTTGCTTAATAGAATCCAAGAGATACACAAATATAGCAAAGCATTTAGTGCAAAATATTTTTCAACATATCCTCCATGAACGTCAATGCATTTTTCCCTCGTTAAACCAATCTATCGAAAGCGGTGTTGACGAAAGCATTGCTCTGGTTGCTGAGTCAATTCTCGACCCCGTCCTGAAATACAGAATTGGTCTTGGAAACTACGTCCTGGCAGGATCTGCTTCAACGGTCCGACAAGATCGAAATCCAGGGCCGTGCCGTGCTATGATGCAGAGAGGCGGCTGCATCAGGCGGCACTTCAAAGGGGCGGCCGGCCTGGATTAACCATTATCTACTTGTATAGCACGTAAAATTTGATTTTTTTTTTTTTAAGAAAATTAACGATCATTTATTGTTGCTGTCAGTTGGGGGACAGAGAAAAAAGTCGAACCTTTGATATGAGCAGATTTATAAAAAAAAAAAAAAAAAAAAAAAAATCTGCCAGGCGCAAAGATTGAATACTTATTCAGAATTACATGAAATATCTCATCATTGTCAGAAAGACCATGTTATCTTGTCTAAATATTTGTTCAGGGGAGCGTCTCTTCCGTTCTTTCTCCATGGGCCTATCTGCCTTCGCTCTTTGCTAGGAGCGACAAAATCCTTATCGTTGAATTCATTGTAAGGAGACTAACAGAGGATTTTTAAAAATATGCTTGTATATCGGGCAGACATTAATTCAAGTGGCTTTAAAATAGTTATTTTAATTTTTGTATTATATACTATCATTTTCCTTTGCCTCGGCTATGAAAGCTTATATTAATTTTTTCTTTCACCAGTAACATTGCGGCTGCCTGGCTGCTGTCATTAACTGGCGGCATTATTTACAGTCGTCCGTTAGAAATCTTATAATTTTCTTTTTAAAGTCAGGCTGGACAATGACGTACGAAAGTGAGTAGTATACGTAAAAAGTAATATACGTAAGTAGTGACGTAGGAATTTGCGCTCCACCCCGGGCGATAAGTGAAAGAAAAATAGAGGTTGGCAAAACGTTGAAACTGAGAAAGAATAAGGCATCAGTCGGAAAGACGGAGATGGGAAGCAGGCGGCAGAAAGCCTAAACTTAGAAATAATGGGGCGCAGGGCCCTAGCTCGTGTTGGCGAGGCTGCCCCCTGCCAGGAAAATAGGCAGGAGAGGGGCGCAAAACTAGCTGGTTCAAAAAAAGAGTATGCGTGTAATCTTTAAGCGCGGTTGAAGTAAAACTTCTTTGACGTTTACGACACATATCACTGAAATGATTAAACTTAAAATAAATTTCATTAATTATATTTATTATTCATGTACTTTACAAAGATTATATAAATGTTATATTCATATTATTTGTTGAAAATAGGTACTTGAATGTCATCATAAATTTTTATGTATGAAATTATAGGTTTGTGGTAACTATAATGAGAAACATAAATTTTACTCTCTAAATTTGCTAATTTTCTTGACGATACAGCATCTATCGTTGTACCGAAACGCGTTGTTGAGTGAAGTCGAGAAGTATTCATAGTTAAATCAAATTTTTCTTTTAAAAAATCAACTTACGGCTGAGATTCTTGAGAACGAAAATTAACATTAAAATCTCCAGTAAGAATCATCGGTAATTCATGATAATTACTTAGAATCCAGGAAGTGTCCGTGTTGTAGTATTATTCTTTAATTGTTTTCTTATACCATTGTTCCATCTGGAGGTTGGGTTTGAATGGGGGGAATGTCCATAGTCTAGTATTATACTTTAACTGTGTTCTTTAACTGATGTTTTCCTCTGTTAGTTGGGTTCGAATGCAGGTAGTGTAATTTTTTTGTTTTGTTTTTCTATGACAGTATTCATAAACGTTGATTTCGTCTGCTTGTAGGTTTCGAATTATTATTCTGTGTCCGTGTTTTTAAACTGAAGGTTCTGTCTATTGTTTGGAATTGATTGCAGCCAGGGTCCGTTTCTTTGTGGTGTTCCATCCCCGTGTTAAACTGTTGCTTGCTCCGTCTTGAGGTTGGGTTAGAATCCACGGAGTGTCCATTTGTTATTCTTTTATTTTGTTCTTAAACCGTTTGCAGCCAGTGTTTGTTTCTTTGTGGTGTTACATACCCGTATTCTTAAATCGTTGTATATATATAATTATAAATATATATATTATTACTATATATAAATATATATATCATTACACTATATATATATCATTATAAATATTGCGTTCACACAAACTACATTCTTCTAAATTTACTAACATTTCTTAAAATACAGCTTTTGGGCAAAATAATAACAGACATGACATGCATAATATTTAGGCGTTTAATGGCTTAACGGCCAATGAAACTGGCATTTGACAAATAATAATATCACTTCGCTTCGAAACTATTGCCTATAATCATAACGAAATAGTATTCTAAGACAATTATGTAATTAAAACACATCTAAAGCCAGTAATTACTATATATCACGCTCTTAAGTTTATGTATTTAATTTTTTGAAGTTCTGCTAATTCAACGATCTCCATATTCTTCGCATCGATGGAAATATAAACAACCTGAGTTGCGCAGAGAAGCCCAGTCGTGTAATAGTTAGCGCACCGCGCTGCCGTCCCACAAGTCCGGGGTTTGAATCCCGGGCTGGGCAAGGTCGACTCAGACTTTCATCCCTTGGGTGGGTCGATAAAATGAGGACCAAGCTTGCTTGGGGTCAAACACTGGGGGCCTCGCGTTAGGCTGACCACCTGGCCGAGGCATATGCATCCGCACCCCAGAGCCTATGGTCGCGAAGGTGCGGTTGGGCAGTGCAGGCCTAGGCCCCGCAGAGGGGCTGTTGCGCCAATGTTTGACTTTTTTTTTTAGATACGCAGTTACCCAGTGTGTGTAGCGCCATTTGTTTGCAACTACGGCGTTATCCAACTTTCTAAGAGAAGTGTCCCCTCCTATAAATTTACCTTCGTGGGATCGAAGTATGATCCTCCAACAGTGTTCTTAAACGAAAATTTCCCCGGGCTGTGTTAGGTTCGTTTGCAGCCACTTTCCCTTTAATTGTGGTGTTCCATCCCCTTGTTCTGTCTGGAAGTTGGGTTAGAATCCAGGAAAAGGGTTCTTAAACTGACTTTTAAATCTACTGTTCCCAGGGACCGATCTACACACTTTGGGGCCCAGGGCACAGATACTTTTGGGGACCCCTGCACAAAAATTTTCCGCAGAATATTACTTAATTAAATTAAGTTAAAACCAATTATTATTCCTAAGTTAACCATACGTAAACATTTACAAATCAGTAAAATGTCACGACAGATACCACTTATATGACTTTTTCGATTTTAAAATGTTTTTATGGGTATTTACAGCCGTCATACACATTTGAAAAGATAAAAGGAGGAGCATGCTGAGGTGTCCGAACGAATTTGCGAATATCGAATTTATCGAATGTCGAATCGAATGCATAATTTTTAGCGTTACAAATTACATTAAATTAAAAATTTTGAATATTTGTGATGAATGAAGTAATCAGAAATTTTTCTCTTGAGAGATAATTTTAGTAAGTATTATGATAACATAAAAGGAAGTTTTGGGGGCCCCTAAAAATCGGGGGCCCAGGGCACGTGCCCCGAATGCCCTATCGTAAATCAGTCCCTGACTGTTCCGGTTCGATTGCAGGCAGATTCCATTTCTTTGTGATTTTCCAAAACCATTGTATATTATTCATCTAAAAATAAGGATTATCGAGAACCTCCTGTGAGGTTGAAATTACATGTAAAATATTATGTTGGATGTACCTTCAAAACGCTTATTGATCTTATATAATAAAATCCGAGAGTAAACATTGTATGTAGCTATGTAGGTAGGTAGGCAAGTTTGTGACCACCGATCTTTTTGCGCGCGTCTCTGGATCGCATTGCGCCGAGACGGTTTGCCGCAAACATACCGAATTTTGCATACGGCTTCACTAGGACAGATTCTAACACGCCTCGGAGCGATTTTTTCGAAATTCGAATTAGAAAATGTTTTATTTTATGTTTTGTCCGATTTTTAGCGATTTTTCTCGTTTAATACGTAATAACGCCGGTAATTACACTCGCAAGAAAACGAAATTTACATCATCGGATAGAGGAGAAAATTTTCTTTTAAAAAATGTTTGTTCGGACTGTGCAACATAATTTTCAGATTCTTGGGAATTTTTCAAATAAAATTAAATTTGATGTTGACTTTCGTAAAATATTTTTAAAATTGCTGCATCTTGAATTCTATCAGTCATAACTTTTTTATATTTTGTCAAATGACGGAGCATACATTTCGCCCTCTTTTAAAAGAAAAACCAGAGGAAAATATAAATTAGGAGTTTTTTTACGAATTTTTAAGTAAAGAAGGATTTTCATTTCAATCGCAACAGCTTAAAACTTTCGGTATGATATCTTGCGGTTTGGCTGTCTTGGAGACAGTAACAATGATTAAAATTGCCAGTTGAAAAAAAAAATTATTTAAAAATAACCGAGTTTTCGCATGTGAAATGTGCGCCACTTTGACGTCACGAGTTTAAAACCCCTTTCGAAACTCAATCAGAATAACGGACTCACAAGCAAAACACACGGCGCGCATGTGAAATAATTCTATATTTTACTTTACGTTGCCAGAAAAATAATTGAATGCTGTTTTTTCACAAGTGAATTATCCAGCATTATTTTCAATTGAGATTTTTAACGGGTCACGTTTTCGAATAGCAGGAAATATATTTGCGGTGTTAAACAGGGGCCTGATTATGGCAAACAGGGACTCCATTGATGAATTTGAGGTCCTCCATCTATGAAATTTGTTTTATTTTTCATAAAATATGTTTATAAAAAAGAATATTTCAGAACAACATTTAAATTGGGGGCCATTTCTAGCCGGAGGCACTGGCCAAAGTCCCGATTTTTCCGTGAGATAATAGGGCCCTGGTGCTAAATACGCCAATCTGACAATAATTAAGCATACAAATGTATGGAGAGCTGTTTTATTGGCAACCATAAAGTGAAATGATTATCGTTTATACTAGTGCGTAAATTGCAAAAGTCACCAAAGAATAAAAGACTACATTCGTGGCAAATATCTAAACCGTTTATTTAAATTAAGTATTAACGACTGAAAAACGAAAATATATTGTATTGGTATCAGTAAAAGATAGTATAAGTAATAGTTAGTAGATATGCTAGGGCAATATTGATCAAAGCACAATATACCGCATTAATAAATATTTCGTGAAACTAAGTGTTCTATTCCTTTTTCAACAACCATCTTACATCACAGTTAAGTAATTCTACGTCACGTTAATATATCCCGCGGTAGTTTCAACAGAAAAGATTGTAACTGAACTTTTTTTCTTGGAGATTCTGTTTTGTCACGTGTAGTTATAATCACATTTTGGGAAAATGTTCTCTTCTTGCCTTGCGAAGAGCGGGTACACAACTATTTAACTATAAAATAAAACGGTTCGCCACATCATGAAGTATCTAAGGTGGTACACCTTAAATCTAAAAAAGAGTATGATGTAGAAATGGGACATTTTGAAAGTTAGGAATTTTCGCTTCAAACCGCCACGCTTTTCTTTTTCTGATCGCGAATGACACCGGCATAGTTTTTGTTTCATAATATTAACAATGGTCTCAGGTTAGTACTTATACTAACTTTACGAATAACTAATCAGTAACTTTATGCAAGAGTCAAATCATTTTGCTTATTTTTAGATTCCAAATCACTGGAATTTATTCGAATTATACATGGAAGAAAAAGTTTCGTTCCCTACCGTGCGGAGAACGGGTACGCAGCTAGTATATAAATAAAGATTTATGTCTCTAAGATACGGCTCTTGACTATTTTTCTCTAACAGGTTCAGCGTATTTTTACACGATGAGTTCGGGGATTGGCGGAAGCAGGTCGAAAAGGTAGGTTTTTCAGTGGTACTTCTTTTTCGGGGCATGCACGTCACTTCCTTTCGCGCTACTTCCGTCAGAAAAAAAATCTGACTTTCCCTAGTCGCCACCCAGGCAGCACAAGAATGTTCTATGAACGTCTAGTACCGTTCAGAATAGTAAGAAAAGCGTTCAGGTAAAGTTTGTACGTTCTGTATACCGTTCTAAAATTGTACTAAGCTATCTTTAGCCAAAAACTGTGAATAAATAACGTTTTATTGGACGTGCAACAGGGGTTTTAACACAGAGGAAAGTGGAGGGAGCAACCGACGCACATAGCGTTTCCAGAAACTTTCCGCCGCGGAACTATTTTCTTTTGATTGGAGCCCAGAAGATTAGCGGGAAGCCCTTGTTATTGTATGGTGATAGAGCTTTGTTTTAAAATAGATATGGTAGCCTGTTGTGTTACTGATTGCACTAATACGTCAGATGTAAAGAAGCCTAGTGTCACTTTTCACAGGTTAAATAATTATTTTCAATATACTTTCATCAGGACTAGCATTTTTTTTTTTTACATACTAAAACAGTTGAACCTGTATGGCAGATGTACATGTACACCCTCCAAAAAAAGTATTCGAGCAAGAGAGAAATTTCCTATTTTAGATTTGCGAATAATAATTGAGTTTTTGAAAAACGCACAACTTGATAGAAATATAGAAAGTCATATGTATACAAAGCCTAATTCATATTCTTTGATAAATAAATTTAACATATGAAAGCAACGTAGGAAATGTCTCTCTTGCTCGAATACTTTTTTTGGAGCGTGTATCTGGAATGTCAAAAAAAATTATTTCGATTGTATAAACGGTTGTAAAATTCTTTGATATTCTTACATAATGTATTATAAATGTTGAAAAATGAAAATCGGCCTTTTAAATTTATAAAGTATGGTTTTTTTAATTGCGAGTAATGAAGAAAAGGAACATTTATCTGTACAGTTTATGGTTTAATTGCTAATTTAGAACTATGTGTATCCTAAATTATTTTTTTTTATTTGTATTATTATACAATGTAACAACTGATTGTCTTGCAACGATTGCATATTTTATTTGTTTATATTTGAAAGCTAATGTAATTCAAATGTTAAGAAATATTATTTGTAGTATGATATAAATTTCAACTAACCGCCAACGCCCACAAAATATCATTAATCCGTCTCCGAATTTAAAATACGAAAACGAAACTAACACCTGCGATATTAAATATACGTGAAAAACATATTATCTTTAAAAGAAAATTGTTCAGTTGCATGCTGTACGTTCTTTTGAGTTCCGTTATTTTTTTTCTACTTTCGTTGTCGTTTCTCAATCGTTTTTCGTAAAGAAGAAAGTTCACTATAGTCATTCAATCGCCGTAATCAATGTATCTACATAGGGTTCGTCTGCTTTTTTTGGTCTCCAATGGTTCCATCTTCCTCTCGCGGAGGAATACAATTTTGTTACGAATACATTGTATTGGAAGCTTAGAAGAAGCGCTCTCCACTTTCCTCTATGGGTTTTAATGATGCCGTTCTAAAGCAATGCTTAATAACTCGTTCTAGTCGACGTGCAGCAGAAGTGCTGGTACTACCGTTCAAAAGCTATGCCTAATAATACGTTTTATTTGACGTATAACAGAAGTGCTGTTGATACCCTTCAAAAGTTATGCCTGATAACCCGTCCTACTTGACGTGCATCAGAAGTGCTGGTAAACCGTTCAAAAGCAGTGCTCATAAATCGTCATACTGAACGCATAATTAAAAATACTGGTGGTAGTAAGTTTAAAAGCAATGTTTAACAACACGTTCTACTAGACGCGTTGAATTAATTATTCCTGAAACATCGGAACGAATCGTTCATTTGGCGTCTAATAAAGTTTTACGACACCTGTTTGGCAACATCCCGGTGTTGAGTTGCGCAAGGCAAGCAAGCGACAAAATCATTTTGCATTCCTCGTGATAATGTTGTTGGTCTTTATTTTATTTTATTTTATTTTTCATAATTTACGACTTGTGTTACTCCCAGACAGCACATAAGCTTAAAAAGAGCTTGACATTTCTTTCAATTTGACATATATTAATGCAAGCTTGACAGTTCAATTCATTTTAAGCTTCTAAATAGCTTGGAGATTACAAAAAAAATGAGTCAGCAAATATTTTCCCGCCGAATGTAAGTCATTTGAACTGTCAAGCTTGAATACAGCTTGATTACTGCTTGATTTGGAAAGCCACATCCACATAACAAATAATTTATCATCAGTCATAAATGTACTTCACAATAGAATTTTTAAAAAATTCTATATTTCCAAATATTGAAATTCTTCAAGGACTATATTCCGTATACGGTGCATTGTTTACATATCAATGTTTTTGTTTACAAATCATTGGCGAACAATCTGACGGCAGAGTGAGCGATGCACCGCCAAAGTGAAGTTACCTGCCGGTGGTAGTTGTGACTGGCAACCATAAAGAATACGTGTTTCGTCAGGTTTGGGAATTTGAAATTGTTTCTGTTATTGATGGAAGGGAATGAAATGTGTTATATTAATATATGAAAAGAATTTGTGTGTGTTTGTTAGAAATATGTGTGTTTGTTATGTTATAAGCCGGTGGGTGTTGGGGACATTTCTGAGCGGTTATTTAAAAAAAAAATATAGGTAAGTGCTCTTTTTTAACGAATCTTTGCAATGTTTAAGGTTTTTTATGTGAATTTTAAATTGATATTTGATGTGTTTATGTTTTCGTAAGTGCAATTTACGTGCTATTCTAATCATACCGACTTTATAAGAGGCGTACAACTAGGTTGTTTAATCCACCGATGTTTTTTTGAGTTGAAAACGGGCCAGTGTTTGCCCAGTATACATTAGCTGTACAACTAGGTTGCTGAATCCACTGAGGTTTTTTTAGTTTAAAATTTTCCACTGGTTGCATAGTTTACATAGCTGTACAACTAGGTTGCTGAATCCACTGAGGTTTTTTTAGTTAAAAACAGTCCACTGGTTGCATAGTTTACATAGCTGTACAGCTAGGTTGCTGAATCTACTGAGGTTTTTTTAGTTAAAAACGGTCTACTGGTTGCATAGTTTACATAGCTGTACAGCTAGGTTGCTGAATCCACTGAGGTTTTTTTAGTTAAAAACGGTCCACTGGTTGCATAGTTTACATAACGGTACAACTAGGTTGCTTAATATACTGTATTTTTTTAGTTAAAAACGGTCCACAGTTTGCTCATTTTAAATTGCCCGTTACTGAATTTGCAGACATTCTTTTGGTTAAATATGGAAGTTGTATTTTGTTTTAATGTTTTTGTAAGTGGAATATATGTGCAATTTTAATATGTAAAAATACTTTGACTTTTCTGATCGTGCAAAATGGTTGGCAACAGTCGCTGGAGCTTGGCGGTTGCCAAGCTCCAGCGGCTGTCGCCATGTTTACATGGGGTGCGCACAGGCTTGTATGATTTTACCTTCTTCAAAATAAAGTACAAATATACTACAAAATTGATTTCAAAATCAGTCGATTGTCTCGATTTTGGCCAATATTCCCCAACATGAGTGTTGCGATATTGAAAGTTTTAAAACGTGGGCTACTTTTAAGTTTATATTATGCTTATTTCTCTAGTAGTAGAGTCTATAAATCACATATAACATTATTTTAATTTTGATTCATACTATGGAAAAATAGGAATAAAGAGATGTATTTCGGCATGGGAAATACTGATCAATCTCCCCAAACAACGGCGTGACAACCATAACAGTCACTTCAAACTTCTTAGTCATTTCTCCCCGAGTCAGATTTGCATTGTGGATAGAACGCTTGCTTCTCCACCTTAGGAACCGAGATCGATCACAGTCGCGGAAGCTAGACGGAAACAGATTAAAATAACTTGAGGTTTCAGCGTAGAGGGGAAAATGCGTGGAAAAATAAAATATATGGGGCGACCGGCGCCCCATGTATTTAGGAATTTTTTTTTAGGAAAATGTTTTAGAGTGTAGTAAGTTTGAATCAAGCTTGCTATGTCAAGCTTAATGCAAGTTGGGCAAGTGTAAACTTGAACAGTTGATTCAGGCTTGCATTAAGCTTACACGCTTGAAATAATCAAGCTTAATGCAAGTTTATTGACTTGATAAATCAAGCTTACTGCAAGATTAGTGGAAATTTGCTGTGCTATCTGGGCGAGAAAACGTAATTTAAACACAGTGTGAACGTCCTACTGAAACATTTAGTGGTTCTGGATGAGTTCGGGAAGTACATAATTTGAACCGGTTTTCTACGTTTTAAACACGTCGGCTGCCCAGACACATAGACGTTAGTAGAGCGTTTTTTTTTTTTGTTTACGTACCGTGAACGTTTAAACTGAGCGTTCACAGTTCGTACTTGGAACGTAAGTGTGCTGCTGGGGCACTAAAGAAGTTTTACTTTAAAAAAAAAAAAAAAAACGGTTTTAGGTCTGCCATTGCACCTCACGTACAACAGCAACCTCCGTTCAGAAGAAAATCGTAGATTTCATAAAATATTTTCGTTTCTTCGAGTTTTATTCACTAAAGGCTGATATTTCCCTAACGAGGTAAGTCATTTTTTTTCAGAATTAAAAAAATTCATTTGAAAAAAAAATTCTCTGGCTGATTTCCGTGAAATGCAATCAACTTATTACAACTTTCTTATCACAGTAGTTAATGCAATTTTCTTATATGTAAGTATTGTGCGTGGTTTTATTTCAAAATAACAGCCGAATGTGTATAATTATAACGTTCTATCGTTTTATTCAAATTAGCGTAATTTCATTCCAACGATATTTCCGTTATGACGAAGTGTTACGGTATCGAGAGGTTCTTTGTAACGGAAACATGCTCTATTAGCTTCAGTAGTTTTGGCTAGGAAATATACTCACACACGAAATACGACGCTACCTTACGCTCCCTCCAATAAATAATACGTCTTATAAAGTAAATTAAAATGTCGCGGTTTTTAAACTTGTCTTACATAGTCTATGAGAGGCATGATTTGAACGAGACCGGATCCAAGGTGTGTCTGTCTAAAGGGTCTAAACCAACTTTCGCTTGCGTTTAAAAGTTCTTACATCTGTTCTTTTTGGAAATTGTGCAACTTTTGAACAGCTTTTTAAAAAATCGAATTGAGCTAGGAACTTCAAAAATTTAGATTTTTTCTTTGGAAGTTGTACTGCGAACTATTACGAACAATAAACCAATAAGAGTTAAAACATTTCAGGAAAAAATTGTTAAAATACTTAATTTTGCAATATTTCCCGAAATGTGTAACACTTCGTCCGATTTTAGGACGCCATTTTTTGCTCATAATTTTTTTTCTCAACATTGCATAAGACATATGGGTTGGCTGTTAAGATTAGCTTACTATTACGGAAGAAACTACTGTTAGTGAAGAAGATTATTAGTTTTTTCGAGTACATCATTGGTTTGTTTTTAAAACAGCTCAAAACTCTCGTGCTGACTTTCATTTTTCAGAAGAATCTCTATCAGGAATTTTTAAAAGAAACCTTTACACCTTAAGGGTATTCCATCTGAAAAGAGATCCCCGCCACAGAACTTTTGAACAACTTTAATTGTAAATCAATAATGTTAAACACTTGAAAAAATTAAAAATGTTTCTCCACCTAATCTACTATAGACTAACACTAACAGTTAAGCTGCGCGTCTCATGCAACTTTCAGATAAAAATTCATCGGCACAAAAAACTGCATTCAAAAAAACTGCATTCAAGCCGCTAACCTGGTTAGGAAAGTATTGCAAAATTCCGTATGTTTAGCATTTTGTCAACCGAGTGTTTCGAATCGCCTGTAGGTTTATTGTTTGTAATAGCTCACAGTATGCAGTTCGTAAAGAGGCATTCTAAATTTTTCGAAGTCTCTAGCGCAATTAAATACTTTATAGAGTTGTTCAAAAGTTGCATGATTTCCTAAAAGAACAGATTTAAATGTCCTTAAGTTTTTCTCTTTTATTGCAATCAACAGTCGCGGATTTAGCCTTCACTCCTTCGTCATTTCATAGCGTAGCGGAGCGTAACCGCTGCTTGCCGGCAGACAGACTGTTCTAACGGGAAAAGTAGTTTTACAGACATACATTCCCTCCAATCAGGTGCCCTCATCGGAAACAGATCGAATTAGTCGATTTACTAACCCATTAAGCGCCAAAGCTCCCGTTACGGGAACATCTATTATATATTCTTTTTCTTAAAATATTTTAACGCAATTTACGAAATACACATTTTATATAAACATTTACACTATATAACACACCCTATAGTGTAAATGTTTATATAAAATGTGTATTTCGTAAATTGCGTTAAAATATTTAAGAAAAAAAATATATAATAGATGTTCCCGTAACGGGAGCTTTGGCGCTTAATGGGTTAAGGGCATTCGCGATAATCGATTTGGAAAGCTCAACAGAAGGCATTCGAAATCTCGAATAGTGAAATGGCGATTACTATTCGAATAGTGAAAATTGCCACTATTATTCCAATAGAAATCGCGAATACTGTTGGAATAGTAAAAACACGGATACTATTCGAATAGTATAAATTGCAAATGTTCACTATTCGATTAATAGATTACGGATTCTGTTCGAGTAGAATTAATCGGTGAAAGAAATCAAACAATTTCAAGAAATATTAAAATTGTTGGCGCAACTCAATCCTTCGTCGTGCTTTGGGATTCTGATGTGCATTTACGTTACATCTAGATAAAAAAAAAAACGCGCAAAACTCCACACCGTTACATCTACAGTTTCGCGGTAGACCAGAACTCCAGACCTTCAAACGTCAGCCAGCTTTCATGTACATCTTATCCACTATGCCATGATGTTATCCCAGACACAGATTAAAGCATTGTTGCACTACTCCAATGCTGTAACCCCATGTATACAAATTTTACACAACAATAGAAACTTCATATAGACGTTATCATCCTTTACTGTCAGGCAAGGACGGCCCAGAAGATAAAGTCCTGAATGTCCTGAATATATATAGTCGAATGCGGTGCTCGGTTCGACTCCCATCAGCTGTGCATGTACACTTTGAGGGAAAGTGTACATCCACATCTGCCCAGGTGAAGAGAAGGGAGATGGTCAGCAGTTGTGCATGTACGCTGTGGGCGGCCAGCGTACATGCAGAACTGCGCAACGAAGGAAGACGGAAAAGTATATGCAGCAGTAAATAAAGGGGACTGTCCTTTATGTAGAATCGGCGGTTAACACTGCAATGGATGATTTGTAGTTAGTATAAGCATGTTGATGACGTTAAATAAATGTGATGTAAAAAACAAATAAAAACAATAAAAATACAAAATTTTAAATTTAAAAATAATTAATTTAAACTTTTCAGTCATTTTTTAGTGTTAAGTAAACTGTTGTTTGGCTACATACGCAGCCATTTTTTCCCTATTATTGGAAGAGTTGTTCAATTATGTCCATTATAAAGGGTTTTCCATTAAGAGGATACAAATTAAAGTTTATAAAAAAGGAAGGAAATCTGAAACACGTTCAGATTTTAAATACGCATTAAAGTACTATGTATTAAAAGCGTATCATAATTTATGCATCGTCCCTACTTTCTTCCTTATTCCCTTAAGTTGGAAAATGTATTATTATTCATGAGTGTGCTGTATTTTTCTTCCTTGTTCCATAAAACCCATCTTTGGAATCGAAATCTATCTGAAAATCGCCTACTAAAACTATTTTACAATCTTCGCAAGTATATTGCAACTATACTTCACCGTTTTAAATATTGTTTCGAATGTGCATCATAATCCATGAGTGTGCCGTGTTTGTCTTTCTTGGTTTGATTCTTACTTTAACGCCCCGACTCTCGCCAAGATGGCGGTAATTATACATGATCAGTTACCATGACGATATTTTGTATTTATGTCACAATCGTAATTTAGAATTAAAATGACGATTTGGAACAACATGTAAGTACAGCATTCCGTTACATTTTTTTTTGGGGGGGTGGCCAATTAATGTAGTTTTAATAATTAAGTGTCTTCAAATTCCTTAACTTGTGTGTTTATCGCTAATTTTTTCCCTTTAGTTTTCATCTAGTTCTTTTGGAGGAGTTGAAACTTGTGCCTAACTCCTAGAGATCCATGACTGCAAAGCTCGCCAAAGTGTGGCAATTTTTTAGGTTGGCGAGAGTGGGGGGGTTAAAAAACGATCAGGAAAAAAATGTTAGCATACTTAATTTTACAACATTTCCCCAACACTTCGTCCCATTTCGTTGGCCAGTAGTTGGCTCATAATTTTTTTCTTTCTAAGCCTTGCATAAGACATATGGGTTGGTTGTTAATATTAGTTTATTATTACAGAAGATAATGCAGTTAGTGAAGAAGATTATTAGTTTTTTCGAGTGTTAAACATTATCTCTTTGTTTTTAAAGCAGTTCAAAAATCCCGCGCTGCCTTTCATTTTTCAAAAGAAACACTTTCAGTATTTTTTTTTCTAAGAAACACCTTAAGGGTATTCCATCTGAAAGGCGAACGTCGTTACAAGACTTTTGAACAGCTTTAATAACAAACCAATGATGTTAAGCACTCGAAAAAATTAATAATGTTTCTCCGCCTATTGCACTATGGACTAATACTCACAGTAAAGCTGCATGTCTCAGGCAACTTTCGGAAAAAATTCATAAACACAAAAATAGCCTTCCAAAATGGGCAAAGGGGTTAACCTGTTTAGGAAAGTATTGCAAAATTCCGCACGTTTAGGATTTTTTCTACCGAGTGTTTCGTAACTCCTGTAGGTTTATTGTTTGCAACGGTTCACAGTACAGCTTGCAAAGAGGCTTTCTAAATGTTTCCAAGCACAATTAAATTCTTTAAAGAATTGTTGAAAATTTGCTTGATTTCATTTCAAGAGAACAGCCTCAAATCTTCTTAATTTGTCCACTTTTGGGATAGAATCCACAATCGGGGATTTAGCATTCATTCCCTCGTCAATTAATTCAAAGCGTACGCGGAGCGTAACCGCTGCTTGCCGGCAGACAGACTGTTGTAACGGGGAAAGTAGTTTTACAGGCATAAATACCTTCCATTCAGGTGTCCGCCTCCGAAACAATTCGAATTACAGTATTGGCTCGAATACATCACGGCCCCGAATATAACGCGAACCTAAAACTTCCCTTCAAGATAATTAGAAAAATCCTATATTTACACCTCGAATTTAGCGCGAGTCAGGTTTTTAACGGAAATTGATCAGTCAAAAAACATCGCGTTATATTCCGGCCAATACGTAAGTCGATTATCAAGGGCATTCAAGATGACCGAATCTGAATAATCCATTTGATCGATGAGCACATGACATTCCAAATCCCGAATAGTCAAATCGCGAATACTAATATAACAGTGAAAATTCCGAAACTTATTCGAAAAGAAATCGCGAATAATATTGGAATAGAAATCGTAAATACCATTCCACTAGTAAAATCGCGATATTCCAATAGTTGCAATCGCGAATACTGTTCGAATAGTATAAATCGCGAATATTCACTATTCGATTAAAAGATTGCTGATTCTGTTCGAGTAGCAGTAATCAGCGAGAGATATCACACAATTTCAAGAAATATTAAATTTGTTGATGCAATTCAATCCTTCGTCGGAAGTCTCTTTAAGGGATTCTCATGTGCATTCACGTTACATCTAGATAAAAACCGCACAAAACTCCACACCGTTAGATCGACAGCTTCGTTGAAGGCCAAAACACCAGACCTTCAAACATCAGCTAACTTTCATGTACAGTGTATTATCCACTATTCCATGATGGTATCCCAGACACAGGTTAAAGCATTGTTGCACTACTCCAATGCTGTCACCCCGTGTATATGAATTTCACAACAACAGACAAAACTTCTTATAGATGCTATCATCCTTTACTGTTGGGGCAAGGACAGCCCCGAAGACAAAGTCCTGGATGTGTAGTCGAATGTACAGTCCTCGGTTTGACACCCATCAGTT
The DNA here is from genome assembly GCA_038373885.1 of Cheiracanthium punctorium. Classification (NCBI taxonomy): domain Eukaryota; kingdom Metazoa; phylum Arthropoda; class Arachnida; order Araneae; family Cheiracanthiidae; genus Cheiracanthium; species Cheiracanthium punctorium. Next base: position 64,742 of record JAWZYV010014061.1, read on the forward strand.
GTGCATGTACACTTTGAGGGAAAGTGTACATCCACATCTGCCCAGGTGAAGAGACTGGAGATGGTCAGCAGCTGTGCATGTACTCTGTGGGCGGCCAGCGTACATACAGAATGCGCAACGAAGGAAGACGGAGAAGTATATATAGCAGTGAATGAAGTGGACTAGCCTCTATGTGGAATCGGCGGTTAACACTCCAATGTATGATTTGTAATTAGTGTAAGCACTTTGTAGTGTAGAATAAAAGTGATGTAAAAAATAAATAAAAACAACTTTAAAAAAGAAAATTTTTAAATATAAAAATGATAAATTTAAACTCAGTTTTAAGTAAACTGTTGATTGACTACATTCGGATTTTTTTTTTTTTTTCATCTTTAAGGAATTACTGACTTTTGTCATTATATTATAGAATATAGTCAAATACCGTTAATAAAGTATAGTTCAGGTTGATTACAAATTTCTATCTCAACTTTCAATAGACATAGCTTCTAAGAAGTATAACGTAGCGTTTCGTCAACCACATCGTTTTCAAGTCAGGAAAGATGAAGTTTCACTGGATAGATTTTAAGAATTTTTCTTTCCCGAAAAATGTTTAGGATGAAGTGCGGAATCCCAACTTTAGGATGTTCCATTTGAAGATTGATCGTCTTCACAGGACGCTTCAAAAGAAAATCAATGATGTTAAACACTCTAAAAATTAAAAATAACGCTTCTTCACCCAATGCACAATGGACTAGTACTAGCAGTAAAGCTGCATGTCTCATGCAACTTTCAGAAAAAATTCATAAGCACAGCACAGAAATCGTCTTCAAAATGGACCGAGGAGTCACATGTTTGGGGAAATACAGTGAAATTTCCCCCAACGTTTAGCAATTTTTCCTGAGTATTTTGTAAAGTTGCTTTTCTCATAAGAGTTCACAGTACAAAATGTAAAGAGCAGCGCTGAAAAAAAATACGGTTTTACGTCTTCCACTGTACCTCACGTACAACAGCAACCTCCGTTCAGAAGAAAATCGTAGATTTCATAAAATATTTTTGCTTCTTCGGGTTTTATTCACTAAAGGCTAATATTTCCCTAAAGAGGTAAGTCATTTTTTTTTCAGAATTAAAAAAATTCATTTAAAAAAAATTCTCTGGCTGATTTCCGTTAAATGCAATCAACTTATTACAACTTTCTTATCACAGTAGTTAATGCAATTTTCTTATATGTAAGTATTGTGCGTGGTTTTATTTCAAAATAACAGCCGAATGTCCATAATAATAACTTTCTATCGTTTTATTCAAATTAGCGTAATTTCATTCCAACGAAATTTCCGTTATGACGAAGTGTTACGGTATCGAGAGGTTCTTTGTAACGGAAACATGCTCTTTAGTTTCAGTAGTTTTTGCTAGCATACATACTCACACACGAAAAACGATGCTACCTTACGCTCCCTCAAATAAATAATCCGTCTTATAAAGTAAATTAAAACGTGGTTTTTGAGCTTGTCTTACGTAGTCTGTGAGAGGAATGATTTGAACGAGACCGGGTCCAAAGTGTGTCTGTCTCGAGGGTCGAAATTGAGCCAACTTTCCCTTGCGTTTAAAAGTTCTTACATCTGTTCTTTTTGGAAATCGTGCAACTTTTGAACAGCTTTTTAAAAAATCGAATTGAGCTAGGGACTACAAAAATTTAGATTTTTTCTTTAGAAGTTGCTGCGAACTATTACGAAAAATGAACCAATAAGAGTTAAAAAAGTTCAGAAAAAAATTGTTAACATAGTTAATTTTTCAATATTTCCCGAAATGTGTAACACTTCGTCCGATTTTAGGACGATATTTTTGTGCTCATAATATTTTTTTTCTAAATATTGCATAAGACATATGGGTTGGCTGTTAAGATTAGCTTACTATTACTGAAGAAACTACTGTTAGTGAAGAAGATTATTAGTTTTTTCGAGTACATCATTGGTTTGTTTATAAAACAGCTCAAAACTCTCGTGCTGACTTTCATTTTTCAAAAAAATCACTTTGAGGAATTTTTAAAAGAAACACCTTAAGAGTATTCCATCTGAAAAGAGATTCCTGCCACAGAACATTTGAACTACTTTAATTATAAATCAGTGATGTTAAACACTTGAAAAAATTAACAATTTTTCTCCACCCAATGCACTATAGACTAACACTAACAGTAAAGCTGCACGTCTCATGCAACTTTCGGATAAAAATTCATCAGCACAAAAACTGCATTCCAAAATTAGCCAAGCAGTTAACCTGGTTAGGGAAGTATTGCAAAATTTCGTATGTTTAGCATTTTGTCCCCCGAGTGTTTTGAATCTCCTGTAGGTTTATTGTTTGCAACAGCTCACACTGCAGATTGTAAAGAGGCATTCTAAATATTTTCGAAGTCTCTAGCGCATTTAAATACTTTAGAGAGTTGTTCAAAAGTTGTGCATGTACACTTTGAGGGAAAGTGTACATCCACATCTGCCCAGGTGAAGAGAAGGGAGATGGTCAGCAGTTGTGCATATACGTTATGGCGGGCCAGCGTACATGCAGAACTGCGCAACGAAGGAAGACGGAGAAGTATATATAGCAGTGAATGAAGTGGACTGTCCTTGATGTGGAATTGGCGGTTAACACTCCAATGGGTGTGTTACATATTCATGTAGCACCGTCAGTCAGATCTTCACAAAATCAAAACAACAAGATCTAAACAAAGCCTACGATGTCATTCCACTAGTTTTCCGCAGAAGAAAACCAGTGTGGACTGACCGTTTCCTGCACGGGGAAACCGGTTTCGCTGTACTTGACGGAAGAAAAAGATCACACGGTAATTTTTTCCCCGTAGGATATCTGGCAACAGTTTTCAAAGCGCGTCCGTTCAAGGGACGCTATCAGCAGTTGAAAGAAAATCAGCGAAAGTTTTAAAGTGATAACGAAGTAGCTGTGAGAAATTTTCAACCGAAAATAATTTTACATATGGACTCTTCTGAAAAATGAACAAATTGTTCTGAAAAATGAACACTGAATTCTGAGAAATGAATTCTGAAAAATGAACATGGCACATCTTCCAGTATTCTCCAGATATGAATGTACAATTCATCTGAATCTTTGTCACAAGGTCGGTGCAAAAATGGTTGCAGAACAGTGACTAGTGCTAAGTTCTTATGTCATCAGTTTCGGTGAACCGTTGCGGAGATCTTCGATTTTGCTGATACCGTGCAGAATTCTTCCAGGATAGAATTCAAAATTCTTGATCCTTCATCACGATATCGAATTTGAGATGGTAACGAAGTAGTTGCTGATGCAAGCTTGGGTCTTCATTCCATCGGTGTGTCGCGTTAAAATCTGTCGGTGTGAAACCCAACCATTTTGAAGTTTTTGTGTTCTCTTAGAAGATGAATACTGGATGTGTGAAGCTGCGCCATTTGGCGAGGCGCATTTGAAAACAGCGGACATTTAATGAAAGACAAATTGAAACTTTCGTCAATGTGACAGTAATTGAAACTACAGTGATTTTTAGTGCCTGTTAAAATATTACGTACTAATATGTAAACTGTTCAACAAATCTTCATTCTGCATTCGACAAGATTTTGCGTACGGACAATGATCTTGTGCCAAGTACTCGGTAAATATGTTGACTAAACTTTATGTTCTTTAAGAGCTGTAGTTGAAATTTTGAGTGTCATCCTAATTTTTTATGTATGAAATTATAGGTTTGTGGTAACTATAATGTAAAACATAAATTTTACTCTCTAAATTTGCTAATTTTCTTGAAAATACAGCATCTATCGTTGTACCGAAACGCGTTGTTGATTGAAGTCGAGAAGTATTCATAGTTAAATCAAATTTTTCTTTTAAAAAATAAACTAACGGCTGAGAATCTTGAGAGCGAAAATTTAACATTAAAATCTAGGAAGTGTCCATGTTGCAGTATTATTCTTTAACTGTTTTCTTATACCACTGTTCTGTCTGGAGGTTGGGTTTGAATGGGGGGGGGATGTCCATAGCCTAGTATTATACTTTAACTGTGTTCTTTAACTGATGTTTTCCTCTGTTTGTTGGGTTCGAATGCTGGTAGTGTAATTTTTTTGTTTTCCTATCAGTGTTCTTAAGCGTTGATTTCGTTTGCTGGTAGGTTTCGAATTATTATTCTGTATCCGTGTTTTTAAATTGCAGGTTCTTTCTATTGTTTCTCTATGTGTGTCTATTGGGTAAGAAGAATATATGTTCGGAAAACGCTCGACTTTATATTGCTGAATTTATCAAGAAGGTATGCCTGAATAGACGCTTCTGAATGGACAATTACCCATCAAAGCAGTATTGTTTTTAAATAAGCAAGAACTGGCATTTAGAGGACATGCGAGCGAGAACATTCTTTAAACATGGGAAATTTTAAAGAGCTTTTAAAATTATTGATATCTGAATTAAAACAACGCCTTTTTATGAGGACATCACTGACCGATTCGCAAGTTTAAAAGAAAGGAGGAATGATTTGACTTATTTTTTATAAGTAAGTTTTCTTTTTTTTTTTTTTTTTTTTTCTTTTCTTCTCAAGTTATCGTTACTAAAGAAAATTCTAAGGAAACTTCGAATCAGACACGAATTAATGCAATTTTGAGGATAAGAGCGGCTGGTTGAAATTTATGTCCATTTTATGGAAGTAAAATGGGATCTCTTACATTTTTTTGTAATCCTTTTCATGTAATTTCTTTTTTTTTTTTTCCTCGGCGAGGGCTTAATCCCAACCCCCTTTCGACGATGTCACTGTGACCAGCTTTCGAATTCAGTAAAGGCCTTTGCAGATAGCCCAGAGACTGTCGCGGCTACAATGTATTTGAACGGGGAAATTTGACCGGGTTTGGACGCTGCGACCCTCTACCGAACAATAGATGGGGTGAAAACCACAAGTGTGAAAACCGCAATATTATCCACGGTCCCCAATTACCTATTGTCCGGAGTATCTCCTGCTTTCTTCTCGTGCGAAAAATTTACAGCTTACAAGTGATAATTGGCCAAGCGGACAGCGACGGTCTCTGGGTATCAGCAGCGGCCTTAACAAAGATTTTCTATTCCTGTCCGGAGGAAGGGGGGGTGCTCATATGCTTCCGGCTGCACTAACAGTTTTGACAACGGCCGCCACTGCCCATTGTTCGGTCACAGGAGCAATTTCGGTGGGTCGAAAATGGTGGGAAAAATTAAACTTTAGTATTTTATATATATATAGTAAACTATACCTTATTATATAGCCTATATTGGTTATCGTTATGTAGTAGTGTGTCGCGGAAAAAAAATCTAGTTAAAGATATTTTGAAGAGAAGGACAAAAAAGTTTGGGAACCACTGCTCTAGATCAAGATTTTCTCAGTTTTAGTTCGAAATGGCCCCCCTTTCGACGATGTCACTAAGACCTTGCTTACCGTGCCACGCCGCCCCTGCTCAGAGCTTAGAATTAAAACAAATAAAATTTGTTCATATCAATCACAGAAAAACAAGTTAACAATGATCATAAAAACAAAAATTGAAGATCAATTTCATAAATATGGATACTTTAAGTGCACCTTTTTTATAAGACTTGAAAATTGAATTTAGTTTATATCATTTTTGATTTTTCTTTAACCTTCATTTAATCTCGTCATTTCTAAGCATCTTTTATTTAGACCCTCCAAGGCGTAGCTTGAAAACGAGCAAAAATATTTTTCTTCATATTGTAGCTGTTTCAATGACACAATTACTGATACTAAAATTATAAACGAAACGTATATGTAAACACAATATATTCCTTTTTTGTGTCGCAAAGAAGTTAACTTTTTTACGGTGACTTGAAAACTGCGACTCCCGTGAACTTTAATTATGTTGGCCCAGAAGTTAAATGATTCATTTTTAAAACATTACACACTATCAAAAGTACGAATTATCAAACATTTAATGATTGTATTATCTATCAGATTAATGAGAGAACGTAGGATTTGTGTATCATTCTGTTTTGAGAAGTGTAATTATTATCAATACCTAATAATTATTTATATTGTTAATTTAAAAAGTTGAAGCTGTATAACTATAATTAGTAATACTAATTATTATTTAGTTTATTTCAAATTTTGAGGTAAAAAACATATTTGTGAATAGTATTTGGTTCATATATAAGGAAAACACAGGAATAATCTGTGTGTATCTGTTCTTCGTACGGAAAAGATCAAATACATGGATCATCCGGATTAATTGTGACTTAACCCTGTCCGGAGAATCAAAACATTCGGATTTTGAAAAAGAACTTAAACATGATCATATGAGTTCATATTAAAAATAAATCTTGCTAAAACATTTAATAATTCACTTAGTGGTTTAATAATTGGAGCAGATAAATAAAACCATTAATTAATGTGAACTTATTATGCATTTTAAGGGTTAGAATTTACATACGTAATTAATGAACAATATCTAAATACATATGTGCTTACATATTACTGTACAGTTTATACATTATCACAATTTAATGCAGTTTAAGTAATCTAAAAAATATTTTCATATGTGAAAGAAAATCTAAATAAAATTTGCAAGCTTTGAAATTGAATAAATTTTATGTGTTTACTTTTATAAGCACAAAATCGAGGCATGAACCAAAAAAAAAAAAAAAAGACACATATAGTAAGAGCAAGCAGGAAGCTGTTTTGGGTCTAATATGGAAACCTTTTATCTCGCTCATAGCAACAATTAGGCGACAAAATAGAGGTTGAGAAAAATTGATTTAAATATTTGCACCAATCGCACTGGAAATGGATTCTCTTACTAATATATCCCTTTAACTCCTCCCCCCCCGTGTTTGTGTTCTGTCAAGCCTTAATGAGGGGCATCTATCTATGGGGGGGGCTTGGACTTTTTAAGGCAATCTAACGCATATTCGGGGAAAACCGTTATCTTAAAAGAACAGCTGTTCACCGTTCCCGTTCTTTTCTAAAGAACAGTTCTTTTTCCTGTTCTTTTGAGAACAGGTTCTTTGATTTATGGTAGCTTTATTATGACTATTTTATTCAATTTAAAAATGAAAATATACGTCTTTTTTAACATGTATTATACTTTAGTACAATTATAAAATCCGCAGTGGTCTGGGCACTAAACTCTGTTCCCATAAGAACACGAAAAGTGAAGCAGCATCCGGCTTGGCCAGTGCTTGGGAGGGTCAACTTCCTCTCGGCTCGACTGCTGTGGGACGGTAATGGGAGCTGGTGCACGTAAAATCCGTCGTGGCTTCAATGTCCTTCAAATTGTTTAACGATACCTCTGGGTGTGCCGATTTCAGGGGGTGGGTCCTCTGGAATTGGTTCAAAATTAGGGGACCCCAAGCTGAGTCGGACTTCCTCCCACTGGGGCTCATTAAAATGGAAGCCGCCCCTTCCGCCCATCGCTTGACTATTTGAGGGATCTGGCACCGCCCCGCGGTTGCCAGAGGGCATTAGCAACAACAACAATAATTGTAAAAGGTTTTAAAAAAAAAACTTTGCAGCCAACATTCTGGCTTTCTTCAATCAAGTATATTAACAGTAATTTTTGGTAAAAATATTTTAATTATATTAACGTTCTATAATATACTGTTAAATATGCACATCTTTTTAAAATCAAAATTTTTTCCGATGCTCTTTATTTACTTTTGTTATGCTTACTCATAGCATGTGTGTTAAAATAAATGGAAAAACTGAAATTCTAGAGAGAATTATTTAGGCCACGGTTAATTTTCGATTACTTACCTGATAATACAATATTGCTTAATTTAGTAAACAATATTTGATTCTGAAAGCTCCTTAAATGACATAATATTCTGGCTGTTTGATTAGTTTACTGTTTGATTAGTTAGTTTGATAGAAAACTGTTTGATTAGACTTGTCAGTATTTTAATTAAATATAATGAAACACTAGAAGAGCTAAAGAACTAGTATACTTCGTCTGCGTCACTTTCATTAATTTAAAATCCGTATTTAGTAAAAGACAATATTACAAAATCTTCATTTTTTAAACATTAATTTACTTGAACTGAATATAAATTTAAGTACAGTAATGGCTGATTCAATATACACGATATGGATATATGATTGTATATACTTCATACACAGCATGATAACAATATTAGATTCACTTAAAAAATATAAATTACAAATTTTTGTTCATTTTTGACTGGATTAATTTATTTAGATAACTGTTATCATTATTTACAAGACATAAAAATGATCCAACGACAGAAGTGTTTATTCAACGATTCGATGAACAATATTCCAAGATGCTAATGCATTAGCTAAATCTAAACTAAGAGAAAAATCAATCCCAACGAAACACCAGTTTTGTTTTTGTTTTTTCTGCTTCAGCACTACTACAGCAGACTGCCGAAGCTGACAATCTGCGATGAAATCCCCCCCCCCCGCCTTTCCTAGTCTTATTCCCAGTCCACCCACACCATAAATTTCATGATAAAGCGAAAGTAACGTAACTGGAATATTTCATTTTCAACACCCCCACTTTGGAATACATTGAGGAAAGCTTCGACCCTATAGTCAAAGTCGTAACTCTTGGAGGAGCTAGAGGGTTGTAGGACCGCTGGAGAGGGACTACCCCCTTCAAGGCCGTACCCGAAGGTCTGGTCCACCACACCCCCGAAATTTAAAATTTTGTTAACAAACTAACAAAGATGAACTCTTTGTGAAAAATTAATTCAACCTTTCTTTCGTTTAGTCCCCTCCGAAATTTTTGTCCGGATAAATTTTTTTCTGTATACGGCTCTGATCCCTTGTACCCGAGGAGCTGAATCAGGAAGTCTGCTCCACCCCCCCCCCAATTTAAAATGTTTTTAACAAAATAATAATGATGAAATCGTTTTATGAAAAATTCACCCTTTTCCGCCATTCGACCGGCCTCTTTACCTTAAAAAAATTTTATTGTTCCAGGTCTAGCTCTAAAAGGTTATGGATCCGGCTCAAATAATAATAATAATAATAATAATAAAAACATTCCTTCTTTGGTTGCGACTACAAATAAAAATATATGTCTCGGGCTCCAGTTTAAAAGATATGGCTTTGGTTCCAACGACAAACCTTTGTAGCTCTAAATGTTGGACTCTAACTCAAAATATTATATAAATCCATTTCAAGTTTTAAAAAAAATATCATTGTGTAGCCTTCAGGTTAAAAATCTACGGCATGGACCTGCACATTTCCAATGGGGGAGCCCACAAAAAAGTCCATACACTCTTAGAGCTTAAAAAAAAATGAGTAAAGTTTCAGCTTAAAAAGTACATGCTCCAGCTTAAAAATTAAAGACTCCGTTTAAAAAGCTGTAAGTATCAGGCTCCAGATTAAAAATAATATACGCGTGTATAAATATGTCGATTGCTTCGACTACGATTTAAGAAAATGAATATGACTTTGGCATATAAAATTACATGGCTCCGAAAATCCAGATTAAATGGCTTCCGACCAGGGCCATCAGGGCCCTACCTAGAAAATAATTTCGGAGTCGGGAAACATGGTATATCGGGATAAAAATTTCAGGATATATCCCCCACACACAATTTCTGTCTAATTTAGGAAGATTGTTTTTTTATTGCGCAAACATTTCGTTCATTTATACATCACTGCATTCCATACCCCTCACCATAGGCACCGGCAGAATATTTCCCAGGGGGGGGGGCAAAGACTACTTCATCGTGTGGTTACCATGTTGGAAAGAGCAAAAGAGCAAGGGAAAACACTGCATACAAAAATCCAGGGGAGCATTGCCCCCCCTTGCCCTTTGCTACCGGCAGCCATGCTCCTCACCATCCCCACACAGAAAAAAATTTCTGGCTACATCCCTGTATAAATACACCATGTACATATAATGTAATAACTTCGGGGCGTACGAACTCATAGGACCCCCCCCCCCCGTTTAAGTACGGCCTTGCTTCTGACTCCAAGTCTACAACTTTGACCCTAGCTCAGAACTTAATTGAAGCAAAAGAACAGGGAACAGATCAATAAAAAGAACACCTTTCACCAAAGAACACTTCATTTAGCCAGTTCATCAAAAGAACGCCTTTTACTCCGTTCCTCGAAAAAACACCTAGCTCTCCGTTCTTTCTCCGTTCCGCGAAAGAACGCTGAACTAGGTGTTCCAGCTGAACACCTTACCAGCCGTGATCAAAGAACTGGTTCTTTTTCAGCCAATAGGAGAGGGCCGCTCGGAACAGGTTCTTTTTCAGCCAATAACAGATGGATCAAGCGAAGGCGCGTTTTATATGGAGATAGTGTAATGCTTTTATTATTGTTTGACGCTGATAAAATATTTTTTTTTCGATTTGTTTGTGTTTCAGACTATTAAATTTTTTACTTTGATCGAAATTGAGTAGTTTGGCTGGAATAATAAAAATTGACGAATTGTTTTCCTGTGAGTGCATTTCGTATTGAACATATAAGAAAGGTTCTTATTCTTAACCCGGGTCCACTCTAAAATTATGGTAGGTTGGGTTAAAAGTTCTATCCCCCCCCCCCAGATAATCATCTTCCTTATCATTATTTCTCAAAATAACTGAGATTCCACAATTAGAATTTGATAAAGCTAAAACTGTGAACTTCTGTCCCCACCATCAGATACGTAGCCAATGTGGGAGGGGGGGGAGGGGGTCTGGCCCCCCAGAATTTAAATTTTTCTTAGCAAAAAAATATTAATCATGCCTTTCAATGAAAAATTTCACCTTTAAGGCATTTTCCAAAATTTCTCTTTTCAACGCTCTTGCCTGCCATAAAATTTGAAGCGTCAGACCTTAATGAACTGAGAACATGTTTTTAAATCGTGATGGTTATTAATTTCTATAATCACGATTTTTTATTCCACTTTAACTACTTAATGAAAAGTAAGCTTTCAAAAATTAATACTTTTTCATTTAAAAATAAACATAAGATTTAAAGTGGAAATTAGTATATGAATCATTATCAAAATGTATCGGAATTAAAGTTCATTAAAATTTGAAATTAAAGCATTCTCAAGATGGTTTTCGTTGCTGATGCAATTATTAGCTTAATTTAAAAAGGATTTTGATCATTTCTTTAATGCATTTAATTTTTTTTTTTGTCAAAACCTAATGAATAGGTTTAAAATCCTAACTGTATAATATATAAGTACCTAGCTGTATACCATAATGGATTGGAATTTTTGAGGATGCTGCTATAAAACATAGTATTTCATAGCATAATTTTCCAAATAGTTGGTTCTTTCACACAGGCAGAGATGTCTACTAATTTTATAATCTATTCTTTAAAAAAGAATTGCACTAATTAGTATTGTCGATGTTGAATGTTGAAGATTAAGAAAACTTATAAATAATAAATGCAAGATTTTCGTGGTAATCGAAGAACATTTACAAATGTTAGAACAAAAATTGCCAGGCGGACACATCCCTAAGCGCGTTCTAACCCTTGTTCTAAGCCATTTATATGGTGACTTATAGCCTCAGTAAAAATAACATTTCAAATCGAATACAAAATCAAATCCCCGAAAAATTGCAAATGCCTATAACTTTTAAATATATTTGAAAGAATTTCTATAAAAGTAATAAACCTACATGCAAATTCGAAGAAGCTAAAAGTATTTTTCTCTACTAGTTAAACAGAATAAAAAATATTCTACACACTATGATTAGCTAAAATTTGAAATTTTCCGTGATATAAGTTTACTAGCAATCAAGTGCATATACGAATATGAAGAGAGCAATGCTTCGGTGAATCTCCCCCTCCTCCCCCCCCCCACACACTCATACATTACATTCTTACACACTCATACATGTGTGGTGCAGCACAGCCAGCTGGGTAAAACAGGTTCTTGAATTCTGCGGCACACACTGGGCGATTCGATCGACCACCATCTTCCTGGTAGTTAAATCGTGCGATGGCAACGGCTACACTTTTTCGGCATTCGGAAATGCTTGTGCTTCAAACGGTTAAAACCAAATCGTTCTGTTTTCCGTTTCATAATACGTGTAAACCACATTAATTAAAAATTGATTAAATGCGATAGTTCCATTTACATACTCATAAAGCAAAATTCGCTTCCAAATTTCCCCGAGCAGCAAACAAAGCGGGGGGGGGGGGAGTTATCTTCAGGCCCTCCTCCAAATTGAACCGGGCTCCAGCTTTACATCGCATATTTAAATAGACTAAGGCCATAATCTATTTTCCTACCGCCGTCATAAAATCGCATTTCATTATCCGATAAATGATTCATTTTCGTCCTCTAAAAACGGAGGGTGGAATGGGTATGTCTCCGAATATTGAAATGGCTGTTAATTTTCACTAAATGCAAGATTGTTCACTTCAACTTTAAATACTTAACGGGAAAAGCGAGCTTTCAAATATTAATGTTGTTTTCCTTCAGGGAATGAAAAAAAGAAAAAAATGAAGTTGTGTTAAAGTAAGGTAATTTTTATGGAAATATATTGGAATGAAATTAATTAAAATTTAAAATCAAGAAATGGATGCTCCTTGGAACGATTTTTGTTGTTCACATCATTTGTCAACTCAATTTAAAATAGTCTGTGAGTGTATTAATTTTTAATTTGCACAGTAACAGCCAATATTATTCTAGGGATAGTGAGCATTTTAAAAATATGATGTCGTTTTCTTCCATGTTCCTTTAGTGAAAAATAGTTGCTCAAATTTTCATCCATTTTAATACTTCCTGACAAAGATGGTGAGCATATCTGAAGAAAGCTCATCCAAACATAGCATTTTTTTCTCATGCTTGAAATTTATATTTCTTATTACAAAAATTTATAACAATAAAGTTATTTAAAATTAGAAATTAAAATGTGGGCAATTTTTGGAATAAATTTTTAACAAGTTTTTCACTACACACAAGCTAAGTCATAGGATTCACATTTGTTACATTTGAATTAAAGAATTTTATAAATAATAATTTCTTTCTATCAAGAAAGATTGTGACCCTCCCTCTCTAATTTTTAACCACGTCTTTTCCCTTTGTAGGACGAATTTCAAAATGTCCTGAAATTTATTTTTAGGTTTTTGTAAATGCTGTATTTTACAGCAAGAGTTTTATGGATATATCTTTTTTCAGATCATCTAGGATATGTGAAAAGGACATTATGGGTGCTTACACTCGCTATGTGTTTTGTAAAATGCTGTAAAGCGCTATTTTACAAAATTTTGTAAAGTAATCTAGAACCTATGTTAAAAAACTCACATGCATGCAACATTTCATATTAGTTTCAGTAGTTCTGATTAGGCGAAATATTAACGTACGAAGAAACGATATTGCATTCCAGTCCCCCTAATGCTTGCTTAATTTTCTCCTTTTTTTAAAACACTTTCTGATAAACGGAAGGTGGGTTTAGTACACCTAAAGCACTTCTTAAACATTTTAGACACAACGAGCATAAATAGACTGACCTAAGCGCTGTGCGGCTCTTAATCCTTTGAAGTGCGGTAGTTGCGTCATGAAACCACCTTATTTCTGTCCTTCCACTGTTAGTTCCAAAATAATATGGTTAAATGGTCCCTAAGCCGAAAATGTACAGCTGTTGCCATCGATCCATTTAACTACCAACAACCTGGCGGTCGATCGAATAGCTCATCTGGCGCCACAGGGCCACAGAAGTTTTCTGTGCAGCAAGGCAAGAAAAAGTGCAGCTGGCTGCTCAGCTGCACTTTCATCAACATTTTTCAACATTGGACAATCTATCCAGTTAGACGTCTGTATTGATGCGAAAAAGTTTCCGTTTCCAAGGGTTAGAGCATAAATAGACCAACTGAAGCTTCACAAAAACGGGCGATTAATTTTCAGACACCTTGCATATTTTCAGCTTCAAAAGAGAGCCGTAGAATTTCAAACTATCTAGGGATTGATTAGAATACGTGAAAATGATTACATTAAATATACTTAGTCAGATAACGACGAATTACAGGATATTTACGAAAATGAGAATTGCAGAGTCTATATGTGTCCTCGCGGATTATTCGTCTTTGGTTTATTCCTTCATTATTATTCAGGGCAGAAAATTTATTCCGCTAATAATCACGCAGAAGTTGGCGACTAATTCTGCTTGATTGATGGTTATTGTCTAAATTAGTCACGACTCATTTAAAGTCCGGAATTCTCAGTTTTAGTAATAATTGATTATAAACGATCGATATTTACGAACAACAATTGCTCAAAATTATTCCAAAAGTAGGAGTAACTACTTTAAATGTTGCTTTAATACTATTGTTTAAACAAAAGAGAGAGAGAGATGCACTCGTTACATATCACTTGTTGTTTATCAGACTCGAAAAAAAAGCCCAGAATATTTCTTCAAACACTGTATACTGCACTCTCTTAAATTTTGACACCCTGTGTTTTATGCAGCTTTAAAAAAAAAGAAAGAAAAAATTGAGACAAAGAAAAATCTGAAACACTTTCATAATTTAAATGCTCACTAAAATGCTATATATTAAAAGCCTATCATAACCCATGCGTTGCCCTATATGTCTTTTTTGCTTCATTACGTTGGAAAGAGTACCATAAACTATGTGTCTGTCTTATTTGTCTTCTGTGTTCAATTACACTGGAAAATGTTCATAACATTTGAGTGTGCCGTATTTTTCTTCCTTGTTCCATAAAACACTTCTTCAGAATTGAAATCTATATTCAAATACTGTACAAAATCTGTTTTACAATCTTCCTCAGGTATATCCTAAGTATACATCACTTTTATTTACACTATATGGGCATAAATTACTATTCTCATGAACAGTGGCATAGCCAAGGGGGGGTGGGGGTGTTAGGGGGTCACAATCGCCCTATGCGCGTACCCCCCCATGAAAACTTTCTGGCTTCGCCCCTGCTCATGAATAAACAGAAGGGTTTGGCAATTTTTCGCCAAAATATAGAAGAAATCCCCCAGCCGGGTTCAGTTTTGGGAACTTATTTTTTAGAGAAAAACATAGTGATAAATCGCCAAAAATGATCAACTTTTGTGACGTTTGAAACTTATAACCCCGCGCTATCTAGCTGTCCTTGAAAAGTGATTCGCCGTTTCGCCGCGTCGTCAAAATTCCTCGTCTGAAATAATCGCATTCAAGTGCTAAAAATCTTAAGCACATAGAGATCGCATTACAAAATTGCTTGTGATGATTAAGGAGTCTTCCTGAAGAATGTGCTTTTGAAATTTCTGAAAACGGGCCTTTGAATGCCTTTGATTTCTGATTTTTGCCTCATTTTATAGAAGGAACTTTCAGGTTTCCAAAACACCTTTATTTTTAATTTTACAACAATTAGAAACACTTAAACAAGCAAAAAATGGGATCTCTTTAAAATAAAATAGTTAAATGCATTTTTTTAACTAAGTTTTCAGTGACTTTTCCTTCACGATAAAGCTGATTGCTCCAACAGTTTTAAAGATTTCACATAGCAATTTTTTCTAAATTGCTATGTGAATTCATTTTATGCTTTGAACCAGAACTTAAGCTCTGTATATAAATTTCATGATCGTACAGGTGGTTTTTTTTTTACGAGTGATTTTTTGAAATATGTATTTTTCTATATGACGCATTTTTCAATTAATTTAAGGAACATCACAAAACCTTTGTGCCTTTCACAGATGAGTGTTTTAGTGATGTACAGTGTGTCCCACCTAAATAAAGCCACATTCATTTTGATTGAATGCAAAACAGATGAATAAGAACGAAACCAATATATTAAGAAAGTATACACAGGAATACGTATTTACAAGGAAAAAACTACTCTCTGCCCCACCTGGGTAGGAATAAAAAATAAAGAAAGAAAAGTGTCCCGCCGAAATAAAGCCAGTACTGTTAATAGCCAATATATTCGCTATGTATACGTATGACTTTGAATAGTCGATGTAATACATCATTTACCAATCCTTGGAGGACGGTAGCATCAATATTACCCCAGTGTTCAAAGATGGCGGACTACAGTTCTGCCACAGACTGAAACTGTCTGACATTTGCATATCCATCCTTACTGAGGATACCCTCATCCATTTTCTTAAGGATTGTCATCGAGCTAAAACGACAGGAATATTTATGATATACAATCCATCACCGGAAAACCGTTTTCAAGAGGATTTTGCAACGTGAATGGGGTTGTCCTGATGGACAATCAAACCTCGACCACCAGCTCTCCATGTACATGGCAGTAAATGGGTGTCTAGCATTTATAGGTAATCAGTAGATTTTATATGGCCTGAAGGAAAAGCCAATTTATGTTTACCATCAAGTAAAGCCTCTCTATATTGTATAATGAGCTTTTCTTGTCTTTTGGGCTCAAAAGAACAGATCCTGAACATTATCCGCGAGCAAAGAGTTGATTTGGCCAAATATCATGAAACCGGGAAGGACCAGCCAGTGGTGTCGGGTTATGGTCTCAGGTGAAAAAAAATTAATAAAAGTAATCATTTGAATGGCTCGCACGGCGTTGCATTCTACTGACATGACATAAGAAAATCTTCTCTAAAAGACAAGAAGATGGAGGCTCATTATACGGTGTGGAGGAGTCTTTACCTAGTGATAAATTCAACTTGGCTTTTCATTCAGGCCATATTAAAGCTACTGATTACCAACAATTGTTATAAACCCATTTATTGCCGTTTGCAGGGAGAACTGAAGGCCGAAGTCTGATTTTCCATCAGGTCAACGTACCCATTCACGTTGCAAAATTCTCCTGAGAATGGTTTTTCGATGATGGGTTGTATATCATGAAATGTCTGCATTTTTAGCTTGTTCTCAACCGCCAAGAAAATGCTTGGGGTATTCTCAGTAGGGATGAATATGCAAATGCCAGTGACGGGAATACTGACGTAAGTCTGTGCAAGCCTTTCAGGTGATTTCTCATCCGCCCTCTATTTGTTTAGTTCAGTCGCTGTAAGTTGATGATGGAAAAAAGAAAGAAACGCTCGCCCTTCTGATGATAGTATGTGCGGAGGCGCATTTCGATCATATTTATTGTAAATAGAAAGACTTTTGATTTATGTTTAACCTAAATTACATTTTTTGCCTGAAATCTCAAGAAAAATATTTTGATTTGCAAAAATCAGAGAGTTTCAGTCTGTGGCAGAATTGAAGGACGCCATATTTGAACACAGGGGTAATATTGATGTTACCGTCCTCTCCAGGGATTGGTAAATGATATGTCACATCGACTATTCAAAGTCATATGTAAACATGACGAATATATTGGATATTAACAGTACTGGCTTTATTTCAGCGGGACACTTTTCTTTCTCTTTTTTACACATTTATTTTCTATTCCTGCCCAGGTGGGGCAGGAAGTGAGTTTTTGCCTTGTAAGTAACACTGTGAATTTTGTGGTTTTTACTATAAATAGTATAATTTTTTAAAATTAAATTAGGTTGATGTTAATAAATGGAATATAATATATATATATGTATATTATTTTTAAGCGATATTTAAATATACTAATTATTTTATCAACAGCTTAAATTTTTTCCAATCAAAAAACTGTAACAAAATTATAATACCACTAGTTAAAAAAAAATTTTAATAAAACTAAAATGATGTTGATCCACCATTTTTCTGCATAACTTCAAATACTCGATTTTTCATTGAATTAATTAGGTTTTCGTGCAAAGATATGGGAATTTTGTACCATTCATCCACGATAGCTAGTTCCAATTCCTACACAGAATCATACTGACGGTTATTTGCATACACTTGACGAGCCAAATGGCCCTACAAGTTCTCGGTGGGATTCAGGTCTGAACTACGGCTTGGCCAGTTTGAGACCTCGATTCTTTCTTTTTGAAACCAGTTTTTAGTTGATTTAGACACATGGCATGACACATTGTCTTGCTGAAATTTCCAGTTTGATCCTCCTAAAAATGGGCCAAAAGGTATAAGGTGTTGGTAAAGCAATTCTAGATAACAAATGGAGTCCATATTTCCAGAAACCCGCTGCAGATCACAGTTCCCATCATATGCAAAAGCTCCCTACACCATCACAGAGCCACCACCCATCTGTCTATACTGAAGAAATCCCGAGGTTCCGTTCGTAAATCATGCCAATAGTAAATATTACCGTCCGGGTCATCCAAATTAATTTTTTTTTTGTCGGAAAAAATAATATTTTTCCAAGTAGCATGCCATGTCATGACTTCCTTTGCCCACTTCAGCCTTTGTTCTTTATGATGTTTTAACAGTCTTGGTTTTCTTCTTAATTTCCTAAGAGCAACATTTGAAGTTGACCGTAAAGTGCGCCAGACTGTCATGCGTGAAATCGTTTTATTTATCTGTTGTGTTATTTTACGAGTAGACAAGTTCTGTTTCGTTGCAAGCTTGAAAATTTGTCTCCTATCACGAGCGGATACTTTATTCCTTCTGCTAGATCTTTTCCCATAAAATACGTTATGTATATTACTTATTTCACATTCTTATTTTCTAGAGCCCTTATAAAACCAAATTTTTCGAACTTCTAATTCAGATAATTCTCTTCCGCGCGGCATTCTGAATTTGCTCACAAAAACAAACAAATGAAATTATATTTTCTTTTACATTATTATCATTTGGACTTTTTTGTGATGTAAAGTTACAGTTTATCTACGATTTTAAAAGAAAAAATAAAATAGTTCTGAAAACGTAGACGATTTTAATTAAAAAGTAGTAAGTGGTCTTGTATTTAAGTTACACCGAGGTTTCAAAAAATCGTTTGCTGTGTGAAATTAACTCTTTTTTTTTCCTTTTAGCGATTTATTTGAGAAAATATAACTTTTTTCAATTGCTTCAAATTTTTAAATTATTCATTTTATGCAATGTAATATTAAAATGAGTGATTTTTTGGGTGGTCTTATAATTTTGTTACACACTGTATACTTTCTTAATATTGTTACAGAAACACTCTGCTTGTTTCCTGGATTCGTCGTTCAAAAGTCCAGTCGGTGTAGAAAGTTCTAGTAAAAAGTCACTTGTCAGGATGGAACACAAACTTCATTGCTTCTGGAACTTCGTAGAATAATCAGCTGTACAAAATTCACAGGCACTAACGTCCAGACCCTGATTATTGTACAGGCCAACAAGGCCACGGCCTAGGGCCTCCAAAGTTTAGGGGCCCCACAATTATTAAAATACACTGCTGGCCACCCAAATTGCAACACCAAGAAAAACAAGAGATATCACAACAAAATTTATTGTGTAGATAACATGTTGACCAAGTAACAAATGATTAAATTTACAGCATTCTATGAAGCGTGGTTCCTGCCAAAATCAGTACCCAGAGTAGCCGCCGTTGTTGGAGATCACAGCTGCCACACGCCTCGGCATTGAATCAAAGATACTTTGAATGTGTTCTTGGGGTACAGCAGACCAAGCAGCTTCCACACGTTGCCAAAGTTGATCTGGTGTGACAGCTGGGGATGAACTCTGGGTCAGTCGTTGAGCAACCATGGACCACATGTTTTCTATCGGCGAAAGATCCGGAGAGCGCGCCGGCCAGGGAAGCAATTCAATCTGGTGATTGACGGAGAACCCTTGGACAATGCGTGCCACGTGTGGCCGTGCATTATCCTGCTCAAATATGGCTGTTGGCAAGCCCTGAAGGTAAGAAAGGACAACTGGCTCCAACACCTCGGAGATGTAGCGCTGGCTGGTTAAAGTACCGGCAATGCGTACTAGAGGAGTGCGAGAGAGATATCCGATACCGCCCCATACCATAATACCCGGTGCAGGACCAGTGTGACGGTGCATAATGCAGCTGTTCAGCATCCTCTCTCCACGGTGTCTCCAGACTCGAATCCGACCGTCGTGGTGTTGCATACAGAAGCGTGACTCGTCAGTAAAGAGAATTTCATTCCATTCTGTCGTCCACATCCTTCTTTCATCGCACCATTGGCGGCGGAGACGTCTGTGGTTCCGCGTCAGAGGTAGACAAAGCAACGGACGTCTTGCGGACAGACCATTCTGCTGTAAACGACGTCGAATGGTACGCGCAGACACTGGATGATGCGTTACAGACTGAATCTGCTGTGATATGGTTCGTGATGTGACTGAGCGGTCCGTCACTGCCATGCGTACAATCTGCCTGTCATCACGTGACGTGGTGCACTGAGGTCGATGCGGTCGATCACGTCTGTCCGTCGTACCCTCCTGCACCCAACGATCACATATCCGCATCACAGTTGTTTGGTTTCGTCCAATACGACGACCGATTTCCCTGAAAGATAACCCACAATCTCGGTATGCCACTATCCTTCCTCTGTCAAACTCGGATACTTGATCAAAAGATGATCGTTGTTTCCTACGAGGCATAATTTATCGTTTTTTTGAAAAAAAAGCAAGAAAAACACAATTGCTGTACTTGAAACCGTCGAAATCTCCAAGCCTTAAAAAGCGCTTTGAGGTGGCGCCACAGGCGCGCTTGATGTGCGTCTGCGCTGAAATTCTAATCATTTGCATATCTCACCTCAGCTAATGCATGTTGTAAATTTCATATTATTTGCATGCTTCCTTCAGGGTGTTGCATTTACGATGGCCAGCAGTGTAGTTTAAGTTCTATTCCTAAAAGAAATGAGAGAGTTATGTTAAATTTTTAACAGTAATTAAAATACATAAAGAGATGTACTTTGGCAACACATACCGCTGAGCAAAAGGGTTGTTTTACACTATATTCAGGGATAAAACAAACGTCATGTTAAGATCCCAAGAATTCCACCATGGAGTATTCATTGACGTGGCGTCATTTGATTCTGAAGCATCAACTTCTACATTGAAAGCTAAAAATTTGTGAACTTCAAGTTAAAACTTCTTGTAGTAACTTGAGAGTTTGAAGCTCAAGTACCTCCCTCCCCCCCCCATGTATAAAATCGCGAAGAAATACTGTATCTTATGATTATAAGTGATGACCTATAAGAAATGACCGCTCAGGGGCCTCAGAATGTCTTAGTTGGGCTCTGCTAACATCCAGTAGCTCGTTTATAACAGTCCACTCAGTACCGAAGCTTTCAGAAATGCTGTAATTCTCACACAAACTAAAACACTACCACTGGTAAAATTCAGTGGAAATATACGAGGGATAACACTAACACTCGCTCAAGACTCAACAATGAAGAATTTCCACACAGCACCTAAGAACAAAGCTTTAAAACGTACGCGGAAACACCGCTTCCATCACAGAGCAAAGCGCCGTACTCCTCCGACGCTCGGTTCACTCTGGACGGGTGCTAACTCACTTTCGGGGCAGCGCGCTGGTATTTATAGAAGAGGCAGAAACTACAAGAAGCTTCCAGAAAAGTCTATTTCTCGGAGATTCCACATAAACCGTGATTTTTGATTACTTCATAGAAGAGAAATGTTAGATTATTATGTGATTTTAATGCAGCAAAACCAACTTTACAGCCTCCATTCTGAAATCCGCGCCAAACGACCAAAATGTCGCCAAGCTTAGCTTTTGGCGAAATATCGCCAAATTTGCCGCCAAAAATAAAAGTGATGTTACCGAAGGCCTAGGACCAATATTTCTCGAGATTTCTAGAAACTGCATACAATTGAATAGGAAACCAAAACCTCCGTATCTCCGGTTCTAGTTGACCGATTTTGATGCAACAAAAAGCAAAATTAGCTATTTTAAGCGTAGAATACGAATTTTGAACTGTTTTAAGCCCCAGAACAGCGGGTTGCCCCAAAAATTCGTAACAATATATTTGGTTCGTTCTTATTTTTCTGTTTTGCATCCAGTTACAGCAGAAAATTAAGGAGGCTTTATTTAGGTAGGACACATTGTACAATATATTTTTGGCCGATTTCAGTGCAGGAATGTGTAAAACTATGCTCAGTTTTTATGTACAATGATCTATTTTTTAAATATTCAAAAAGAATTACAAAAATTATGTTGGTTGTATTTCACACATAAATATCTCTATTTAATCCGTATTGTTACTTTTTTAAGTGCTCCGAACATAGAAATACCTTAAAGGAAAAATTGGTGGGAGCAAAATGAGGTTCTTCACTTCTGCGTCTTTGTAACGATGCCAGCAAGTCTGGTTAAGGTTACTTAATGAATTTATTCTAGAGGAGGAGGAGGAGGGTTCCTTTTTCCCCTTTCCAAAGATGTTGACATGGTTAAATTTAGCCACCTTCTGGACATAGTCATGCTTAGTTTCACGAAATCGAAATCATTTGAAAAGAAAACAAAAACAGCAATAACAGAAATAGAAAGACAAAACTCTTCATAAAGAACTTTTCATCATTCGCCATGTGAAATTTCATGAGTTACAATTACTCGAGACAAGAGAAAAAAAAAATCTAAATTCATTCCATGCAATTTCCAACAAAAGCACTCTGTCAGGAACACAAAATCGCAATTCCATAAAAGTAAGAGGCAGCGCCAAAAACAACTAAATAATGTAAAGGGGAAAAAAATGGCCAACTTTTCGTAAAGAGTAAAACAGCACTTTTCCTGCGGCCTCTAAAAATGGATTATCCTTGATCACAACACAAGGCCTTCGGAAAACTCCCCAGCCTAAGTACCCGCTTCTTTTGAAATTTTCAAATTAAATTGAGCCACTCTGAAAAATATAAAATTCATAATTCTGAACGATGAGGGAGGATGAGGTCGCTGATAGAATTTTCTAAAACGCGGTGGGTGGATGGATCTTGTGACTTCGTGGCGAGAAATTTTATTGACGCGGAAAGGAGGATAAATTATAAAACTCGCAGGCTCTCCATTAATCCACTTCTCTCTCTGGGAAACATTGCCGAGCGTTTTTTGGGAGAGACCCCCCCCCCCCCGGAAAGTAGATTTGCCGATGGAATTTCGGAACTTTATCGAAGGCGCGACATGTGGCAGAAAAAATTAATAGGCACTTATTGATGAGTGGGCCAGTGGTGCATCTAGGGAAGGAACATAGGAAGAAGTCCAGGCTTCGTTTGTCCTATGCAAGATGCATAGAAATTTGAAAAAACTGGTCAACTTGGCATTTTCCAGGCAGAGAACGAAAGCAAATCCAGTCTTCTAGTCCCTAAAATGTCGCTGAAGATAGCAGTCAGTTGCCGCTTGATAATGTGAGTGTGTCAGTTGCTTCCAGACTGGTACATAAAATATTTTCATGTGTACTACAGCACCACCTATTGTTATAAGTTGGTACTAAATTTTTCATTTTAATAAATTTCAAGTACGTCATTTAAATCATTTGTAGTTAAAATTGTATCTCATATGGACCAATAGATCGCATTCTAGAGCCCTCTGAAATGGGCAAATTATTTATTACTAATCCTATACCTATACTGCTATATACCTATACCTTATACCCATATTTCTCAAAGTAATAACCTCTAGTAATTGCTTCTAGAACCGAGCAGTCATTTTTCAGTGGGTTAGTTGTTTTGTCAGCCTTTAGAAATGACTTTTATCTCTTGGGTATTTAAAGAGTGAACATATGTTCAATAACTACTAACTAAATATCATCAATGGGCGAGAGTGCCACATTTTATGTTTGTAAAAATGCCACTTGTAAAAATACGTGCCGATCCCTGATTTGGATCTTTACGCGATAATGAATGGATAAACACTATTCCTCTTAATATTTCATTTATTCAAGAAAACCTATTATAACTTTATCAGAAATTTAGATGTGCCTCACGTGCACTTCATAAGAAAGTATAAAATATCAGAAAACTTTGAGTTTCATAATTTTGTTAGACGAAGTTAAATGCCTTTAAAACGAAATATTGGAAATACGTACTGAAATATTTTAGAAGCTATTTAACAAGATTTAATATTGAAGTATTTTGATCTTTAAAATTCGAACTGACCAAAATAATCGAAAACGTATTGTTTAGAAAATTTCTGCTAAAATTATTAAATTTTATTTCTTTATTTATTTACACTCATGTCCATAAATTAAAGATAATGAAGTTCAGGCAAAGAAAGAGAAAGAAGCAAAACAAATTTGACTTATTTGTAAAGTCTATTTATTAAACAAAAAGTAAAGAGCAAAAAAGATGTTATATGTTTGACATAATTAATAAAAATTGCAAGTTTTACTTCCTTGACCAAATTTCAAAAAAGAACCTATTTACAAAAAACAGTATAACATGGTTAGTAGGATGGTTAATACGGAGTATGTCTCCCGGACGATGCAATACAGGCCTGACAACGCCTAGGCATGCTGAGTATCAAATGATCAATCTGATCTTGGGGAATATTACACCACTCATCAAGCAATGCACTCTGAAGTTCCGGTAGACAGGTGGGAGGGGGTTGACGGGCTGCAATTCGTCGGCCAAGCATATCCCACACATGCTCTATTGGATTCAAGTCCGGTGAGTATGCTGGCCAATGCATACGGGTGATATCCTCCGATTGAAGGCATTCGTCTACAATGTTTGCACGGTGAGGACGGGCGTTGTCATCCATAAACACAAATTCAGCACCCATGGCGCCCCGAAACAAACGTGCATGTTGTTCCAGAATGACATCCCGATAGATGTGGCCTGTCATCGTTACACTCTGAACATGCAGGTCAGTTCTGGAACCAAGAATAATTCCTCCCCAAACGAGCCATCCTGCACCACCGTAACGGTGTCTTTCAATGGTGTTCTCTTTGTGGTAACGGGTACCTGGCGCTCTCCAGATGAATGTCCGGCGAGAATCAGACTCCAAACTAAACCTGGACTCGTCGGAAAACATCACACAAGACCACTGTTGCGGTGTCCACAATGCATGCTCTCTACTCCAGGTTAATCGCAGGCGACAGTGAGTTGCGGTAAGTGGAACACATCTGACAGGCCTACGAGCATATAGACCAATGTGCCCTAAGCGTCTGTACACGGTCTGCCTTGAAACTGTCGTACCGGTAGCTGAAGAGAGCTGACGAGACAGGTCTGATGCTGTACTCCGTCTGTTTCTTTTGGCAGTAACTGCCAAATAGCGGTCCTCATTCGGCGTTGTAACTCGGGGGCGACCTGTGCTGTAACGTCTACTCACATTACCATCATCTTGGAATCGTTGCCAAAGCCTGGAGATGACACTCTGGGCGATTCCAAGTTCCTCGGATACTTCCAGCTGGGTACGTCCACATTCTAGTCGTCCGATAATTCTGCCATGTAAAACATCATCCAAATGCCTCCTTTGTGCCATAACTATGCGGTTTTTGCACTGAAAGGCTTTCA
>JAWZYV010014062.1:0-99157 GCA_038373885.1 Cheiracanthium punctorium
ATACACACACAAAAAAGAAAAAAAAGCATCTGTGACGTGACGACAGCGTTCCTGAGAAAACGGTTGGGTGGACAGATCAAAGGAAAGGTCGTGCGAAAGGACAAATGTAATTCTGTCTCCCCTGCATTGTTTATTCGACGTTCAACTGACTATTAACTAAGCTGAAAAAATTATCGATGCTCCATCTGTTTCTTCTTGGCTGGCTGGGGGGGTCTCTCAGACCGCTGAAGCGATGAGCGGAAAATCGGCGATGTATTGACGGAACATAGACCTCGTGAGGGTGAACAACATAGACCTCGTGAGGGTGACCAACATAGCAGTCGAAGATCAGCCGCCTCCCTGACCAACATATAACGGCTCTTTATAACGTCGACAACACAATGTATGTTTGATCTCTTTTAAACGCTATTTTTTGCTGTAATTTTTCCTCGACCTATTTTCGACATTTCGACATCGGAAATACTGGAAGTAAAATAGGATCTCTTACATTTTTTATGTAATTTCTTCTTTTTCCTCTGTGAGGGCTTAATCCGCCAGCTTTCGAATTCAGTAACAAAGATTTTCCATTTCTGTCCGGAGGAGGGGGGGGGGCTCCTATGCTTCCGGCTACACTAACATTTTTAACCACGGGCCGCCACTGGTTGAAACATTTGGTATTCCTAAATTGATATCAAAGAGCCTTCAATCACGAAAAGACTTTCATCGTGAATAATTAAAGACAATAAAATATCGCCATGGATTTTAAAGTAGTTTACGTTCTCCTTCACAAATCACACACACACACACACACACACACATAGGCTATGGTCTTAAAATGGAACTAATGACTATGGGCAGGGCAGGGCCGTCTCTACTCGGCGGTGCAAGACTTGCATGGCACCCTGGCGCGGAGACATAGGTGGCGCAAGTCGATAACCTCATTCATTCACATACCATACTAATCTGCATGTACTAAACTATATTTATTCCAATAACTTAATGCCCACGTTTCCTAATGTTTCAACATCTATATGCATATATTTAACACTTCCTGTAACATTAGCAGAAGGCGAAACGTCTTTTTCAAAACTGAAAAAAAAAAAAAAAATATTTACAATCAACCGTGACCATGACACCAGATAGATTGGAAGATTTGGCCATAATAAGTATCGAATCGAATATAGATTTCAAAACAGACAATATCGTTCAAAAGTTTGCCAGCTTAAAAGCTCGAAAAATTCAATTCGATGTTTAAAAATATGCCTAACTTTTCCTTTTATTGTAAGTACTAAATACAAAAAATGATTTTTTGGGGGGGAGGGGGGCAGGCTGATTTTCGCACCCCGGCGTCCAATATCGTTAAGACGGCCCTGACAAGTGGACTGTATTTGGAGAAGGATTTTGTTACATGAAACCACCCAAGGGCGGATTAAACGGGGTCCCCCCCCCCTAGAAAAAAGAAATCAATGTAAAAGATCCTATTTTACTTCCATAAAATGGATGTATAGGTCATTCTTCTAACTAACCGACCCCACCGACAAACTAACTTCCCCCCCGACAAACTTGCAATAATCCGCCACTGAAACCACCATCATATACTAATGTTTACCACGTATGTTGAACAGTTGCGCAATACACAGTACTTTGACCTCATTGAGGCAATAGTTATTTAAGTCGAAAAATCCTTTTTTTTTGGTTAAATGGAATATAAAATTTGAAGAGCATCAACCAAATTGTGATTCAACCAATGATCGGGTGAAAGATTTTTACCCCAATTTTGTATCGCCTAATGTTCCATACCAAATCAATTAATTATTTATTAGGATACCAGTTCTATAAGTTTTTTTTTTTTTTTTTTGTATTTTCTTTCACGTATTTTCTGTTTTTATTCATGAAAAGAAGAAGTTATTCGAACGATGGAAGTAATGATTCAAAAGAAAAGACTCAGATTTCGCATTTCGATAATAGATGGCGCTGCTTCACTTAAGAAACGTGGATGGCAAATAAAAACTCAAAAAACTTAACTTAATAAAAAATATTTAAAATGAAAATATGAAATTTTAAAATATGAGAATAAGGGTAATTTATTTTTATGTTTAGGTTTAAGAAAATTCACTTATGTATCTATTATCTCCAGGTTATCCCTATCTGCAATTAGAGCCGAATTAAACACTATCAGGAGTCAGGACTCACGAAATTGTTGAGGTCTCCTACCAGGGGCAGGGCGTCGGGGATGATGAGCGCCCACCGAGAAAAACATATTTATATAGTAGCCCTTCGTATACGTTATATCGCGTTTGTCTGGAGACAAGAAAACTGCGCTATATGACTGGTAGAAGGGGCGGGAAAGCGTGACGTGTGATAGGATGAAATTTTACTTCTACGATCGCATGCCCTTAATCTAAAATAAAATTAATAGTATAAGTACTGGAAAAAGATAATCACACTTAAACAATAAACATAGGAGTTTAATTTACCTTTTTTAATTTGTGTACAAATATATATTTCATTACCTGCTGGTAGGGATGGACGCGAGACGACTTTTTTGCGAGACGAGACAGACATTTACAGCTTTTCGCGAGACGAGACACACATTTTTAACATTACGATATAGGGATTTTTGCGAGACGAGACAAAGCTCTTAGGCTATTTTGCGAGACGCGAGACTCCAATTTCTCGTCTCGCGTCCATCTCTACCTGCTGGAAAAGCTATCCAAAGTCATTCTGATTTGATTTTTTTCTCATAACTTGTTTTTTAGAAAAGATCGGCGAAAGAAAATTAATTCTGTAGATGGATCCAGTGGGGGGGTAGAGGCAAGTGCCCCCCCCACCCGTAGACAAACTATAAGTTATAAAAGATTGACTTATTTTGTAAATTTAAATGAATTTGCAAGAAGAGGGAGACAAATAGTTTATTCGCCTCCCTCCAGAATTTTTTATTTATTTATTTATGATTTATCCGCCGCAGCACAATAGATCAGTGGCCGGCAAACCGTGGGTCGCAAACCACGCATGGCTCTTTGAACCCTTGAGTGGACTCGGCCACAAATAACCAGGTTTAATATTGCAACACCCAACCCCTCCCCCGCCATCCATAAACAACCTATATTTGCCGGTCCGCCGTTTATGAGAACAGTCTTTTTCGAACATGAATCTCATCAAGAGTAAATTAAGAAGCCGTTTCAATTAATAAAATGACATGTAAAAGATTTTAAGTTAATGAAAGATGTAAGTATGTTACTTTAAACTCATAAAATTTATTTGATATAATTCAGTAAATCGAATGACTCTGGTACATACCGTTAAGAAGTATTCTATTCTAATCTAATACGTGTAAAAAATTAAAAATGTTCAGCTTCACATTTCTCATTACAGCTGTATCATTCTGATTTTCTTCTACCTTTAACCCTAGTAGCACAACTAGTTCAAAAAACGTTCAAATTACGTTGGAAACACGTTTTTTGACGTTAAAAAACGTGTTTTAAACGTCTTTTGGACTAATTGTGCTACTAGGGAAAAACTGATGTATTTTAATATGTGACTATGACCCGATCGGTTATATTACCAAGGTCAGTATTACACACATTTGTATTCATTACTGGAAGAGACGATGGTATAATATGTAAAAGAATAAAGATGGAAGAAAGACAACAACAGATGATGTACATTGCAGTTTTATTATTTCTTATAAAACATCTGAATAAATATTCAATCTTATGAACATATTTACAATAACTGATGATGTGTCCACAATGAAAAAAAAAGATTAATGTTTTTTCTTCTTTTGATTTTTTGTTTGCACCATATTGTGCGAGCACATAAACTGACTCAAGGATTGGTGTGCTATATCCAACAACTATCACAACAACCTAAACTACATTGGAATTCAAAAACTATGTGTACACTACATAATACGAATACAGACTAAAGCAGTATA
The DNA here is from genome assembly GCA_038373885.1 of Cheiracanthium punctorium. NCBI lineage: Eukaryota > Metazoa > Arthropoda > Arachnida > Araneae > Cheiracanthiidae > Cheiracanthium > Cheiracanthium punctorium. The sequence goes on from JAWZYV010014062.1 coordinate 3,917, forward strand.
CATTGACAGTAGGTACATATTTTCTTCAGACTTTGATGATTTTCGAAAGTTTTTTTCAGCTGTTTTTCATTTTATTCTTGATTTATACACTACTACACATTATATACATTTCTTTTTCATTCCATTTCACACTAATTAACGAAGTTGTTAGACCAGCTTTGCAGACACCATTATTAATATAAACAACGATTCAGGATTATTAAACTATTCTTTTCGACCAGTTTCACTCTGTCATAAAAATGTATTGCTATTTGGAATACAATAGGCAGTTGAAAAACCTTGCCTAAATCACACTGAAGAACGGTGTAAGCTAATTTTCAGTTGTTTGTATCCATACTTAATAAAGTCTATAATAGTTTTTTCTAGCAAAATTCAGCAGTTTAAAAGTGAAAGCTTCTAACGCTCAATAATGCATCCACGTTATTATAAAAGATAAGTAACTTTTTCAACCTTGAACATTTTCTTTTTTTTCCCACAGTGCCATAAGCATTCATTGTGATACTCATCGGTTTTACGAGATTCCAAGCATAATAATTTCTGTTGGTACTGAATAATTTATTTAAAAAAGAAGAAGAGTTTTCAAAGTGATGTGCATAACTTAATGCTTGTGTCATAATAAAAATAATAACGGTGTTTGCAGAGCTTGAAGTAAGATATCAACAGGTGTCAACATTTTTTAATATTCACTAGAAATAACAGAAATAATTACTTTAAACAATAAAAATCCTTTTTTTTTAAAGTAAACCGTTTCTTAACTTTGAAAGTGAAGGCATGATAAAACAAAACTCATATGAAAAAAATGTACTTTCAAGTAAAGAAGGTTCATTTTGAAATAAATAGAAAACATTCCTAAATTCTTAATTGACTATGTTAAAGAACTTAATTTACGAATATAAAGAGCTATGGATTTAAAATTTATTTGACTGTTCTTTGTTAGATCCAAACTTTTTTAACATCTAATAAATGTCTTTTATATATTTAGCTGTCTTGAATCAATCTTAAAATGTGGACACCTGTGCAGACTTAAATTATACATATTTTTTAGCAGGTTCAAAAGGTACTGTAGTCCAGATGAACTTGGAAGCTCAACAGAACGTAGATAAAAGTAAATCACAAAATAAAGGAAACACAACTGCTTACATCTATTTTAATGTATCTCAGATGTAAACTCGTTTTATTTATTTATTTTACTTTTATGAGTTCTGTTTATGAATGTTACAGTTTACTTAACATTACCAAGATTAATTATACAATCAAATTCATAAAATTAACATTCAAGTCGTCAATTACTTGTATATTGTTAAATTATTTTTCGCATAAAATTGATTTTTACACAGCATAAAATTATAAGGTAAAAAGAAAATGTTTTTAAAAACTTTTCAATAGAAATTGTGAAAACCTTATTTAGAACTATCTTCTCTCTACTTCTTTTATAATTTCTTCTACATTCTTAATACGATCTAAAACTGAACAATGCAAAAAGAAAAATTCAACAGATTCCAATATTCACATAAATTTACATTCTGAACAGACATTTTAAACACATATAACTTCATCTAAATATATGCACCACCGGGATTTCATTCTTTATTTTAATTACAATTTTTTCCTTAATAGATTTGAAAGATATCATTTAAAGAAATCCTGCAGACGGGTGCGCAAACAAATATTTCACACTGACTCAAAAGCATGCAAAACGCAACTGATTAGCAAATACTGATTTTTTAAACCGTTCAACCATAGTAAAAATGAAGGATTTTTCCCATAATGACAGATTGGGGTTGCTTGTGTTAATTTTATATAAAGCTTAAACATTTTCTGGGGAAATGTAGTGTTTTTGACAGGTATTCATAAGAAATAGCATCTCGAAAAATGTTAGAAAAGTAAGGATTTGACTTAGGATTTTGAATATTTGTTTTGAAACCTAACTAATTTTATGGAATGTCACTTTTTTATACACTTATAACACATTTTTAAGCTCTAGGTGTGTTCCCAAAGTTGTATATGTTTAAAAATAAGACAAATTTTCTAATACCAACAATAATGCATAAATGTATATATTGATGAGAAAAATATTACAAAAACGGACTCAAATATTAATACCAAATTTCATAAATTTGTAAAAAGCTGAAATAGTTAGAACACTGTAGTATGTAAAATGACAGCCAAATGAGAAAAAGTTCTCTAGCTGGCACTTGAAAACAATTTCGAACAATGTTACCGGTTGCCATCTTAGAAAATGAATGTGTCTGTTGTCAGAACTCGTATCTCTCCCCTCCCCCCCCCCCCTCTAGTATCAGGATTAGACTAAAATTCCTTCGATTTTATTAACTACCTCACTAAATAAGCATATTTACACGAGTCATCCTCAACAAAGACTTAATCCAGAGGAGTGCGCATGCAAAAAGATTTCAGGAGAAGAAAAGCATACCTCAAAACCCTCCTCGACTTCTATATTTTATACTTGATAACGGAGTGAAAAGTAAAAAGGTGAGCTGAATAGGAAGAAAAATAAATAAGAGAATTCCCTTATTCTTTTTATTTTTATTTTATTTCTTGGCTCCCTTTTCTTGAAGAGCAACAAAGCTGTGAAAAAAAAAAAGAAAAAAAAAAAAAAAAAAAGAAAGAACTGTCGAACCCCTCTTCCAGGAAATACACATCAAGGTAAGGTACTGGCGGCAGACATGAAAGCCGTAGCAAACTAATGGGCAGGTAGTGGTCATTAGAAGTATGCGCTTGACCGTTATTTATAACTCGGATACCAACCACGGATAGGCGAATTTACGGCCTTTCCAGAAGGAGAATATATTGTGCTGCCTGTGAGCGCGGACAGGTATTGTGAATGGGAAAAGGCGACATTTTCTTTCCCCTTTTACCTTCGTTTTATCTCCGTACGTTGGTTTTCGAATTGTTGTGACCGTAAATTGTTTGTTCGCCGGGGTAGATAGAGGTTAGTAGTGGGGGACTGGCAGAAGATATGACTTAATGAAGTCAGTGACGTCTATATATATATAATGGTACAACCTTAAAAATCTGCCACTGGTGAATGAAGTAATGATAAGCGTCACTAGAAGATTGTTTCACAGCGATGAGAAACTCAATGGAGCTGTATTCGTGAATGGAGAAATAAATTGCACATGTGGTATTAGCAGTATGGCCTCAAGCCTGCTAATATATTTTCGAATTTAGAAGTGATAATTGTATTTCATTATCAGGAATATGTCTTCTCATTCGAAGAAATATAAAAATAAGTAAAACTAAAACTTTAAAAAGTGTACACGAAATGTTATATTTCCAAGGCTAAGAGTAAGGGGATAGGAAGTTCAGTGTAATACAGTACTGATATTGTATTAATCATAATCGACATGGTATTAAATTAAAAAGAAGAGGTCCAGTTATATATATATATATATGAGCAAAGCAAGTGAGGGACTAAATGGAACATATTAGTTTGGATCTATTACGGATAAGTTATTTTCCTCTTTCTAAAAGATAATTGCTATTTGACTTTCACAAAAGAATTCATTCTAAGAGCGTTATTCTAGTACACCTGTTATTACTTTTAAGAGCTAAAATGCAATAAATTAACTTTTAAAAATAAAATCTAAAAAATCTCCAGTTCCGCCAGCCGAAAGTTTTTTCCTGCCAACAATAACCATCGCTCATATGAAGCTATAATTCTGCTACTACTTCACGTTCAGATATTTATCTTGCTGGATAGATTTAATCTCTGGGCTGGAACATTAATAGAATTTCTTACGTCCGGCTAATACAAGAGGGGCCCCCCATTGACAACGAAGTCAAAAACAAAATGTCCTCCCCCAGGATCATCATTTCTAATCGGATTACTGGGTGACGATGTTAGGAAGGAGATCCTAATTAAAGCTCCTTCTGCTTCTCCGGGGTCGAACATGGAGAGCTGGGTGGTCTTCTTTTACCTTGCTTCTTCCACTGGTCTGGTCTTCTCCCCCTCTTCAAAAGTGTTTCACCATGAAGAAGGTGAAACAGGTGCGTTCCCTCAAAAGAGAGAAGAGTCAAGAATTTGCCGAAAAAAGATGATATTCAGTTTCAAGGCTTTTAAATAGCAGGTATATGGGAACTCTGCTTTGCATAGTCAACAGCTATCGACGTTTCTTTGGGAGAATTTCATTCTACATTAAATATTGACAAGAGCTCGAGCCTGCACAAAAGAAATGGAGATCTCTGGGAAAAGTTATCAGCATTTTTGATCAGAGAGGATGTAGGTTAACCATCGATATACGTCAGACATTCGTTTTTGAATAAGTCTATGAAAAGTGAAGGGACTTCAAAATAAAAGCAAAAGAGGATATACATATTATTTATTTCATAAAATTAATTTTAGTTCAATGGAAATAAATAAGTTCAGTAAAAATAAACGAACTTTTAATTTTTCGAAAACGAAAAGCTGTGATACATTTTACTTTGTGACGAGTATTTAACTTTAAGCTCTGATATAATGCACCGTTTTCAATAAATTTTTAATCTACATTACAGTTTTCCATTCAAGCAAAATAATGCCTGGGGTAACTGCAAATTAAACTAACTTAGAAAAGATACTTTTCGCGTTAGAATATAAAACAAATTACAAGAATATCTTTGAGAATAAGTTAACGGAAGGATAATATTGAAGAACTGCTAAACAAATGCAATAGCTTGCTCCCTGTTTAGAGAGAGATATTGATATTTTTAGAATATAAATCTGATTGACGCATGTAACTTTTAGTATGGCGTAAATGTGTTTGAAACGTCATGTATTGTTAACTTGTTAGAATGTTTACTAATACATAATACAGTTCATTGTTCAAAATCAAATTATGTTAGCCCTTATAAAAAGAAAGTATATATGAATAATGTAATTTTTCGGAACAGGCGGTGTTTTTTCCCTCTTTAAGTTATATAAATATATCATAACAGTCTTCTGAGAATCGTAGAGTTCTTTGCTGGGTTACGCTGAAGCTTGGGCGTGTATAAAAGACTGCACAATTATCATCCATCGACGGAAAACACATTCTCAAAGAAAGAGGCAGCTTCTTCAAATAATTATGTGATTTTATGTCCTCTCTTCACGATAGGCAGAAAAGAAAAAAGAAATTCTCTGAAGAACGGCGCATGGCCGTTATCTAACAAGAGCAGAAACTAGGACGACTTTGCAACTAAAAGAACGCGCCCACTTCTGAAATCGGGTACACTCTCTCAGGTGAAGGCCGCCAGCACCCACAGGTATTCCTCCGAGCCGGGGGTTCCTTTGGATAAACAGAAAGCCGTGAAACAGAGTCAACACGGCGCTAAATCAAACACGGATGCAGACATTTTTACAACATTTTTCACATGCACCAGCTTTCCTATCTCGTTTATTTTTACCGGAAAAAAAAAATGGAAAAAAGTCTCTTAGGAGATAACGTCCGAATCGAAAATTAACTCTTAATACGACGCAGAGGCGGAAGATACAAGCGGAATTACTAAGCAAGTAGCAAACAAAGCTATCTTTTCTGTTTTCCTTTCTTTTTCCTTCTCCTGTATGCGAGCAGAAAACAATCCTCAAGCGGTCTGCTATGAATCTTGGAAGAAAATGGAGCCTGCGCCTGTGGCAAACGTAAAACAGAAAATATCCAAGCTGAAAATCAAGGTCGATGAACTTGGTGCACCACGCACGTAATTTTAGTGTTTTCTATTGTCATTGGGAATTAGAAAGGAAATTGTTAATTTACGACGAGAGAATGGTATAGGCTTTATGGTCTATATGTAAGTTTTCTTCCTGGATATTCCGAAGAAAAACACCAAATTCTGTACTGCGATGTCAAAACAATTTATTGAAGGAGGAGAGGTGGATTATGAAAAATATTTTAAGTTGTTTATCTTTTCAGTATTAGCAATAGTTTTTAACAAGAATTTTCTCTTCGATAAATGGCTCACTGAATTACTTAAAATTCATTTTCTCATAAAATTTCAAATTGATTTTACATTGTTTAGTCGATAAATTTCCTCGTTGCCCAACCTCTCTCCAAATTGAAGCAAGAATAAAGATTTTGAGAGAAACAGACTGATAAAAATGCCTGAAGACTTTGCAAACGATCTTCCGATTTTCAAAACAGTTTCCCAAAATCATGTACTAAGAACCGAAATAATGATTTCAAAGAAGTAGCGTTGTCAGTAGCCGTCGTAGTAGTCATGCTTGGCTCTATTTATCCATGCCTGAATCGCTGCATGACCAGCTGTCCTCGCGTGATGACAAAACCGCCATTAGTCCCAGTCCTCGCCTCCGATTTACCCTCTTATAGCACCCTCTTTTTTATTTCAATAATATTGTGGGAGGCACTGTGCAATCGACCATCTGCCACATGATCATGATCCGTCTAGCTGTTGTGTCTGGTGCAATTGTTATTCAAAAACTTCCAACTTCAATGATTTGGCAGAAAAAGAAAGAAAAGAAAACGCTTTTGGACCAGGGAAGATTAATTTCAGAAAATCCAATAGAAAACGGTTTCGGCATTGTTATTTAAATCGAGGAGTAGTAGCATGATCTCTGGGAATTTTAGTTACGCAAAGTTAACAGTAAGTTTGTAACTTTCCTCCCAAGAGGGGAATGAAAATAATCAGAAAATGGTTGAGCAGGATAGCTCTGTACACTGTTTTCCCCAGAAACTGTTGCTTGAAAATTTGTTCTGTGAAATAAAGCAGCCCATATCGGGAATTGATGCATCGGACAATTCAGGGTTTTATATTAGTTTTCTTATTTTTTTCCATAAACTAGATAGCCGTTCAAGAAAAGGAATGGAGAATTTTTTCACATTAATTTTAATAGGTTTCCCGGGATTGGTAATAAAGCAATTTTGGTAACAGTTTTAATTAGAAAGTTCTAAACAATTTAGCGTCAGTAATAAATTTATGAAAATCATTCCAATTTAATTTTAGTACTTTTTTATAAGATATTGATAGATGTTAATAAGCACCTGGACAAGTAACTTGCAAATATTGATTAAACAAACAGTCAGATTTTTATATAATAATAAACTATGTAAATATGTCTTTATTTATAAGAGATTGGGGTATTACACCTTAACCTAGAAGCTTAAACATATCCGTAAGTAGGAGACTTTTTATTTGAACTAACTACAAGTGTTCTATTTTCGGAGGTTTTATAAATTAGTTTTAGTACATGCTATTTTATGTTAATCTTTAAGTACAATATAAAATAGCAAGCTGTTAAACCAGGTGTTTTGTTATTATACATTTACTTAATATAATTCAAGATTAATAACTAAAAATAATTAAGGTTAATAACTAAAAATGCAAGGTTAATAACTTGCATTTTTAGCAAATGGTTTTTGCAAAAAGGTTAACAAAAAAACTAATTTCAACATTAATTTAATTTCACTTTATAATGTAAATTATTATCATCTGCTTTAATAGGAAGTGATAATGCATTTATTTAATTATAAAAACTATAAATTAATTACAGTTGTTCATTAAATAAACTATATTAATAACATCGCCAAATGACCGCAGACTATACGATTGGATCGTAAAAATATTTTCACCGCGAATACCTCGCAACAATCATACGCAAAGCAACATTATGAGATATTATTTTTTCTCTCGGCTATTGAATAGATTGAACATTATTCTGTCGGTAAGGAACAAATTAACCTTTAAATCCCCCTGTAGGGACATACAAATAAAAACTCCACAATGCCTTGTTGCCTAGATCCCATGTGGGGTAACAATGTAACATACTGACAATAGACTGGGAACATATGTTGCTACGTCAAGCACGCGACCATAACGGTACCAGCATATTTCTGAAAACGGGGACATAGTTTTGTGTGATATTTAAGAAGAAATAAGAGTGAGAGGAAAAAGAATGAAAACACTCAATTCTTTTTGTCTCTTAAGGATTTTTAAGGATTTCACTCCTCAAACACCCACATTCAAATATATTGTGAAGTTTGAGTAAAATATTTTCCAAATATTTTGAAAGGGAAAGTGTTTTAGAAATTCAAGCATTGAAGCATTGTTAAAATTCTATTATATGTTTTTTTTTTTTTTTTTTTTAATAAGTAAATGCAGTACAGAGAAATATTTTGTCCGTATTTGTACGCTCAAAATAATATTGACCTTAGTTCTATTTTCTGACAGTGTTCATTGTTATCAGCCGAAGAGGAATATACAATTTAAAAACACGATTCTTCTCTTTTGTATTAAGATAGCATAACGTCTTATGTTTTATAAATTTCACATGAAATGCATTTCACAAGTATGATTTATGTTGATGGTTTTCTTGTAATAGCAGTTCAACAAGTTAAATGATAATATGGAATAAATAACTCTAAACTATAATATTACGAAAGTAATACAGCACTAATTTATAAAAACAATAACATGGACATCGTATTCATACCTTCATTAATTAGCAAAATTTTCTTTATTTAAAAAATTACATTGAAAATAGTTCGTTGAAGGTATATTGATTAGCTTTTAAACTATCTTAAAACGTATTAAAATATTTTAGAACGTTTATTTATTCTTTTATGTTTCTTTTCTCTTCACCCAAAACAGCGGCTATAAATAACTTTCATTTGAAATTTATAATCTGTCTAATATAATGCACACATTTAATTATTAGCATATAATTAAAAAAAATAATTGTCTGTTCAAATACTATGTACAAAAAAAAAAGTAAATATACTTAACTAAGTAATTACGTTAATATTTAGCAAAGCATTTTTATCCATTTCCTATTCTTTAAGAAAAACAATTTTATTGTATGAGAAATATATTAACTGGAACTTTCATTTTTTTTTTAAATTCCTAATTGAAAGCAAAATTTATTCGAATGTTGCTTTTGAGTCAATGTATACATTTAAAATTATAAAATATCTTTAATTACAATAAATTTACTTGAGATTGCATAGACTTACATATAATTGCACGCAGGGCCTGAAATGAGTTTTATTGCTTAGGGTACTTTTATTTTTTGTGCCTTTACAAATTGGCAATATTGCAGTAGTAACATCTACTTTTTAAAAATGTCCTTTTTTTTTCAATCCAAAAACCCTAGAAAACATTAATATTCAGCTTCTTTGTTTCATTTTTTTAAGTGCCCAATCAAAAAAATTATTATTTTTACAGTACTTTCAGAAAAATCCTAAACAAAAGAATTTTGTACCCATCGCACAGACTTCAGATTCTCTTGTTTTAATATCAGTCCCTGTATGCATTTTAAGAAAACATTTAAAAAACTGATAAAATGAAAAATGCAATTAAAAACAATTGGCAGTGAAAATATGTAATCGAAGTCATGCATGTTAAGTAGAGCACAATATAAAATAATTCATTATATACAAATAAAAAAAATAATTAAAAGGGAAGTTTTAAGCTCGCTTTTTGTGAAATTTTGAAAACTTCTACAAATTACACAAAACACAGAATTCATACTCCGCCAATTATATCCTTACTCATATAAACTTTCTTATAAGAGCAGGATTATACCTTTTCCCCAAAAATCCTTAGATACCTAGAAATTTTACAAAAATAAAATTTCTAGTACAGTTTTGAATACTTTTATTAAATCACACTACGAAATATTTTAACATTAATTTCATGTTATTCCTTTTTCATAAAATCACATTAATAAATGTAACAATGAGAGAAAAATTTCAGTTAATAATATGTAACTAGATTGAAAAATGTATTTATGGGTTGAGAGCGTTGTCAAACTGCAACCGGTAGCAAAATGGTTTCGAAAAATGCAATTTTTTTTTATTTGCACAAATTTTTAACTTATTTGCAAATTAAATATTACTAAGAAAAATAAATCTTTTTATAGCACTTTTAGAAAGTGTTTTAAAAGTTTCAGATCTTAATTAAATATACATATATATTGAAAGCTACTTCAGAAGAAGCCTCTCAAAACAATTCTCTAATTCCAAAGAGTAATTTAATTGTGATAAAAGGCCACAACAAAGTAAAAAATATCGGCAAGGCTTATCATACATGGGGTTATTATTTCATATATTCTCACGTAAGAATCTATGAAAACATACTTCCATACGTTCTTAACTGAAACATATCACTCAATCATTACTTACGTTTTCGTTCCATTTTTCATTTTAAATATTGATTTACACAAACACACGTGGGGAAAAACCCCACTATTTTCTCTAAAGCAGATTTTATAAAAATGAAGTAAACTATTGGAAACAGGAAAGTTTAGAGCTAACAATTAATTTGACAGATGTTGATTATTTTTATGTCACAAAGTCACAATTTTTATGTCACTGAAATTTCGGTGCGTTATGACTCCCCGGGGCAACAAGACTGGAATGCTGAGCATAAACACAATAAATTGAATTTCCTATCAGCACATGATTAGTAATTCAAACTGAAAATGGCACATGAGTTGAAATGAAGTAACTGAAAAAATAATGTCCTGTACAAAAGTTGGGCAGATGGCGCAGACGAACACAGAGGCACACAAAATTTGACTTTTTAATTACTCTCCTCTGGAATCGTTCTTTGTTCATTCGACGAAAGGAAAATTGTTCGATGAAACAAGAAAAAAGGAAAGCACTACAACAATGGCAGTAATAAATAATAAAATTTCTAACTTCGTTTAATAAATAACACTGAGCTACGTATGTACTCTAGGCTTCGAGGCAGTCTATTCGCGTTGGCACTTCCTTCGTTCGCCGCTCCCCAGCAGTCGGTTGGAATCGGAGGAAGAAAACGAAAAAGATGTCCGAAGCACCGAGGTCCTGCCTCGTCTCCAAGAAACTCGAAAACAAGAAAAATCAACAAGAACAACATAACGAATTGACGAGACCATTGGAGATCATCTGTCTTATTCACCTCGGTGGAGGTGTAGTAGGGACTATCCGTCTGTGTCTGAAGGGACCACGTCCGGTCAACAGATCCTTGAGTTTGGAAGGGTCTTTGATCCTGGGCCCTGGCCTAGGGGTCTCTTGAAGACCGTAGTTGTGTTCACGTTTGACGAAGTGGAAGCATTTGCGCAGTTTATCCTTCGAGTACATGCTACCTTTCAGCGCCTTGCCCTTGCGGTTGAAGCCGACATACCACGTATGGTTGTGAACAGACTGGATGACTGTGTAGTGGTCTTCACTGAAGCCTTCTTTGAACAGACAAAGTCTTTTCCTGCCATTGAACTGCAAGTAGAAAAGAAATACCATGATTGTTAAAAATAATCACTAAATTTCGAAAATTGCCTAGCTGAAAATAGAGTGCCAATTATTCGATATGCCAATATCTCGCTAATTAGATTAACGAGAAATCTTTATCATTTCTTTAAAAGAGATATCTTTCAAAATATTACCACTATTTAAAAAAACAAAAAACCAGTATTTCAAAAAGATTTTATTTAATTTCCGTACCTTAAGTTACTTCCACGATACCTTCAATTTACCTGCACTTGATTTCTATTAGAGCACATGTGGGCAACTCCGGCCCGCCACGACTTTTGATCAGGCCCGCGGAGCATATAGCAAAAGCCCATATAAAACCCATATAAACCATTTCAAATCTCATATAAATCCCAGTTATATGGCCAGCGACTTTTCAAAGGTTGCCCATGCCTGTATTAGAGAGTTCTATTAGCTCCGCTAACTCCGTGCTACGAGTCACACAGAGCTAGCTCATTTACAATCAGTCTTAGTTTATGCGATGCGATTAAGTGTAGGCACAGGAAATTGAAATTTCAGACTGGTTAGAAAAAGGAAGTTTCCAGTTTAAAAAGGCTCATGCGGAGAGAAAAAGCGTCTTGAAAATTTCTTGGCCCTTTTGGCGATTTGCAAATAACTTATTAAATGTTTATTTCTTAATCATTTAAAATTATCGATATAAAATACGTATATAATGAAGAACAAAGTTGAGTACATAAAATTTATCAAAAGGGGAATAAATTGCTCTATCATTGTAAAAAAAAGCTTAGATAGCATTGTTAATTGTACATATTTTTCTTACATTTTCCAAGACCATTTTCTAATACAGAAATCATATTGATGACTTCTAAAAGTAGTTTGGTTAATTTGTAGATATGTGAAAACACATGCTTGATCCCGTTTTATTTAAAATTGTTTTTTATATGCTTTACTTGTTCTATTATAAATCATACATGAGATACATCAAAACTATAACATAACTCAAATAGCTATTTCTAACTAATAGCAAATAATTACAGACGTGAAGAAAAATAATCCATTTAACAGAATTACAAGCGTCATTCTGTCATTGTTATCTTCGTAAATTTTCTCAAAAGACCATAGCCATGTTTGCGGTAGACATTTTTAAGAGTTTTCTTCGCATCGGTTTTATGGAGAGACAGCAACTTACACTTTCAATTGTACCCAATTGTGCGCTCCTCATTATACCTGAGTTCTGGTAATATTCTTCTTTTTTAAGTGATAAAAATGCCAATTGGAGCTGGCGATAAAAAGCAAGGTCATTTTGGGGGAAAAGAAAGAGGACAGTTTTATATCTGTGTGTTATTCTTTGTTATTCTGATGACACTCGTGCGTCGAGATGCCTCTCTGATGTCGAATATTTATGGACTCCCACGTCCCGCTAAGTCCACTGAGAGCCCCAGAAGCTACAGTCAGAGTGGATTCAGGAGGGGGGGAGGCAAAGGAGCTGGGGAAGAAGTAGGAGTTTGAAGGAGACTAGAAGTCTGACGCCCTGGAGTGCGACGATAAATGGAGATAAAAAAATAAAAAATAAATAAATAAAATGAGATTTCTGAAAAGCGTAACCTGGTCCCACCTTTCTGCAGGTCTGTCCCTAAGGCTGTTGGGGTTCACTGGACAACCATACCTTAGAAATGCAACAAAGAGCAACAAGCAATTTACAAAAGCCTGCTTTCATAATTCATATCTTGAGTTACGCACTACACTCCATGAATATCGTTGATACAAAGGAGAAGAAAACATCTTTCAGGGAGAGGGATGGGGGGTTGGGATATGTTTGGAAAAAATATATATAGTTTATTATTACCTTACCACAGTTTATTAAAATTGTTAAAGAAAAGAGCATTTGCGAGTTGAAAGGATTGTGATTTAATAGCTATGTGATGCAAGATTCATACATCATTAAGATATATTTAGAAAGTAATCATGACTTTTTCAGATTGAAGAAAAAGCAGTATTCAGTTATGTTTTAAATAATTCTCATCAATATTTGAAAAAAAGAGTGGATGTTCTAGAACCAATTAAAAACCTTCTAAAATATGTAAAAAGTGTTTACTGCTTCAGCGAGAATCAGCAATATAGTTTGAAATGTCGGAAGAGAATTATATTAATTAACACAGCACAAAATAATATCTCATCCATCCCCCAAAATCCAACCCGATTCTCAGATTCGCAGCCACTTAAGCACCCCCCCCCCCTTTTTCGTTCTAGGGATGGACGCGAGACGAAAACTCGGCGTCTCGCAAAACGGTCTAAAGGCTTTGTCTCGTCTTGCAAAATCCCTATATCGTAATGTTAAAAATGTCTGTCTCGTCTCCCAAAACAGCAATACATCTCTGCCCCGTCTCGCAAAACAGCTATAAATCTCTGTCTCGTCTCGCATCCATCCTTATTTAGTTCTCTATACTGAATGCTTGATTACTAGACCAGCGAAAATATGGAAAATATGCTGATGAAAATTTAAGGGGGTTTAGCATTTTTAGTATTAATATTTTTCATATTTTAATTTTGTAATTATTTGTTTTTTATGTCTCACTCTTTAAGATGAGTTTCAGTGAGTAACACAGTAATCTAAATAAATGAAATACTTCTGATTAGTTAATAGTAATAAGAATACTAAGAACAAATACACTGTAATTTCTATGCAAACGATATTTAGAAATTAATCTCTCCTCTCCAGAATTTAGTGACAGGTTTAGTCCTAATGTAAAGCAGCAATAAGAAATGAGCGTAAAATTCCTGATAAACGTACATTTTTATTTTTCTAACAGAAATGTATGCCTTTTGGATACACTGCAAGAACTTTATAATAGTTGAATGTACAATTTACAATTTTTCATATCCAGTCTTATATGAATATTCTCTTTATATTCAAGCAATGCATAGATGCAAAGGTTTACAAACGGGTTATGCTTCTACATGTAATATGATTTCTACTTTGCACTAGATAAAAGATATCCTTTTAACTCTTAGAAATACCTGTATATTTTATGGCATTAATAAATTGTTAATTATGCTTTGAAATTTTCAGTTATTTGAAAGGGGAGGATTATTATATAACTCCATAGACAACACTCTTATATTCCTTAGAAAGGTAATTTTTGAGAAAAAGTAGTAAAGCCGATTCTATTTATGCACTATAAAGATATAATCCATTACTAAATCATTTTGATTTTTAAGCTATATAGAATATGCATAAATTCTGAAATAAAGGAGTATAACTATTATTTTTTTCTAACACCATAAAATCGTAAAACTTTTTTAAGAGAAAATGTTGGTAGTTTCAAATATTATCAGAAGATGGCAGCACTAAGATTCCTATTTGATTGCCAGTCAGGCTGGCATAATTGAGATGTAACAGGGATCGAATGTATGTATACGTTTATAGCTGGGTGGCCAACAGTCCTGTCGGCAGACATCTCTAATCGAGACCATTACAAGCTGCAGGTGATTGAATAAACAAGCACGTGAAAGGGAGGGGAGCAGCGAACGAGTTTGCCTGAAGCTAGAAGGAAATATTACCTTTTCCTAGTCGTATGTCAAATAAAAAAATCAATATTACCAGATTGTCGTGTTGCTCAGTACATAACGGCTTAAATGTTTGAAATTTGATATGTTGTGTTAAAATATTGTTTACTTGTATTTGTGAAGAAATTTACTTGAAGGTTAACGACCCTAATAAAGATAGCAGAACATGTTTGAGTAATGATCATTCACAGCTTCATTATGCAGCTACAGAAATCCATGAGTGAAAATGTGTTCTTTTAATGTGCATAATGAATTATAATCTGAGCAAACGAATAAATTCTTTAACATCATTATGATTTCCTCTTAATAAGAGAACAGTAATTAAAAAAAAATAACAATAGCATTAGCTTATTCATATTGAATTTGGGAAAATGGTAAGAAAAAAGAGTATACATTTAAAGATGCAGAAATTGTATGTTTTTTCGTTAAATATTGCCAAGCACAGCGGTTTAGCTATTGATACCAACGAAGAAATTAGTACTAGTTATGTGCAGCTATAGAATAAAGAAAGATACTATAGGTTAGATGCGTAGCTAGAGTTTTCAGCGCCCGGAGACAGCTGAAAATTTTGCGCCCTCTACTATTTGTCAAAATGTCATGGGGAATTTTTTATATACAATTTGGCGCCTCTTGGATATTGCGCCCAGGGACAGATGCCCCTCCTTGCCCGCCTCTAGCTACTCCACTGCTATAAGTTTAAAGCTTAAAACAAGATATTTTTCCCATTACAAACCGGAATCATATAATTTTTGATGATGAAACGCTTTCCTTCAGTCACAGTTAGTAATATAACTAACATTTTAAAAACATGAATTATTATGCGCGTTTTTGAAATTCTTCAAAATCACAATGCTCCGTTCAGTTGCCAGATTATAGAGATCTTTTTGTATTACTGATTAGTCTCATCGAAACGCAAAAAGATGGTTTTCAGACTCAAACAACAGTAAACATTTGCTATAAATGTCTGGACAGATACTCGTCTTATTATCATTATTCTAAGTATGGTATGCATAGGCGCACCCACGGAGGGGGCTATGGGGGCTGAAGCCCCCCCCCTAAAGGTAGAAAGTTAGAAGTGAAAAGCTTTAAAAAATGAAAATTGTCGCTAATGAATTATTTTTTCTTTGTTTTTTTAATTGCCTTCAAGTTATTTCTAACCAAAAAAGACATTTATTTAAAAAGTTTTTAAATAAATGCTTACAGTTAGTTTACGAAACACTGTTAATCTTGGTTACAACGTCACTGAAAAGAGCAGATAATTATTTATGACTCCATACCAAGTTACATTGCTTGTGGGCTTGTGTTCTATGGGACAGTCAAGTGGTACCGAATATGTAGACGTTATATGAGAGTTGTAAGTAATCGAGGTCACTATAACCGTGTTCAGCAGTATTTGCATGTCGCCCAGCCCCACCTAAACTAAAATCATGGGTGCGCCACTGATGGTATGTAATAAATAACCAAAATACAAATTGTTAA
Organism: Cheiracanthium punctorium; assembly: GCA_038373885.1. Taxonomy (NCBI): domain Eukaryota; kingdom Metazoa; phylum Arthropoda; class Arachnida; order Araneae; family Cheiracanthiidae; genus Cheiracanthium; species Cheiracanthium punctorium. Next base: position 20,140 of record JAWZYV010014062.1, read on the forward strand.
AAACACAAGGGACTATTTTCGTAGTTTTATCTAGGGATGGATATACAAATTAGGCCACCTTATTTCGCCTCGCAAAACAGCTGCGAAGTTTTGTCTCGCCTCGCGTAACAACGGCTAATCTCTGTCTCGTGTCGCTTCATTTAAATGTTGGAGATGCTTAGACTTCTTTCTATTTTGAATTGAAAACTAAATAGTATCGACATCGTGTTTGTTGTTGTTGTTATTGCAGGGGGTTTCTCAGTTTCTCGCTTAGCTTGAAGAAAAGAAGATCCGAATGAAAATCCATCGCGTAGCTAGCTCTCTAAAGAAAGACAGAAAAATAAGGACGTTTCCCATTGTCTTCGAAAGAACAATGATCATTTTGAAACGGTTTTAAAAAATTAACACTTAAGGCGAAAGTATTTTTAATTGCCCACAGCAAAAAAAAAAAAAAAAAAAAAAAAATGCATGCCCTCTGTAACGATTTCTAGGAATTCCCTCCCCTGCCCTGAAGGTGAATGCAGACGAGTCTGGAGTGGTTGCAGTTGGAGAGAGAGAGACAGGGGAAAGAGAGACCACAGTGGTGGTAAAGCCTGTGGGGAAAGTAGATTTCTCTTTAGAATGGTCAGGTAAAAATTGGGCTAACCTTCAGAGGCCGTTGTTCCGAGAGTGAGATGTCAAGAGTGATCGGCATACCTGAGAGAAAGGTCTTTTGGGCAGGCCAAAGAGGGGAAGGAAGAGAGATAGGCTGGAAAATTTTTCAACAGCGGAAGTATTTGGACGTGCAAATATGGCTAGAATACAAAGGAATCGGTAGACGTTCGGGTTGAAATGGGATGTTTCGTTTACGTACAGTATCTTCTTGGAGAAAACTTTTTAAATATATTTACTGAAATACTTATTTGCACGTTTACTGATAAAAATTTACGTTTATACATTTATGTAGAGAGCGCGTGTGTATGTGTTAAAAGAGTGGAAATAAAAACACAGAAAATGGATGAATCGCTCTTCATGTAGAGCCAGTAAACATATTTTCAGCACAGATATCTGAAATATATGTCAAACTGACCCAAGTATTTCACAAAATAAATATTTACTGCTGGTAGTGATCAAGTTGTTCTGTCTCGCTCACGCCATTTGCAGAACAATGCACTTTTTAAAATGGCTGCATTTCCCCAAAGACAACCGATCTGACTATTAATCACGCACAATTACAAGTTAAACAACATACTATACCCGAAACCCTATTTTTTTCTTTCTAGTAGAGACAACTCTTTCTGTTCACCGCAGGAAACCGCGAAAGAACATGTACCTGTCACTATAACATTTGGAATAAAAAAGAATAACGAACACAAACAACCAGAAGTAATACTGCCGAGAGGCAGACATATATGTTAGATGCTACTTGCGTAATAGTTGCCGAATATTAGTGAACTATTTTTAAAATTTGCGTTGTAAGGGGGGAAAAAGTCCCCCTTTTTTTACATACATACGGTCATCAAAACTGACAATCAACGCGTCATTAGATAGTGATTTCTTTAAACTACCACCATCAAGTTTTTTTGAAGAAAAGAAAGGGATTTTTTTCACTGTAATCGCCGTGGATTATTTTCCGATCAGGATTCATTATGCACGGACTTTTGTCACCACAGCACACGGAAGTACTTGTAATTACTTTTTAAACAATGACCAGAAATGTAAACGGCTTTTTTATAAATAAAATACATCACAAAACAACTAAATTAATAACGAAGAATTAAATAAAGAGTATAAGTTAGCTCATGTAAATGATGCATTATAACGTGCACTTTATTTTGAATGTCATATTTCTTTTTTCCCCTTTTTTTAATTAAAAGAAAATTAAAGAAGTTTTAAGAATTATCTAAAAATTAATGAGTTGCTGAACATATGAAAAATAAAATGAAAGGTAAAAAACATATCTTTGGGGATGCAGTCATGTATTAAAAAATACTTTAAATAATAATAAAAATACAACTTACCCTGGTTATGAGCTTCCCCTTCTTATTAAAACATAAGTATCTCCCTGACTTTTCGCCGATGATATTCATGGCATTTGGACTATGTCGTGCATGTGTGGAGACGAAGCTCAAATTTACTGAAAAATAATTAAGACAATCTAATGAAATTTTTATTTTTCGGATGACATCTGAGAAAGGTAATAAATAAATAAATACTCATAAGTTATATTCCAGTTTAAACATCACCTAAAATTACACAAATAATTTCGTAAGGCTTGAGTGAGATAAACACGCGTTAATGAAGGTAACTCGAAATAGGTAGGTTACTGCTTTGTCATTTCCATAATTTTTCTTTCAGAACTTAAAAAAAATAAAAAATAAATTAAATTAAAATTAAAATAAAAATAAAGAAATTGTTATTGTGAGGAATAGATCGATTTCTCCATAAACTGTATGGCTATGCGAAACTGAAAATTAGTAAAGTAGATCTTAATTCAATATGCCTAATGAGTATTTATGGATATTTTAAATAATAAAACAACTAAATGAAATCTTTCAGTAATTCAAACACGAATAATTTATTGGTTATTCCAAAAAGTGATACATTTTTTTAAAATGTATGAGAATTGGAGAACGGACAGTTTAGTAAAATTTGTTACTACAATTACGATAGACAAAGGAATCAAAATTCGTATGTCTTCGAAGAGCGAATGTTTTCTTATTTGAAGGGCACAGACAACATCTATGCATTCATACAAGCGTTGATTGTCTCAGGAAGAAATGGGCATGTGACTTAACTCTCCGGTTTTGTGAAATTTTGAGTTTGGCCAAGGTTTAATCTATATAATATCAACTAACCTATACAAGAGCAAACTTTGTCCATTTAGGTATGTACAGTGGAACCTCCCAAGTTGGACATTTTTCTGGGGAACGAAGCGTGTCCATAATAGAGAAATATAACCTCTATAAGTTGGACATCTCTGAAAGTTGGATACTCTTTGAGGGAATCGCAAGTGCCCATTTTACGGAGGTTTCACTCTGGGTAAGTGAATTTTGATTCCCAGGTAATCCACCCTTAGATATTGGATAGTTTTTCTGACTGTTTATCAAAACATACCCGGAGACTCCTGAGTAGAGGTTCAGTTGGGAAACAAAATTCGCTTATTAAAATCCCAACTTCTTCGCGCCCTTCGTTGATCAGATGTAAAGACAGGGATTCCCCTTCTCAGCGTACCACTGCTTTACAGAACCAGCCCTTTTAATGTTCAAGACCACTGGATATTCCCGCCACTGGATAAAAAGTAACTCATTCAAACGTCTGTCTCGATTTCTCACAATCGGAACCTGCACCTGTAAAACACAAGGTAATCGATGTGTTCCATTGACTGGAGATGTGTCTGGAACACCTACACATCCCCGCGCTCTCGGCAGAACTTGAATAATTACTAAAGCTATTTCGCGCCCCACACAAGTCCCTGTCGAATAATCCGGTATTCCGCCCTCCTCACTGACCGGCGGCTGGCTGACCGCTTGGGTCCATCGAAATCGTAGTAGTAATTGTGTGTGAATGTCATCCCGCATATGATATAACACTCGCAGACGATTTTCGATCGCAGAGTAGCAGAGTCGTCGAGGGAGTGGTGGGTGCCGGGGGAGAAAGTGAGTTTCTCTCTTTCGTAAATGGCATCGATTTCCGTTATTGGGATGAAATCGTTCGGATGCAGTTGGCGAGAGGTGGGAGAGGAGAGAAAGTGATCGCAATTCCATCCCAGGTAATATAAACCGAGTCCGGCAGGGGGGAAAGCACAATTCATGTTGAAATGAAAATATTAAAGTACTTTTCTGTATACAGGCCCTTCTGAGATTGAGCCTTTTCCAATATTTAGCATAATAATAATGATGATTAATAATAGAATAAATGAATAAGTCATGATTTTGTCAAAAAAAAAAAAAAAATTGAATTTCAAGAAAGCTTTCGTAACTTATTTTTACACAAAGTCAAAAAAATATATAAATTGTACTAAAAATAAGCTCGTAGCGATGAAGAATCTAACGAATACAGATTTGAAAAAAAAAAAAAAAAAAGAGAGAAAAGAAAAGAAAAAAGAATGCGCACAATACTTATCGTAGAAAGAAATTCAGACAACGGGCAACATTAACATCCAACAGAAAAAAAAAACAAAAAAAAACCAGCAAATCAAGACAAATTAATCTAAAAAATTTCAGCCTTATTACGGCTAGTCACAAGCGTGCATAATAAAATGAAAAATATTATTTGACAAGTTTTTAGTTTGAAATCTACTGAGACTAAAAAACAATTTGGATTTTCATTTGTACCGTTTTGCTGCATAAATATAGAAAGATTATTGTAATAGTAGTAGTAATAATACTTTTTTCTTTTCTCACTACTATACTTGTATTTGAACCTTTTTTAATGCCTTTAAAAAAATAAATTACTACGTAGTATAAATCGGTTAATAATTTTACAGTCTATTAGTCACTAAAATATCCTTACAGAGCAATCTCACTTCCTATCTAATAATTTTAGTGGTAAATACATAGATTTATCACAAAATGTACGCATATTTTACATTTATTAAAAAGTACTTTACGTTCACTTTATTTTTCAATGATTAATTCATTTATTTAAAAAATTATAATAATAAAAGTGCCTTATACTTGTGCATCGTCTATCTTATTTCCGTTGCACTTTTAGTCCAGTGTCGACTTTAACTATTGAAATTTCTCACCCGATCTACACTCAGTTTCAAGTGCTGTACAAGCACCCTCACTCTATAAATAGGAAACTTAACGACATGCCTCTCTAGGCTGCCCTGGAATGAGACAGGTATGCGCATGCATAATAATCGGCGGTGCCGTTTCTTGTCACTTCGAATTTAATTGAGCGGTCTACACCACCCCGTTGAGTCCGAAAACGGATTAATTGAGATCGCTGTAGGTGAGGGGCTCGAACTCTGGAAATGCACGCAACATGCCTCCCCATCATTTGAATTGAGGCGAATATCGAAACGCAGTTCCACTTAACATGCCACCACCGCGGGATGTAAGGTGTTGCTACAACACATGTGCCGTGCGAAAATGCTCAGCTCTTGGACAGGAAAGTTATGCCATGCAAATCATCGTTTTTGTGGGGCACAGTCGAACCCGTTTAATGCAATAGCCAATCTGCCACGAAAAGCGGAATATTCCATTATCTGGGATCCCATTGACTAATTATTGCGGCAAGCAGGTTATTCCTTTAACTCAGAGGTTCCCAAACTGTGTTCCGCGGCACCCTAGGGTGCCGTGGAGATAATCAAGTGTTTTGTGAGTATGGTACAAGTGTTTCGAGGAGATAATCAAGTGTTTTGTGAAGTATAATCAAATAATTTCCTCTGAACCGGTATCCCACAAAAAAATTAGCCAAGCCAGTGACCAAGTGGGCGAAAATAAAAATATTTCACAGTCAAATTTGAGAGAGTTCAGTGTACCTCTAATACAGGAACTCCCTGAAATAAAAGAGGGGTGTCAAAATTCCATATCCCTTTCCCAAAGAGAGCACTTTCTTGATAGTCAGCCCTATAAACGACATAAAAGAAGTGATGAAAAATGCATCCAAACTGTTTCATTCTAATTTAATTGCTTTAAAGGTAACTGCCGCGAAAGTTTTCAGCCTGAGAAGGGTGCCGCGAAATGTTTTTTGCCTGACAAGGGTGCCGCGGCGAAAAAAGGTTGTTAACTCCTGAAATTGATATTCCATGCATGAAGCCAGTTCGACTGTAATTTTAACAGAAGTAAGAAAAAAGACCTGTAACTAGTTTTAGATTTTACAATTGCGTCACATATTTTTTTTAAATATGTAAAGCCAGTAAAACACAAACTACTTAATTTTATTTATTTATTTATTTATTTATTGAGAAATGAAAGGTTTGGTGCTAAAATGGGTTAGCTTCACCCTACGGGAGTTTCGAGTTGGGTGTACCATCTAGCAGTAAAAAAAGCGAAGAAAAATCTTATTTTGTTTGGCACCAAACGGATGAAGCTCCAATGGTCAGTTGGGCTTCGAATATATCGTTTTTTGAATTTTCCTTTAATTTTTTAAAAATATTTTTTCTTATTGGATTTGTTCATTATTAGTGCGAAATTTTGGGTTTAGATTGCTCCTTGGATTTTTTTAATCCATAAGTTTGTCAGGAAAGAAGCTAAAGAGAGATTCCTAGACTGCTTTGTGATTTTCTTTACTGTGACACAAAGGAATATACTGAGCCATTTTATCTTGTGACATTGCAGCATCCTCGTATTACATCTTTAGAAGCCTCTGAAGCAGAATTAATTGATAATAACAGAAGAACTATATTATTTATTTGGAAAAAAGCAAAGGATGTGAATCCATTCAAAGAAAATTATTCCCTTGCCATAAAAATAAGCTCGTGAAAGCATTTGATGTAAAATTTTCAAAGGAAAAAAGGGACGAAATGCAAAGAATGAAATTTAGTACAACTCCCCCGCGAATTTGTCGTCACTCCTGACTTTGCGAAACAAAGAAGGGGCAGGAAAGGGAAAGATCATAAATTTATTAGAAGTAGAAACGAGAAGATTTTTTTGGATTAGATAAGAAAAGATTTGAGAAAGAGAAAAAAGTAAAAATAAAGGAAGCAGAAGAGAAGAAAGACTTCTTGCAACAGATTGTGTCAAAGATTTATTATCCCGTCTTCGTATTGATTTTTTTTTTCTTCTTCCTGACAATTGTCTTTTTATTTTTTAAATGTCACGAATTGTGGGGGGTAGAGCAAACATCATGCTCTTCGAAAAATGAAGCAACTCTCGACAAATTATGATCTGGCCCTCCGGTACAGAAAACCATGATGGAAGTGTTTATGATCGTCCAAGCTATTACGCTGCCATTTTTCACCAAGTAACGAGTGGTGAGTGCTAATTGAGTACACAGTTGACTTCTCATCGTCTTTCCGTTGGGAACATGAAAGAAGAAGAAGGGAAGAAAGAAAAAAAATACGAGTTGTTTTATCTGTTTTTTGTGCTTGTTTTTCTTAATAGAATTTTCTATTAAAAAAGAAATTAAAGGGGAAAGGAGAACAGCGACGACATTCAAAAAGCAGCAGAAATGCACAATTCGTTGCGCAGTTCGAACAAAGCTGTTGAAGAGAAAATTTTAGACTGAAAATTTGTGGAATCAAACAATCAACGAACATAGCTAGTGTATTGTGATTAATAAATTAGCTATCAAATTTCGATTACGAAAAAAAAAAAAATGAAATACGACTCTAAAAAAAAAAAAGAATTAATTAAAATTTTGTTAATCATAATTAACTTATTTGTTTCAATGGATTAACTTTAAAATAAAGACGTATTTAAAACTGGGGATAAGCAGTTGTTTATATGTTAAAATATTGTCGATATCACGCTGCAATCGCAAACATCACTAATTATTCCAAATGCTGAAAGGTTTTCTGTGTATTCCATTCCATTTGCCGCAAGGTCGCTTCCGATTGTCGTGAGAGACAGCGAAGGTGAAAAGACCCCACGCGGTCTGGAGAGCTTCGGATCAGACTTATCTTCTACAAGTCCTAAGTCCGACCAGCATGCCTCCCGCATCGCTTGCTTGCTATCGCAAACGCCGAGTGTTTATCGCATAAGCTCGAATACCTCCACACAGAAGCATTACCTGACGTCACAACAAATTCATCCAGAAGACTCACCGGGGAAAAATAAATAAATAAAACAGAACACGAATTTTTCACGTAGCAGAAACAATACATCGGAATACAGATGAACAATTGCATATGAATAGAACGTTTTGTGCCACTTTCATACGTAGTGGTATTTTACGGTCAGAAGAACTTGCAAGTGTGCATTTTTTTCTCGTTTTACCTGGAAATTTTGTGATCCTGAATGTTTCGAATTTTAAGAAAATTACCATCTGAACAATCAGCAGAATTAGATAAATTGAAAACCTTTAAAGCGTTATAAAACTATGAGATTATACTCTTCAGATCGTGCTCACTGAAAGAAATTACGCACATATTATAGTGGAACTTCCCAAGTTGGACATCCCCATAACCTGGACATCTTCCTAAGTTGTGCTTTTCATGGGGAACGGAACTTATCCATATTCCATAATATTGAAATATATCTCAATAAGTTGAACACATTTTGAGGGGATCGCAGGTGTCAAACTTACTGAGGGATCACTGTACAGATCGATATATTTGTTAGGCTGAAGAAATTACACGTAACATTGCGAATAATTATCCTTAATTCTAATTCGGCACACAGTAATACGAAAAAGGCACAGAAGGTATGATGTGCACGAAGAATTGATACTGTCTATATAAACCCTTACAAATGGATTCATCCTACCAGGTTCAGGTTCAAGTTTGATGAAGCGGGCCCAAACTAACCTAGATAAGCTTATGGTAAAATATTGCTCACACTACTATACATCGCTAACGCCAAACCCAGGACAAGATCACTGGAAAAGCTGGTACTTAGGACCGATAGATTATCGTCGAAAAGGGTGCAATTCCCTTTTAACCCTTTAACGCGCAGTGTTCCCGCTCTGGAAACACCCAACTCTGACGTTTTGACTGTTGCTAGTCACGAAGAATAGATTTGATTTCTATAAAAATAGGTGCGGGTGACATAGCTCCACGAGAATCCTTTACTTTTTAGCACGTCATCTCCCGTAAAAAAATGGTCACGATTATTTGGAACAGCACTGACATCTGCTGAAAAATGGAAGAATGCGAGAACAGCTGGATAGATTGCCAATGCTGAAAAAAGGGCAGCCGTTGCCATCGCTCGACTTAACTATCAGCAAGATGGCGGACGATCGAAACGTTCATCACGTGCCACAGATCTAGAGACCCTTTTTTTGACGCAGCTTTCGATCGTCCGCCATCTTGCTGGTAGTTAAGTCGAGCGATGGCAACGACTGCCCTTTTTTCAGTATTGGGAAAGGGTTGCACCTCATAGGGTTAAAACTGGGCATGAACATTGAGTTGCTCAGTATAAAAGGAAATTGCACATTTTTTGACGATAAACTATCGGTCCTAAGTTACTGGGTTAGAGAAGAGAATAAAAGGCAGATAACTCACCATGCGCGCTGCTCGTCAGACCTTTGGCGTTCACTGTCTTGCCGAAAATCTGTACGTGCTTACCACTGCATTGATTATATAGTTTGTAGGTACGTCGAATATGGTGCGTTTCCCGGAGAATGGCGCGAGCCTCTTTCTCCAGGTCGACGGGCAGGCTGTGACAGGATGTCTAAAGAAAAAGAAGAAAATGAAATTACTAATAATGCAAAATTGGCAGAGCATATCGAATAAAAAATACACATCTGCTCAAATAGTTAACTAAACCATTAAGATTTTACTGTCTGTCGATCACAAGAATAGCTCTCGCCAATAAGTCTGGTTAGTTGCGGTAACTGTAGCAACTGGACCTGGCCATTTCCAATGGGGGTTGAAGTGAGAGAGGAATCTCTCACGTTCAACCGCCTTTGGGTTCTTCTTGGTTCCTCCCTTCGAAAATGGGCTGAGACTTGTTTCCACGGCAACAGACTGGCAGACTCCTTGGTGAGAGTTATTCTTGTGATCGACAGACAGTACTAATCTATCAAAATTTAGGTGCATCTAGATTTGTTAACTCAAAAAAAAATTTATGAATCTCCTCTGGTCAATATTTAAATATAATTACTGAAATGTCGGAAATAATGTATCTAAATATCTCAAGAAGATAAACTTAATAAAAGAGAATCAGAAATTGGTCAATAAATCATCTATCACTAGGTTTAATTTTTTTTTTTCACGATTAAAACGCAGTTTGATCAATCAGACGTACATTTTAGCTTGTTTTATTTAAATAATTTGCTGTTTTTGCTGGTTTTAAAGCTAAATGGTTGTACGTATGTAATGAAGAATTCTTCCTTAAATGCCTGCTAAAATCACACTAGTTTCAGACAAGCTATTAGTACGATGTAGTTGAATTGATAATACCTTTCTTTTATACTTCGAACATATGCTATTGGTGAGCGGGGGAAAAAATCTCTTCAGAGTAGTCGACACAAAAAATAAAAAATAATCCATCTTCTAGATTCAATAAAGTTCCGCATCGTTACCATCCAGTTCCAAGACGAGGAAGAGAATCTCCTCATGCTGGTTCAAACAACATGTTCCACTATCGGCTAACAACGTCTGGTTAGGTTGTCACACATGAGGTTCGCTCAATTAAGACCCCGAAGGCAATAAAATCACTCTCTCTCTGCGAAAAAAAGTTCATTTTTCTTTTTCCTTTTCGGTTACCTTAAGCGTGGGATATTTAGAGGGTTTCATGCGCGAGACGATTGATTGTACACGTCCAGAATATTGGCAGCTAACGTCCGCCCTCTTCACTCGATTCTCGTATTCGCATCACGACTGCCATGAAGCAAAACGAATGGTTTCTGTAACACAGGAAAAAAATGACTGTTGAGTTGTTCATGCCCATTGAAAATATAAGGTTCTTGTGACGTGTAAGAGTGAGCATTAAAGATGAATGTTTTTGTCAGTTAAATATAAATGAAGAAGTTTCCATTTCTTTTATGTGTAAGTTTCCATAGAGGAGGTTTTAAGTCGTTCTAATTAAATGAATCACTTGTGGAAGGATTATTCAATAAGAGCGAATTTTTGGGTGTAATTTTACATTTTAAGATAATTCACCGAACTATTTGCGTAAAAGTACTTAAGAGATTGCAGAACAAATAGCGCACAAGCCCAAAAACCATGACCTATTTTGGAACCAGATATTAATAAAAAAAAAAAAGAAAAAAAAAACCACTATGTAAGAAGATAAATCCTGGGGCATAAATATAACATAAAATCTATTTCAAAAGCATCCAAAGTTCAAAACAACATAACTGGAGGGATTATTTTTTTCTTTCGCAGTTTTTAGGTGAGAAAACTTAATTTTAGATTTAGTTTCAGCCAGGGGCGTAGCCAGAAATTTTTCATGGGGGGGGGGTTACGACTACTGCAACTCACGTATATGCATACATGTGTGTGATAAGGGAGTGAAGAATATACATTTTGTATGGCAAAAAATCCTCATGGGGGGTTATGACCCCCCCCCCCTTGGCTACGCCCCTGTTTTCAGAAAATTGTTTCATTAGAAGGAATAATTTGTACAAAAAGGAGCAAAATATTTCAAAAATATAGATTGATTTGGCAACGGTATTTTAAGAAGAAATATAAAAACTTCTTTACGCTTATTTCGCTTCTCCTAGCAAACAGTTGTAGGATACACTCGCTTATAATTTCCAAGCTTATCTGTAAGTTATTTTAAATTTACCTGAATATTTTTTTGCGAGATTATATGTTTGGCAAAGGTGAGACAGATATTAAAAGTACATAAGAGTATTTACGTGAAACTCTAATTGAAAACTATTACAATACCTGAATTACAGGACAAAAGTGTGAAATCCTTGACTTAAAAAAAAAAAAAAAAAAAAAAAAAAAAAAAGTTTAATAAAAATAAATCCTAGGTGTTAAAGTTATATTTTGAGTTGTTATCTTTACTTTAGGCGTATTGTATTGTACATATAGACATACGCAAGTTCGTCTATTCTAAATATTTCTACATGCATACGTATGCAAGCGCGTGCGTTTGTGCATGTGCTTGTGTTTCAATGTTCTGCGCATTTATTCCACTGGTGGTACCATACTACTTAATTAATAGGCTGGTAACTATACGAATATAGATTTCCCCTTTCTACTCTAATGGCTTGAATTCAATCTAAAGTTGCGTTTCATTTTCAATTTTCAGTATAACTATGCGGACACCTAATGAGTGAGCACACAAGGTAAAATATTAAAGCCACTGAAGTCAAGGCTAATACCCTCATCCGAAAGTTTCCGATTTTCAATCCGATCTTTTTTACGCTGTGGGCGTCAACAGTTCTGGCTAAGAGCCAGCGACTAAGTCATTGAAAACAAAGCGGAAAAAGAGAAATGAAACAGAATACAAAAGAAACACATCCAATAACTACCACAATATCCACCGTTATTGAAGCAGAAAAGAGGATGATTTTTATAGATGGCAAAGTTCAAGCCATCTCACTAGCAACGACCTGTCACTTACTAAGACGGGCCACTTAGTTATCGTCGAACGCTTACATACTCGTCATTTATTTATATTTTTTTATTCTTTTTAATGTATTTTTTAAATTGAGGAACAAGATTTTTCTCTTCCTTGAAAGGGAAAAGGGGTACTTTTGAGTTTCATTTGCAATGCAAAAACAAGCGAGTTTATTTTTGGCAAATGGCTATTTCTTTGATAACACCTAAAAAAAAAAAAAAAAAAAAAAAAAAAAAAAAAAAAAGTTTATCAATGCCTACCTATTAAATTATTGTATTAATGAATATATGATGAACTGCAAAATTAAAGTTAGAAGTACCTTTTTATGACTAGAAATAATGTAATAAAAAAAATCTCATAACATGTCCCTCGAAGGAATCATTCTTAACTGCTTTAACATGAAATTGATTTTGAAGATGAACTGACTCTGTCAAAAACTACATTTTTGACATGTTAACATATTAACCCTTTAACGCGCAGTGTTCCCGCTCTGGGAACACCAAACTCTGACGTTTTGACTGTTGCCAGTCACGAAGAATAGATTTGATTTCTATAAAAAATAGTTGAGGGTGACATAGCTCCACGAAAATCCTTTACTTTTTAGCACGCCATTTCCCGTAAAAAATTGTCCCGATTATTTTTAACTGCACTGACATCTGCTGAAAAATGGAAGAATGTAAGAACAGCTGGATAGATTGCCCAATGCTTAAAAAAGGGCAGCCGTTGCCATCGCTCGACTTAACTACCAGCAATATGGCGGACGATCGAAACGTTCATCGCGTGCCACAGATCTAGAGACCATCTTGCTGGTAGCTAAGTCGAGCGATGGCAACGGCTACCCTTTTTTTCAGCATTGGGAAAAATTAAGGACAAGGGTTGCGCCTCAAAGGGTTAAATTGCTATTGTTGTCTCGGCAGCACACAATAATATGAAAATAAATTACATTCCAGAGGTACACTGCCCATCAATTCCGAAAATATTTTGTGGAATCTTCACATGCCCCCCAAAAAATGGGAGGGGGTAAGAAGAATTATTCTAACACAAACTTTAACACCCTTCTATCTGCCATTGTTTAATGACATTTCTCTCGTAATGCAGCATTACAACTTTCCAAGGATGAGGAGAGTTTTTGGGGAAAAAAAGCGAGTGAGAGAAAGAGAGACGAATTGCTAATTGACAGTGTGACGCAGAGTTATCAAGGCTTCTTGTGAAAAATTCTCGACTTTCTGGGGCGGAGGAATTACGCCGTTTTCAACGACAAGGAGTCATTAACAAATCGAGAGAGAAGTCATTGTCACCAGCACGGAATCACAGTTAGATATAGAAAGTTATTAAATGCGCGCCATTTGCGTGGCTGGGCGTCATAAAAGTAATTACTTCGAACGCGAGAACGTTTATAAAGTGCTTCTGAAAACTAAAACGAAGAGTGATAAAATAATATTAGTCTACTTCACCTCGATTCAAGTAGGAAAATAATTGTTTTAGCGAAAAGGTAATAAAATTAATGATGGCTTTTTTGAAGGCAAATTAATGAAATGTCAGAGAATTTTGAAAAATTGCTAGATGAAAAACCGAAACAAAGCTATTTAATGGAAGAAAAATAGCAAATAAAAAGCATAGTTAATGTGTCACGTAAAATAATTTTACAGTATGTTGAATACACTCAGAGAGAGAGAGAGAGAACTAAAGAAATATGCACTAAATTAGTTATGACAACAACAACATCAACAAAAATAACTACACTTTATCAAACAAAAATTGCTTTAAAAAAAAAAAAAAAACGAAGTCATAGTAAAGCACATTTTATTTTCTGAACAATTTTTCTTTTTAAACGCATCTTATACAAATAAAGTTCTAAACGTAAAACAAAAGGGCTTTTGAAAAATACTTATGTTGAATTTGGCAAAAATATTTAAAATAACAAACAAACACTATAAACGTTTTGTAGAAAAGCATAAATCAATCTTGAATAAACTTTCATTACAGAATTTTTTCCAAGAACTCAGTTTCAAACAATTCTTTCTGACTAACCCACCCATTCATATTTCGATTTTACTATAAGCTTCCGTCATTAAACATTTTTCCTTGATAAAGATTTATTTGACAATCAAAAATACGTCTTTTTACGTTTTTTTTTCACCAATAAAATAAGATCGCAGGAAATATTTCCCCGGTTACCCGCTGGAATTTCAAGAAATGAGAGCCTTTGTTTTTGCTCAGCGCAACGTAGAAAGAAACGATAAATTTGCTACAGAACTGATGTGAAAAATACTTTCGGTATGATATTGAAAAGCTAGAATGGGTTCCACATGAAAAACTATTAACTTGTAGACGCTGTCTAGGGATCCACCTTATAAGCGCCGGTATTTTTACAGATCGGTTCTGTATAGCTTCACTCAGCGTACAAAACAAAAGTTGGAAAAGCTGTCATTCATACGTGTAGGGGTATATTTTGAATTCGTGGCAGCTGCAAAATATTTTATGAGTTAGTAAGAATAGTCTTCGTTTTAGAAATATAGCAAGCAATGTTATAGAGAATCCAAATAATGCTGAACTATTTGAAATTTATAACTTAATCAATTCTATGTATTGAAGCAATCGCTGAGTCTAAAATGAACTCATCTTCTTATTGTATACTGTTTACAGCAAAAGGTAAATTAAAAAAATTAAAATGCTTAAAGGAGAATTTTTTACACTATTTTCCAAAAAGTTTTTTCCTTTAAATATTATATATATATATACATATATATATATATATATAGAGAGAGAGATAATTCGCCCCCAAATCGAAGTTTTTCATATGTACAGATTTACTTTTTCCTGGAGACTTATTTCCCTCTTCTAGTTGAAGTAGCGATAAGCAGTAGCCGGTTTTGTTGACAACAACTGTATGTCAAACAGGGCAAATCCTTCAGAAGATTTTCAACTGGCTGTAAATTCAAGAACTCTGACTACGAGATGCCGGGTTTCTGAATTATCATAAAGCCAGTTGGTAAGAAATAATGAAAGGGTTACATCCAGTTTTTATTTTAGATCTCATATCTGGCCCGAATGTCAGCAACACCACGTGTTGTGCTTGCAAATATCCTCATTTCAGAGAATTTTACATTCAAAATGGCAGACAAGTGAAAGCGGCAGGTCATTCAAATGACAGGGAAAATTTTGTGTAAATTATGGCCGAATGGTAGTCTAAGGCGCCGGAAATGCTGGCTACCAAGAGCAAGGTAATAAAAATCTAATGTTAATATCACATGAATTTTGCAACACTTTGAATATGCCAGCTTCGTCATTGTCCGATGTTCTCGCATCTTCCCACGTCTCTATCTCCGCTAACGTCACTCGAGCTGCAGTAGTTTTTAAAAACAGGCAGCGGTTTCTTTTTTTTAAAAGAATGAAAACATTTAAAAACCCTTTTTTTATCTGAATTTTTAAAAATTACTGTCTTCCCCCTTTTCTTTTAAATTTTAGATGACAATTCTTGAGGTGATAATTGTGATAACCAACGTAAATATCTAAACGATTGAACTCAGAAATGTTAGACTTTTCTCATTCTATTTTGCTTTTGGTCGAAAAAACATAAAAGTAACTTAAAAACCATTATTGGAAGAAGGAGGAGCACGTAAGTTGCTTTAATTACAATCACGCTTTCTGTAACTTTTTAAATACCTGAAATATGTGGTCCTATGCTTCGCTGAAGGAGTTGTTTCACAATATGGTGCAAATATGAAAATATATATATATCGAAGAAAAAAAAATTCCTGACAAACAAATTTTATTTTCACGGCAATTTTA
Organism: Cheiracanthium punctorium; assembly: GCA_038373885.1. NCBI lineage: Eukaryota > Metazoa > Arthropoda > Arachnida > Araneae > Cheiracanthiidae > Cheiracanthium > Cheiracanthium punctorium. The sequence goes on from JAWZYV010014062.1 coordinate 36,021, forward strand.
AATCATATTAAGTTCAAAGAACCTTTATATAATGTGAAAAATAGTCTAAATTGCAAAGCATAAACAAGTTCGTTATCTTCAAACAGTTCTCTGTACCAGGGTTTCTCAAACTTTTTCAATGTTGGAGCCTTTTAAAGGTCTTTGAATTTTGACGGAACACCTTGAACAGCTTTATGGAGAATCTTGTATAAATCTCTGACCAGTGCGTTACAGGCCAAGGAAGATAGATATTTTTTTGGCAGAATACTTTGCATGGAACACCTGGTACTCCGCGGAAAGCAGTTTGCGAAACTGTACTTTAAACTATACATTTGGGGGCTGTGGTAGCCCAGTGGGTAAGCCGTTGGGCTCGCAACCTTTCGGTTACGGGTTCAATACCGACGTGCCTCTAAAGACCACCGTGTGCATGCGGTGTACGTGCACGTTAAATCTGTTGTTCCGAAAGTCCTCTCGGCAGCCTCTAGCAGTTTCCGAGGGGTGCAACATTCAAAGTCCCCCACTTCCCGATGAGGATTCAATCTGTGTTGAGAAACTCCGGGAACGACGTATATCTCTAAAGACACCTTCAGGGACGTGAGTTGTCCTCTCGTGGCAAACAAACAACTATCCATTTACAATTTGGGCTGTATGATGCACAGCTGAAAACGTTGCAATTCGGTCATTCACAGAATCCATATTATTTTATTTTAAAAATTTGACCGACTCTATTAACGATTGCTTTAATTTGAGTGTTATGAAAAATGTTAACGCTGAAGACTATTGTCTGAAAGTCTTACTTTCTTAAATAGGAAGCGAATAGAAAAATTTATTAAAAAACACGTAATAACGTTGAACAATATTTCTCGTGTAACTGTACAACAAAAAGGCGTGTAGCCAAGACAATAGAAATGTTTTATTAGGTGGAAAACGCAAGGGAAAAAAATTGAAGACACTGTTTTGAAACAGCGGAAATAGTTTGAGATGACAATATCAGTTAACATGGGTTATGACGTTTCTTCATCAAAGGACGTATGCCAGTCATTTACTTTTTTTTTTTGTTCGTTATAATAGGATGGATGGATAAAATGAATACAGGGCATGCAGACAGAAAAAAATATGTATTACGAAGTCTTTCTTTCTATGCTCCTTCCGACAGTTATTACTGCCTTGGTGCTTTTCGGGGCGGACAGGCAGCTTTTAAACATGATGTTGCGAGGGAAGAAACATCGAATTAGACACATATAACCGCCTCACATGTAAAAGAGAGAAAATGTATAATGGAAAATTAGAATGGTGAGTTGGTACGGAGAAGAAATTAACAAATGCTTCTGAAATTATGCTCCTGCTATCTAGACCAACGAACTCCAGAGACAGTTGTTTGATTCCGTGTAATTATATCATTTTTCTGCAATATCAGGCAACAGCAGAAGAAAATATATTTTTATTGCTCAAAACACATTTCTAGTGACGAAAACACATTTTAAGAGGTTATGAGCAGTGTGCAATTCTCTAGGAAAAATTCCAATGTGTTTCGTATTTAAATAAATTTAGAGTAGTATGGAATTACAGATGCATTAAAATAATAATTATTGATAATAACCAGTATTTATCAATAAAATAGGAATCTTTCAGATACATATAATTCAATATGAAAAATTCATTTTAAATATTTCTCTTTTTCTTAATTGTTATTTTTTTTAGAGAAAAAAAAAAAAGGTTAGAGGAGAAAACGAAGACACGACATTAGAAATTGTCACGAGCTGAGGATGGAATATTTTTCATTTGTATAAAAGTCAGTAAAAGACTGTCATGCAGTCAGATACACCAAGGACACCGTACAGGTAGGGAGAATTTTCTTTCTCTAAGCTTGCCGTTTTCTAATATTTTATTTCACTCCAATAAGAATGCAGTGCATAAGCATAACTTTGTATCACAGTACATCTATAAAATGGACATGCATAGGTATAAAATTTGATTAAACTGTCTTTAGTTTTGTCTGTGCTATAAAGAGTAACGAAATATTCATATTTCTGAAATTAGCTTAAGAATGTGTAAAGTGCCAAAAGTTTGTTCATATGGGCCTGCAATTTTGGAGGTTGTAGTAAACTTTACATTAAGAAAATATTATAAATTAAAATATATTTTTAAAATTCCCTAATACATTTGAAAAATGCTTGCAACAGTTTCGATGCCTTAATGTATTTTTGTTAAATTCTAAAACATTAGTGCAAAATATAGAACAGGCATGCGGGATATGTATTATAGTAGCATATAAAACAATACTATACAAAGTAAATGGTAATACTTTAAAAGTAAATAAATTGCATTAATTACATTTTTACTGGTTTGTTTATCTTTCTCTTTGTGCATACGGAAATGATAAAAAAGCTGTTTAATGTAATAAAAACTGTAACCGAATTCGGAAGAAATAAACACTAGAAACAGTTTTAAAATATTATGCTTTTCATTATGAAGATTTACTAATTAGTACTAAATTTTTACATTTTAAGTTACTAAATTTGTTTAAATTGTAGCTGTGATAATTAAAGGATTCATACTTTTATTTATTTGAACTAGGTGATATGCATGATCAATTTTTAAATACCGAAAAATTTAAATTTATGTTTATAAAAGGATTAGAACAACACAAATTTTCTACCGTCATTTATAAAAAAGAAATTTTAAAAAATGTTAATTCTGATTTTAAAAATACTACCAATATTTTCACTATGTAGCTCGTGAAACGCAACAAAATTTTTAGTGTTTTATTCATAGCAATATTAGTGAAAAGACTTCACACGTTCGAACGTTTTGGTTAACGTCAACACTTTCTTGTTAAGCTTTGAGCAGGTAATGAAAAATACTGAACCAGATTTCCTGAAATTCTCTTACTTAATATCTTAATGAATATATAAAAAATATATATACATTAAAATGTGTTATAACGATTTATAATCGTAAGCAGTAATCCATTACTCTTTTTTGCTGTAGTATTGCACAAATGAATCACGGAAAGGCTAGTTATTTGTGCTGATTCGTTAACTCTCCAAGTTGTCCTTGATCTTAAAAAGGCGAGAAAAGGACAAGACCAGCATTTTTTAGTCAAGCACATACAAAAATGAAAGCCTGCAATACTATATTAAATAATTATTCTTCGAATAGCGTAAAGCACTCATAAAATGGTAAATTCCTTGAATTTTCTTTCACACTCACACAGAATGTCTGCCTCAGCTGTTTATGACTAAGTAGTTGTTTCTAAAGGTGAGGTCTAGTCGAACAAAAAGATCGACGATTGTAAGGATTAACATCAAAATACAAATAATGCTTATAGCAGGATTACTAATAATAATGATTAAAAAAAGGGAGAAAAATAATGGTCTTCCGCAAGTTTCAGGATGTAAGCTTTTTTTAAAGATATTTTTGGTTTATTATCAACTCTCAACAAAAGCAATTTCCCCCAGTCAATTGTTTGTCAGACAGCAGTGAGAAAATATTCCTGAAGGCGAAATATAGTTAAGCAGCCTCTTCGCGCCAAGGATAATTATTTTTTTTTGGCGGTCACTGGAACCAATAATTTCTTACCACTCTCCCCCCGCCCACCAACTGCCAGAAAAGAAGCGTTCTTCCAAAAGCAACCTAACGATACTTCATTAAAAAAAGTAAACGTGAAATATTTGAGATGTGTAAAAGACTGACAGAAAGAAAAAATCAGTTTCCTCTTGCACTGCACAGTGCGTTCTCATTTATGCCGCGAACGTTAAAGTGAAGGGAAAATGCTATATTTCTTGTTTTTCCTTGTTAAAAGTACAAATTTCTAGAAAGGGAAGCGAAGAAAAATAGAATTCTTTTTTTGTGATATTTTGTTTTCAGTTCAATACATTATCTGAAAAATATAAGTAATCTTGTACAAAAAAAAAATGTTAAATTTCATTATCCGTGACTTTCAATCTGGGTTCACACTGTTTTAAGAAGAGCAGTCTGTCAATTTTAAGAGAGAAAACTGCTCAAAATAAAAGACTGAAGAATAAGATTCAAAAGCTTTTATTAAATTCAAAATTTCAAAAACAAGAAATAGACATTATTTAAAGCATTGAACCTTTATTAAAGATGCGTATTAAAAATATGTTAACCTAAGATACAACATGATTTTCATTTACTGACTGAAAAATAGTTCCAAATAACTCTCTTTTAGAACAGGGTGTTTCTCCTTTTATGTTTTGTGTTACTTTATATGCAGTTCTCAAAAGACAGTATTACGATAGCACATAAAATAATAATAATAATAATAAATACAATACAACAGTTGCACATATTTTATAAAGCTCGCTATGAACATAATCGAACTAATTAGAACAAAAAATTCCATTTTAGAATATTAACTTAACCCTTTGGCGCAACTCTTTCCCAATGCTGAAAAAAGGGCAACCGTTGCCATCGCTCGACATAACTACCAGCAAGATGACGGACGATCGAAACGCTCATCGCGTGCCACAGATCTAGAGACCCTTTTTTGACGCAGCTGGCTGTGCGCACAGCTGCGTCAAAAAAGGGTCTCTAGATCTGTGGCACGCGATGAACGTTTCGATCGTCCGTCATCTTGCTGGTAGTTATGTCGAGCGATGGCAACGACTGCCCTTTTTTCAGTATTGGGCAATCTATCCAACTGTTCTCGCATTCTTCCATTTTTCAGCAGATTTCAGTGCTGTTAAAAATAATTGTGAAAATTTTTTTACGGGAAATGACGTGCTAAAATGCAAAGGATTCGCTTGGAGCTATGTCACCCGCAACTATTTTTATAGAAATCAAATCTATTCTTCGTGACTGGCAATAGTCAAAACATCAGAGCTGCGCGTTAAAGGGTTAAAGAATAAGCTTAGAAAATTCGATTACTATTTTATGATTGCATGAAATATTTCCTCTATGAAACCCTAGAGAACCTTTATTTTTCACTACACTGAATAAAGAATTTTGAAATTCCATTAAAACACCAACATCTATTCGGGTAAAAATCAGAACTGCGACTGGATATCGATAGCGGAAAAAATAATCTCAAGCAGAAGATCATTTACAAAGGAAAACTATAGAGAAGAAAACTGGCTCACCATTTTGAAGAGCAAGCTACAGAGGTGCGCTAGGGAGGCAATATGAAGAAACCTGTAAAGGAAGAAATTTTCAAGTTTACATGTAAAAAAAAAAACATACATGAAAATAAAAATAAATAAATCTCAACAAACAGTCTCAGGGGTGATTTCAAGAGATAATCGGTCAGTTTCTAGAAAAGCATGAATGAAATATCATTTTTCAGTGAATTAGGAAACAAAATTCTGGCGCCCTTTACAAAAATCTCAGCCAGTTAAATAAACACTCAATATTGCGAAATGAGCAGACTTGACTAACGAGTGCTGTTGCGACACCTTCAGTTTTCATCTTGTTTTTTTCTTTATTCCGAGAAAAAAATAATAAACTATAGAAGAATTGTCAAAATTGTTTGCATTCCTTAGTGGAGAGACCTTCGAAATGCTTTTGGTCTACTACAAAGTCGTTATGTTATCATTTTCACGTACCCTTGCGTTCCTGACACAGAATATAAAACGTACCGAGTATGACAAAAAGACAATTTTTTTTTCTCATATTTTTTTAAATAAGATAAAGATAAATAAAAGTTAATCATAAATTATTTTTCTATTCATCTAAAATCAAAAGGTTCTACCTTGTAGATTGGTTCATGTCTCAACAAAAATATTAATTTTTGAATTGCGTAAAATCATACATCAGAAGGTCACGCTAATTGATACCTTGCACATACTTAATAGTGGAAAGGTCAAAAGCTAAAGAGTTGCTTCCATAGGGAGGGGGGGAGGAAGTCAGTGACAAGCATAAACTGAGAGTGAATCAGCCTTGAAGCCATTCATTACAACAAAAAATCTTCAAATAAGAAAAAAAATATGTTTGCGCCAACATACAATAAATAAATAAATATAATTTGGCTTTAACACAGTCCCTCCCCTGTACAATAAAAATACCCAACACTTTTTTTCATATAAAAAAGAAAAATCACCGAACAAGTCTAACTCTTTTGATAGGCATCAACTCTGTTACATCAAAATTAGAACAACTTAATAGTGTTTTTTAGAGCAGAGTTAACATAACAACAAGTAGAGATGGCGCACTTAAAAAAAAAAAAAAAAAAAAAAAAATCTACATTTGTTCACGTTAATATTGGGAAACAAATGATATCTAATTCACATTGGCTTTAATTTTTCGATTTGCATGATTACTGGAATCACTTAACGCTTCCTTATAATAACGGTGCGTTGCATATTCATTACTGAGGCATCGAGGTGAAATTCTCCAAAAGAGTATTTCTGGGAAATACTTTTTGTTCTTTTTGCACTCTCGTCCACGGGCAACGATTTAATAGGGGCTCTGGTACAATCGTCAGGCCCAACGAATTAGAGAGGGTAGCAATTATTTCTTGCTCTAATGGACGGTTATCGGGAAGAGACGAGTTAATTAAAGACACGGCGACATCAAAGCGTACGAGCGGAATTAATGACGGCTACACACACCGTCACGGCAGCAAGGATGTATATGTTTTAGTTAACACTTACAAAGATATAGGCGAAAAAAAAGGGGTTGTATCCAACAATTTACAAAACCAACCAAACAAAGATATAAAAAAGGTGATGCAAGGTACCGTAATTCCGTAGAAAAAAGAGGAAAAACAAAACAAAACTCTTCTGTCCGGTTTAAAGCAAGCGGTGCTACGGTCCTTTTTATTTAATTTGACCTGAATGACGAATTATAACTAAGTATTCTATCGATACTTCTCTATTTAAGGAACTGTAGCATTGAAAAATCATTTAATTTGATGTAATTAATCTATACAAATGATTAGTTACATCAAATGAAATAATTTGAGATTAATTAATTAATTACATCAAATTAAATTAAATAATTAGATTTATTACTTGGCTGACCCATTTTCGTAAAAAACGGAGAGAAAAAAAATCTTATTTTGTGGTTATTAAAATTTTAATATCAAATAGATACAACATGATAATTAAGATTACTATCCCCTCTTTACGTATATTAATGACTTTCAGTTTTTAAAAGCGTATTAACTCCATTTACACAAGAAAATTTCAAAGACAATATCTTTAAAAAATTGGAAATTTGAAGACGATTTTTAAAATAAAATATTTTTATTCATTAGTGACAATTTTCAATTTTTAAAGTTTTTCGCATCTAACTCTTCGGGTTTAGGGGGGTTTTAGCCCCCATAGCCCCCTCCATGGGTACGCCTGTGAACATGATGATCAAGATTACTATTCTCGCTTTGCGCACGTTAATGACTTTTAGTTCTTAAAAGCTTACTAACTCCATTCACACAAGAAAATTTCAAAGACAAAAAGTAAAATTTAATGCAAGAATTTTGGCACGATAAAATAATTTCTCCAATGCTGCAACCATTTTACCCTGGCAGCTATAATGTCAGCTCTTGACTCCACAGCAGTCAAATTATAAAACTAAGGCAATTCTGGACACTAAAAACTGGAAACTTAATTTTAAAACCGCTCGCTCTTCTATTTAAATTTAAAAAAAAAATCAACCTTGCACTTTATTTATAAATAATCCTCTGAATTTGTACTAACATACTTTCAAGAACGATGTAGATTACACATGTGCTTTTCTGTCATACAATAAAATCTAACTCAACTGGAATTTAAAAAATAAGATAAAATACATTTAATTTCAGAAAAGAGTCAGAATGAATTTGAGTAATCTAATAAAACATTCAATTAGTAGCAAAAAGGAAGCGAAAAATGGGTAATTTGAAGTTATCTTCTTGCACTGAAATAGATGAGATACAGCAATTTTGATGCTTCAGCGGTAGCATGCTTTTGAATTACATAATACTATTTATGAAGTATGAATATAATATACACACGTAATAAAGTTCACGACTGTTAAATGTGACTTCCTGCTACTCGTAAACACAACAAACAAGATGTGTCCTGAAAATAATGAAGCAACAAGGATAAAAATAAATTACCGATCAGAAAACCGGAAATTACATTAATGTACATTGCATACAAACTCAAGGTTTTGTAAAAAGCGGCAGTTAAAAGCATTTAGTCTTCATTTAATAAAATAAATTCTTGTTCTCCTTTAAAACTCTTTTGACTTCCCAAGGGAATAAGGACTTCCCAAAGAAATAGCTGCACTCGCTTTTAAAGAAACTTTTTTTTTTTTTTTTTTTTTTTTAAGGGCGCTATGACTAGATGAGTGAAAAAGATCGGTCACTCGATCTTTAGAAACTCATCTACTTCGATATAAAACCTATCACGTCAGTGCTGTTAATACTCACGTCCAATCCACGCAAGTCATCATTTTAGGACGGATTAATATTAATAAAGCATTGGCTGGCGCCGGCATCGCTCAAAAACATGGGACGTCATCGGCCTAAAAGAAGGGCGACAATGAAATAGAAAGGGTAAAAAAATACATTTACTTGCGGAAAGGGGGGAAGGAAAGGGATGACGGATAGGTTGAGAAATCGAGAAAAGAGAACTGGTGATCAACAAAAAAGGATTTATGCATCCCCCATATTTCTATTTCTCCTTACTTTCCCTTCGTACTTCGTGAAATACCGTGTTTAGTCGCATTTTTTTTTTTTTTTTTTTTTTTTTTTCGAATTCTTCATGGTGAAAGTCTAGGTGCGACTATTATGCGGGGAAATCTACTAAATAATAGTGTACTCTCTAAAACTAAAAGCATTAATGGCATTATAATAAAATAAATAACTTATCAAATGTTTCCAGCTTATCTGCCGTATTTTAATTAATCTTTTCTTCAATTGTACACAAAAAGAGGCATTTTTCTCTTTGTAGTAATATTTTTTTATAGGCATAAATGAAAGTCAAATACGTGACTGCGACTTTTATACGGGGAAAATATTTTGGCGGTTTTTCTTGCTTCAAAACGGGGGTGCGACTATTATGCGAGTAAACACGGTAGTATTGCTTATTTTTTCCTTTCGGGGGTGGGGGCATAGTGGGATTTGACAATAAAGAAATCGGCAATAATTTAATGATTAAGAAAAAATATGTATTGACAGCAATGCTTACTCTTACTAAGGTCAAAGAGGGGGGGGGGGAATTGCCTCTCTCTAAAATTAAAAAAAATTCAGATATCCTATTTGAAAGTAGTATTTTCTACAATAGGAAACATTTTGTCCCCCACCCCCATGTTACATGCCAATTTACGCCAAAAGTAGTTCATATTTTTAACTGCTTCACATGTTGCGCACTCATTTTATAGGCTCCAGATGACTATGAAATATACTTGTTTTGAGTATTTATATATTTTTAAAAATTATTTATGGTGTTGAGGGAAGGGTAGGATGGTAATTTATATTGTAATAAAAAAAAATCCAATCTATACACATTTTTGAAAGAAAGAAACAATATTTTTCCATTAGCACGGAAAACATGTGCTAAGGAATTTGATCACTCCGTGATCATTATTCTGTTTGATTCTGTGCCTGACACAAGAGCGATGGGATATTTTTAAAAGTTTGATGATTTTTTAAAAAAAAGTTGTGTTTTACAAAATAAAACTTATATGTACCACTTCTATGATATCCATCTTGCATGTACTATGAGAGTTTTTCTTACAATTAATTATGAAACAGGGTGTAAAATCCATTGCATTGTTTACTTTTAAAATTGAAAGGGAAAATAACTCTTAGCGAAAAAGAGAGATAGGGAAAAGTTTTGTATATTTACGCATATATTAGATAAAAAGTACACACTTAAAGTTTCCTGCGCTGTACAAATTAAAAATTATATTGATTTAACTAAATGTTTAATAAAGATTAAGGGTGTATAACCATGCAGTTAGTTTTTACAAGAGCTTCATTTGCGTGAGTAACATTTGATTTCTTTTTGTCAAAGTAATCAGTTACTCTAATAATGGAAAAAATTACCCCAACTCTTATAGGGATGTAGTTTAAAATAAAATTAACTACGGCACAGGCCATCGCTTTGCTGTTCGAACCTGATGAGGGGTAATAAGCTTACAACAAGTCTTACGACGGTTGGTGACAGTAAACTTGGACTCTCTCTAATTTTTCGCAGTGAATCGGTTTTAATTATTTGTTCAAAATTTTTTATGCAAATAACGAGCTCTTTTCAAGTGTACTACATGTAATAGTATTGAAAAGAATTAAAGAAACATTCTCCAAAATATTTCAAATACAGTTTTGTTTTAAAAAAATGCAAAATTGTTTTGTAATTAAATTTTCTATGAATACCAAGCTATGAATAATTTCGCTTGGTAAGCAGAACTACAAAAAGAACTGAGAAAAAAAATTATCAAAAATCTATTTCAAAATGCAATAACATTACGAATATGTTTATAGTCTGGCCGTAGTAACAAATTCTGAATTTAAAATTCCACACGTTTTGCATGTATGGATAGATAATAAGTGTTTTTATGAGTATGCACGAGCTGATGAAAGTATTAAAATGCTCCAAACGATTTCGATTAATTTAGATTCTTGATGTTATTTATACTCTTTCGAATTACGTGTTTACTTAAAAATAAATCATATTCTACAGCTTCATCAAGTATTTCCTACATTCATTCATATCTATATTTAGAAAGAAGATAAAAACAAAAAGAGAAATGTTAATCTTGAGAAATGATAGTATTTTTTTAATACCCTTTTTTTTATTTAAATAAATCTTCTGCCTCTCTTTAGTGCGCCAACAATTCATTCATATGCGGATTTAGGAGCAAGGCAAAGCAAACATACGGGTACACTGCCTCTATCCATTCATAAAATTTTAGACTCCATTGTACTTTAATGCGTTTTTCAACTGACTTACGCACGCAGCAGTCTCGAAAAAGGGAAGAAAATAAAAAAAGTAAAGAAATACAAAAATAAGTAAATGAAAATAACAACAATGGAATAAACAACGCTCCTCGAAGGAGAAAGAAAAAGAAATGTATAAAAGAGAAAAAGGAGGCGAGCGTGGGAGTTCAAACAAGACAAAAGCTCAGTGGCGCCGGCAAGATGCCCGCTGGATCCTGCGCCCCTTCCGCCCGAACGATAGGAATAAATCCACATGTATATATTTACAGTCATAAATGGAATATATTTAGATCCACATGCGTCACTGCGATTATATATAGGATTTGGAGGTTGCAAAATAATTGGGGGACATTCACGTGATCATCAAGTGTTTATCCGGAATTCAAGGATTTCCTAATTGAAAAATACCACTTTCATTTGTTTAGGATGCGAAACGTTTATAAAATTAAAAAAATAATAAAAATCGTATTCAGTCATACCCAGTTACGACATATTATTTTATAAACAACGTTTTTCTGTACGAATTTCGGAGTACATCAGTACAGTAACGCAAAAATCATTATTTGTAAAACTATTATTATTTTTTAATTATACATCTTAAAATATTTAAGAATATGTTATTTAAAAACTGAAAATAAAAAAAATTGATTTTATTAATTAATATTAATTATGCAATTTCATTATAATTTAACAACAAAAAATCATATCTTAGAAGATCCTCAAACATTTCGTTATTTCGGGTAAGTAAAGTAACCCGGAATTGTTTATGCTTTGATAAACAGATAATAATTAATGCATTAAATAGTTGCAAATAAATATTAATTTCGTAAAACGGAAATTTTATTATTATTGAATGAAATAAGGAAATTATAGAACTTTTATTTCCCCCCCCCCTATACTACTAATTTACTAACGCTAGAAAACTAAATTGGTTAAAGCTATTAGCAAATATCTTTCACGCAAACGTAAAATATTTGACGTCTTCCTACCTAGGTTTAGGAAGCAGCCCTCCAAACCTGATGAGTTTTCATTCCTGCAAACAGCCATCCAGCCAACTGAGCAGAGGGCAATTCCGACCTAAGAAATCATTTTTAATGCGTTTTAGTGTTTCTGTTTCATTTTTATAAATGGCATATAAAATATTTTTAAAGTTTATGAAATTTTTGTGATAAGTCATACGACGGCACTTGTTGATTCAGAAGTCTTTCAAAGGTGAATGTGGAGAAGAATTTTATCAGATTTAACAGCATTTTCCCAAGGACATAGATTTTACCCCTTTTTTATGCCAGATTTAACCTGTTAGCTGAAAACATTGAAAAAGTGTAGGGATGAAGATTCCCTTCTGTGTAACCAGTTGTTTCCCCATATTCAGCAAAATCTAAAGCCGTGAATGAATGCTGGTCATAAGGAGGAATCTTCATCTCCGCGTTTTTTATATGATGACAGTGAATAGGTTTAAATCTGGTTTCAAGTGTGGGTTAAGATCCCTAACAACTCCACACATTTTTTAGGTTACGGGTACTCGAAAAATGGACGATTACCAAAGGTGCCCACATCAGGAGCAACAGGGGTTCAAGTATCCACGAAACCATTTATTTAGTTAACACTTTTATAGCATGCTAATTTTGTTTTTGTATATTTTTAGTAAAATGCTTGACAGATAGCTCTCATACGGACTAGGGGTCCTCGGGGATTGCCTCCTTCCACTCCTGTTGGCTCCACCAGCACTGTATGGCCTTCATTCCTCCAAGTGTATGGCAGATAAGCTAACACTGCAGTATGTTGTACTCGTAGTCTTAGTCTTGTAATTATGGCTTGGCATGCATTTCCCTTCCAAGCATTTCGGAATATATTCGGAGGTGCCCACGTCTCATCACGTAATAAGTAGTTCAGGTATAATCCTGGAGTTTGGGGCTGATTGAAGCTTGAATAAGCACCAAAATATTTTTTAACACTATCTCGAAGCTCCATTATGATAAACTTATTTAAAAACGAAAGAACACTTAGTAACGAAGAATACTTAAATCACTCGATGGATATGAAAAAATAAAATGATGCAATGTTTATTGAAATTTGTATTGCGATTAAATTTTAAATAATGCAAATAATATATTAATCCTATTTTAATAAATTGTTTATATTTTAATATTTTTTTACACAATACATTAGTTTACAAAAATTTAACAAAATTTTTCATAAATTAACAAAGAATGCTAGCGTATGTTTTAAAATAAAACAACGCAACGGCAAGCTCTTGTGGAAAATCAATAAACTTTAATATAACGGCAAAATAAGCAGATACAAATAAAATAAATTACATGGTCGAGCACTTCGATACAAACTCTCCTTTTATGGGACAAAAAGTGGGCTCTTTCTGATATTTTATACAGCTGTCGTATCGTTCTTCTGACGAATTAATTCCTCTTGATATGTTTTGGTGATAAAAGAATATAAATTTATTACCACATACACGCGCAGAAACACAAAAAGCATGAACACGTGTAAGTCACCTCTAGTTTTGTCAACATTGATAAAGATAAAAAAGTTTTGAGATGTAAAAATTACCAGTTGCCAGTTTCTGTAAAATGTTTAATTTCGCTTTCGAGTTACTGTGAAACTAAATTTATTATAAACCTAAATTTCTTTTTAGTTATACAATTACTTCTTGCTGATTGTATGACAAACACTAATCAACAGCATATCGCTAAATTTAAATTAATAACAATAATAATAATTTAATTCCAATTTTGACGGAATAAAGTCATGTAGGGAGAACGGTGAAATTTTAATATGTGATTCTTAAATTCTGAATCAGATGACCCACCACCATTTTTTTCTTCGCTGCAATTGGTACTTTTTTTCAATAAATAAAGGTAGCCAAATGCATTTTGCGAATTCTCTAAGCTTTTACTTAAAACACCGATTTACAACAGTATATACAATGTGATATATAGAAAAGAAAAATAACACGAATAAAAAAGAGAGCTTAAAAAATACAAATTTTATTCCTAGAAGCATATATTTAGAGGTACAAGCTAGTTCTCATATAAGTTCATATGCATTTTCTAAGCTGATTTTTTTAACAACGAATGCAAAAGAGAGCAGAAGAAAAATATCCCTAATACCAGAAGCATATCTGCTAACATATTTTGCCTTAAAACAGGAAGATCAAAGTAAAAAAAAAAAAAAAAAAAAAACAAGAAGTTTTCTTGAGAAACAGGAAGATTTTTTTAGTTAAGCTTAAACTGTTGAAACAAGAAAGAATCCAGAATTTGCTGAATTTGCTTATTTTTATGAATAGCTGGTTACAAGCGGCATCAGCTTGTTTTGATCCAAATAAGGATTTACAGCTGTAATGCCAAATTTCGGAAATCATTTTTTTTTCTTTTTTCATCCACAAAAACTTCCACAATGATTACAGAAGATTAAATTCTCGCACATTCGTATTTTTTCATTATTCTTAATTAGGAAACATTTTTCAAATCATGGGTCTGCATGATCAGCAGAGTTTACTGGTAAATTGTGCTTTAGTAAAAATTCTGTAAATGAGCACTCTGCATTTAACTTATATGTCAAAAGCAGTTGAAAAGTAATTTCACATTTTACTACTAACTTGCATTTTTAGTACTTAGACTTTTTTTTAAGCGTAACAAATCAGCAGATGTATATCATGGCAGCTTTATGCCACTAGCCTGGGATATGAATATAGGTACTGCCGAATAAGTGAATCGGGGGAGCATAGGAAAATATGGAAAGAAGAGCACTTTCTCTCAAAAGTCCCTACCTAGGAGCAAGATAAGGAGAGATGCGACAGTTCAGAAAGGCTGTGTTCAAAATGTGAAATTAATTGAAATCTTCACACTTCTTACTTTAAAAAAATCCTATTTCTTATTTTATAAATTTTAGCAGTATGTACAAGAAACTGGCCTGAAAGTTTTTTTTAAAAAAAGGAGAAGATTTAATCTTCCTGCTGGATTTAATCTTCTGTCCTGAAGATTTAATCTTCCAAGACAGACGAAAAGTTCAAAATCAAGAAGTCTTCCTGGAAAACAGGAAGAGTTGGCAGTTATGCAGAAGAATACGCAAATGTTTTTTTTTTTCCCATGTTGAAGATATAATTCCCCTAAAGTAATATCAGTTATCTAAGCTTTCAGCTAATTACTGAAAAATAATTCTTATTAGTTGAACTAACATGCTATACAGCAAACATTTTAATGTGCCCTCAATATTTATCGAATTTTTGCAAATTTCATTTTTACAATTCGTGTTCACGCATAGATTTCGATTACCCTGACACAAACCCGTATTTTTTAGTGTCAACACTTGCATGTAAAGCTTGTTTATCTCAGATACATCAAGTCAAGCGCGTGTAAATATAAGATTCAGTAAAGCATTAATCAGGATTTATATCAGTCATTATAATCAGGTAAGCATTTAGGTAATCCAGTAGATTAAAACAATAGCATAAAGCCATTTTGGGAAAATGCTCTGCCGGTTTATCTTTAAACTCACCACATATTTATATATTCTCTTACGAGTGGTCAGTAAACAGCTTAGTCCATATCTAAAGTTATCCCTAATCACAAAACGACAAACGATTCACCAGCAACGGAATTATCTCTTTAGCTTGTTCTAGTCGTCGACCTCAGCAGACTCTGTCCCGTGATGTCAGATCTAAGTCCTCCGACAGGTTCGAATCTTTTTTGTAAACAAGAGAGAGAACACGGGCCTCATCACATCACATTCATTCTAACTGAACTAAAAAATAATCGAAAGCACACGCTCAGTGATAGAACAAACCCGATGTGCAAAAGGATTCCCTTTCTATTCAAACCATATCGATATTTAGTAATTAAAAAAAAAATCCCAACTGTCGTAAGGGGGGGGGAGGGTAATTTTACTTCTAGTTGTTTAATGTAAGTAAAATAATAATAATAAAACTGAGAGAGAAAGTGAAATAGTCCCCCTCCCTTCTCATCATAAAATTTGATGTTTAAATATTGAATTTCAAAAGTGCTCAATAAAATCAAAGGATACTTAAATAAAATCATATTGTGCAGTTCTCTCTCTCTCTCTCTCTCTTTGTTTTGTTTTCATTAGATGGTAAATAAGTGTAAAAGTTAAGAAATCTAAATTGCAGTACAGAAAGAAGTTCCTTAGCTTTAAGCAATTCTCTATAACCAAGATTTCTCAAACTTTTGCTACGATAGAGCATTTTAAGGGTAGTATTTAAATTTTAAAGGAGTAACTTAAAAAGTCTTGTGTATTTTAGGCTAAGGCAGCGGTATTACATTTTGGCGGAGCACTTGCCTCCTTCGCACGGAACATCTAAGACCTCATGGAGCACAGTTTGAGAAACTCTGTTGTAGCACAAAGAGAAATGCATTCTGCACTTTAATAGAACAGTCAAAACGTATAAAATGATGTGCGTGTGTTGGGAGGAGGGACTCAGTCCTATTGAATATGCATTAGATAAAAAGCAAGCTCAGTAGCGGATCCAGGCGAGGGAATAGGGGGCTTCAGCACACCCCCCCCCCTGAAACAAGACTGCTAAAGAATAACATTTCTTTTAATAGGCAAAATGATCTTTTTTTTTTGTAAGTTATCCTCTCCTAAAAAGTTTTACATTGGTTTAGACTAAAATTTTGCTTTATTAGTTCATTTTGTTTGGGTGAAATGAGCTTTTTCCAAAATGTAGCCCCTTCAAAACGAAAAAAAAAAAAATCTGGATCCGCCACTGAGCAGACTGTTTCTTTTATGGAAATCATTTTAACATTTTGACTTTCTTTAGAACTTAAATTCTTATTTTGCTCGAAACTTAAAACGAAACATAAAAAAAAAAAAAAAAAAAAAAAACGCCGTACAACTGTAAATGTTATCCGTACAGCTATAAATGTTCGTGATAAACGCATCATGTTTTCGACATGAAGTCAGAAAAATGGATACATATTCCCTTCAACGATGAAACCGAGGGGCGTAGCTAAGGAGGGGTCACACCCCCTTCCATGAGGAATTTTTTGCCATACAAAATGTATATTCTTCACCCCCCCCCCAATGAAAAATTTATTTCTGGCTACGCCACTGATGTAACCAATACCAAAAACTTAATAAGACAGTTATTGCTATCCTTCATCCTTTTAATAAACACTGCATCAATTAAATTTTCTCTTTAAACCCCCAGATCTCTTGCACTTTGGGGAATTTCAATCATTTTAAAGTCCCCGACAAGACCAGGCAATTCGACATTTCAGCTTTCGGTTGAATCGGCAAATGATAAATGCCACCCTACTTGGTGGCTATCACCTCAATTCCCTCCTCTCCTCCTCCTCTCCGACTTCAAAAGGCTGCGATTGTTTGATCAGCGATTCTTTCAACAAAGGATGCACGCGATATTCCTGATATCTCGAAGGGACAACACGTCAAAATTATATGCACACAATCATCGTGAAAAGCATGGGATAAGAGAAAGTTTACCTCCTGCTGCGAAAAGTTGACGTTGTTTGCCGATCCTAAAATAATCGAGGCGATTGCACCTCGATTTTAAATACTTCAGGTCTCGTTGTGCAATGTTCTAAAACTCCATGTGGGATTTTCCATGCATCTTTATATGTGCCTTTTGCTATCTTGTTGTGATTTTGTAATTGTCTTTTTTTTTTTTCCCAGTGGCGGATCTAAAAGGACTTTTAATGGATGTTGATAAGTATGATGAAACATTTAGAGATGGTCATTCCCCTTCCCCCCTCCTTGTTCACTTCATAGATATGATATACTATGGTTCGCTTTTAATTTTGAACTCGTATTTATAAACCTGCTCACAGGCATCATTCAAAGAACGCAACGAAGACCTCCTCTGACCAGTGTTGGTTGCTAGGTCAGTCAGGAGGCTCCGCTAGAAAGACACTTGTAATGCATAGTACGGCTTGCTATTTTAATAGCTTTTTTTTATAAATTAGAATCCTGCATTTTTTTTTCTACAGAATTCTACAAAACTTTATGAAAGATTAGTATATTTTAATTTAATGAAGACGTTTATTTGTACTTAGATACTTGACGAGAAAATATATTTTCGTTAAATCAGGTACAATGGAACCTTCCAAGTTGGACACCCCCAAAACTTGGACAACTTCCTAAGTTGGATACTTTTCTGGGGAACGGAACGTGTCCATAATATAGAAGTATAAATCTTTAAGCTAGACACTTCTAAAAGTTGGACACTTTTTGAGGGAACCGCAGGTGTCCATCTTACGGAAGTTTCACCGGAATAAGTTGTACAACACAACAGCAAACTAAGCAGAGGTTTTCGGAATTTGAAATAGAACCTGGCACTGCTGTATGAAAGCCAAGTGGACCACACTGGACTCAAGAACTATCAAACAAGTTAAAAAATTTGGTTTCTGTGAATTGTTAAAAAAAATAAACTTCTTATGGTTGATTCATTTATTAATAGATATGATATATATGTTTGTTTGTTTTCTTAGTTGGATATTAGGCAGTTAGCAAAATAAAAAGTCTCAAAAGACAGCCCCCCCCCCCAACCGGGAAAAAAAAATCTGATGAGGATAGCACGTAGCTTCCTTGAGCGCCCGTTAAATTATGTATGGTTCCCATATACTCCATCGAAACTTATTTCATTTGAATTTGAGTTGTGATACTTCAGTAATATTAAGGTTTAGTGATTTCTCACCATATAGGATCGCCAAGCTAGTTCCAGTTTACTTACTTTTGTT
This sequence comes from Cheiracanthium punctorium, assembly GCA_038373885.1. Taxonomy (NCBI): domain Eukaryota; kingdom Metazoa; phylum Arthropoda; class Arachnida; order Araneae; family Cheiracanthiidae; genus Cheiracanthium; species Cheiracanthium punctorium. The sequence goes on from JAWZYV010014062.1 coordinate 54,609, forward strand.
GCCAAATTGAACGATGTTTCGCCAAAAGTCGCCAAGATTGGCGGCAGCTAGCGAAATTTTGAGCACGACCCATTCGATGATTATCCATCGATTTAATACATAAGAGGTTCATCGAACTTAATGCATTGAAATACATTTTTGTGGACCAGTAAATAAACTCATAGTGGTCTGAATTATGCGAGTACGTACGTACAGACTGCAGGAATAAAATAGTCTCGGTGGACTCCCATGGGACTATTGGGCCATGGGACCCCGGTGGATCAAAATGTATGATGCATTCAGGAGCGTACATACATAAAATACGTTGAGATGTCACGTAAAAACTCGTCAAAGCAATTTTAGAGACTATTAAAATCCTGTCCAAATCTGAATATCAAAATTTCCACGTTCACAAAACTTTTTTTTTTCTTCTTACAAGGAAACACTTGTGACTTCAATATTAAGAGTCTAGGCATTAAGAGTCATCTAGGCAGTTAAGAAATTTACAGGAAAACTAATACACGATATTTTTTTCATATTACCAGTATAATTACTAACTTTTCATGTATGTTATTCCGGATTTTGCCGTTCCTTTAGTCTTGACTACCAGCTAGGGCCAACCTATAAGCCACCAGGGGCGGCAAAAGAGGGATGAAAAGAGGCGCGGTCGCACCACCAAATTTCACAGATTTTTTATTAATTCCATACTGTGCATTTTAATACATCAAATTTTGCATGCACAATTGAAAAGCTGAAATGACGTCCCTGATCCAATAACGTAATAGTACTCAGAGGAGAAGATAAGTGAATGGAGGGCTTTTCATATCTAGAAAAACTACGTCTAAGAAAATCATTTCCGCACTCATATTTATTTTTTTAAATGTAAGTACGCAAAACACCATTTTTCAATCTTTCTTGAAGCAAAAATTCTTCGATAAAATAAAACAGGTTACAGAGAAAGTCGGTAGATAAATTAAAAAGATATCGGGTTGGCAGTTTTTTTCTCAACTTTTTTAATTGAGTACGCACCAGGCTTGGTAGACGTTGCAAAACTTGTTGATTAATATTTGCTGAAAATATTACTAAAGATATTGATGAGTGGCTGCATTCCTCAATCCAATAAAAGAGATTTTCCCGGAAATCTATCTCAGAAGACACCTGTTAGGCCAGAGATCAGAGATAAAAAGAACAGCTTCCAAAATAAATTCTCACCATCAAAAATTCGTTCCCACGTGAGATACATGCTTTTACGTCAGCGTGGACAGAAACAGCGATTAGGAATCCAATGACAGACGTGATAGAAATTCACTTGTTCCAGGTATTTCCCGGGCGGTCCGAGAAATCTACTTCCCGATTATCATTTACAGAAAGGCTAAAATCACCTCACTGACAGAAAGATCGACTCGATATTACACTTCCATCAGTGAAAGAATGTTTGTTTGTTTATTAACTTTTTCTCTAAATAATTTTCTTTCATCACGTGACCTCATTCCGAGGTCTCCCTCTTTCATTTCTCTCTCTTTTTTTAGAGACTTTAATATTATTTGTCTTATTTCTTCATTACGAAGTTGCTCCTCCTAGACAGCTGTGCTCCAAGCAAATGAGTTCAAAGAGCAAAGATTCGGCAATTTCTGCGGATAGGACGGCAGAAGTGCACGTCGTTGTTGCTTCACTGTGGCGAAGTGTTTATTCCCATATGCATCATGCAGATAAAAACGGAATTTTGTATAACACGGACCAGGTTATTTAAACCCTGGTTATTTTAATGTTTTCTCTTTTCGTGAATATGATTTCACTAAATGAATTACAGAAAATTCAGACTTTTTTTTATTGTTGCTGCTATTGCTTAATAAGTTCAGTCAATTATTCACAGACTAATAGTAATATTAAAACAAATTGAAAAAATGTTTAAGAGTTTTCTGAATTTTTGAAAGTGCAATGTATATTAAAAATGTTCAAAAAGCCCAAGAAACGAAAAAGGAGTGCGATGAACTCTTAAATTAAGTAACTCATCCTGTAATTTAAAATGAAACCGCTCATTATAGATATTTTAAATGAGAATATTTTTCTCATAAACACTTTTAGAAAGCTGGATTCTTAACGGAAAATATTTAAGTATCCTTCTAGTACATATAAATCTAAAAGTTCTCTGGTAAGTTTATCAATTAATTACACTCTCTAAAACTTCATTTAGGACACAATAACTAATTATACATTATAACTAACTTAGGGGTGCTTTCCCTAGTAGTCACTGCTCACGAAACTCCGCGAGTATCGCTTTTAACAAAACTATACTAATTATTCTAATGTATGCTATTTTTTAAGTTAAGAATGCCTTCAAACGTCACAAATTTCTGTGACTCTCATATTACACAGTACAGTACACTTACATAAATATTTCAATATTCTATAAAAATTTCATCAGTTATTTCCTGTTTCATTAAATACTAGTTATAATATTAGAGTCATTATCAATATAAGTACTAACCCGTACAGCTAGTATGGGAGCATAAGTCGGTCAGAAATATATTAAGTCAAGAGAATTTATCAATTCATTTCAATGGTTTCTATTTCACTTTCTTTGACATTTTTAGCACAAAAAAATGTTCGTGCAATTTTTAGGACTTTGAAAACTTTAAAAGAAAAGAAGTGAGCCTATTTTGAATAGCTTTACATGAATGGACAATTCAGAATTGACTTATTCTTAAACGAAATACAGACGTTAACAATTCGAATCGTGATTTTTACCCAAATAATTGCTTCATTGTTTTCGAATATTCGATTGTTTAAGCTAGGATTTATACATGTTGTGTTGAGAAAGTTAACGGCGCGAAGGGAATGCAAGCTAAATGGAATATGTTATAACCTACTCAAGAAAAAAATTTTCGCCTATCTGAACACTTTTATGAGTTTTATGATTATGACTGATAATACGCACAATGATTTATTTTGCATAATGTGAGAGTATTTTTTTCTAAATAGGCGTGTAATTGACCATTCTTTGTGCATTCCCAGATGCATGCTAATTTCATCAGGACTCGAAACACAGAAACCTCCAAGTTGAACATCTCTGAATCTCTCTTGAAGTTGGACAATTTTTTTTTAAAGAGCACGTGCTCTTAATAGTGAAATATACCTCGTAAAATAGGAAAAATTTTTCAGGGAGCCACACGTACGTGTCCAGTCCATATCCAAATTATGGAAGTTTATCTGAGAGTCTTTGGAGCTACAGCAGGAAACACCCGTGAATTTTCATGCTAATGATGTAAATTACGTTCCTATATTCACACATATTACGACGTCAAATGTATCGATTTAGATTATTCTCATTTTTTTAAAGTTTATTTATGATGATTTATTCTTAATTTTATCAAGATCTAAAAATAGTAGTAAAGAATAGAAATTATTTCATGGTCTGAAGAACTGGACTATGAAATATTTCTTTCAACTCTTTGATGGAACTCTTTAAAAGTCGTCCTAGTTATTGCTATATATATATATATATTTCTTCATTTCAATGGGCATATTATTTATTTATGGTTAGTCTTTTAATCATTTAATGTCATATGCATAATTTTTACCGAAAAAACATGTGAGATCTATCGGAGATGCAGCCCAATGGTGTTTTTAAAACGCACACTGCACAACTCTATGACTTCATGGGTAGAATGATTGTGAAGATGGATGGATGTGTTTAATTTAGAGTGCTAAAGGAGTCTGAAATTCGTAAATGCACCCAATACCAGGCTCGTATACAAAAATACATTTTAGGGGGGGGGGGGTCCAAAAATTTGGGGGGGAGGGGGGTGTCCAAACAGTAAAAAAGGCAGAATTTCACACAAAAATACTATATCGTTACCGTTTTAGTAACAAAAATCCAAACTTAGGGGGGGGGGGGTCCGGACCCCTGCACCTCCCCCCTAAATATGTCCTTGCCCAAGACCGAAATGAAAGTTGTTTCACGTAAAATAAGAAGCTTTAAAATTACAAAATAACGCAGTAAGTTACAGTAACAACATAAAAATATAGATTTTTTCAAGGATACTTATAACGTATTGCTTTATATAGGTCATAAGTTCAAACTTCTTTCATTTATATATGTTTTAATAAGTCATTAATATCTCAGAAATGGTATTTATTTTAATTAAATTTCTATTTATTAATGCCAAACGTAAATACCGTTTTTTTTGTGTTATTTATATGAAAATTTACCATAATAATAATAATGTTTTGGCAACCTCAAATTCTCTATCACGAACGATAAGGAATCCAATTAACTCCTTAGATGCAATCAATGCTTATCCGGACAGAGGAGAGAATCTAGAGAGAGTAAATCATTCAAAAAATTGAAGTTGTTCTCCCAGTATTTTTTCGCCTCTGATGTGGTTGTCGTACTTTCTTTTTCTTTCCAAGGAAAGAGTAAATAGGAATTTAATGAAAATGAAGCAATGGCGCCGTTTTGATAGCATTGTCCGTCAAATTTATTCCCTTTCGGGATGGTTCGTCAAGATAGAATGACGAAGGAAATGAAAGAAGAGGCCGAAAAATTAATAGTTGGAGAGAAATGTGCGAAAGAAAAGCTGATCTGACGTATGCGTGAGTATTCACATTTCCCTCTTTTCTTTCTTTTTTTTTAATATGAAATAATTTAGTAATTCTGTGCATTATTAGACCGAAAGCTATTTATCACATAATTATGTATCCAAAATGAAATAACCTAGTAACGAACCTACATTTTAAAGAAAAATGAAGCAGAAAATTAATTAATAATAATAATAATAATAAAAGGATGGTAATATGCTTCTTGAGTACAGAACTCATTGTTAATTATTCTACATATTTATCGACTTTTTACGAGATCTAAAAAAAATAAAATTTTAGAGAACATGCTGTGATAAATAAGGTGCATATAGATATATCAGTGTTTGTAGATTTTATGCTTTATTTATTTATTATTTTCATAAATAGTGAAGACATTAAACATAAACAGCGACGGAATGCAAACCTTTAGATAATAAATTTAAATAAATAAATAATTAAAATAAACGTACATTTTGCTAAATATAATTTAATAATGCAATATAAAATGATCCTTAGCTAGCTTTCAAAATTTGCTACACCTATACATTAATTTTTTTCATGTATAACGGTCTAAATATTTTTAATTAACATATTTAAATTATGAAATGTGATTACTGAGGTAATTATTTCAAATTTTTGGACTTAAAGGGTAATATTTTAAGCATTCATGCCTTAGAAAACAAGCCTCCTGCTATAAAAAAGTGTTGTTAATTTTACTACTTTTATCTACACTATTCTTGTTTTACGGAAATATTCATTATGCAATTGCTGAAGATACTTCTTTAAATAGTCCCGTAAAAACATCCATACGCATTCTTCAAAAAATAAAACTTGCGGCTATGCACACAAATATACATTAAATAATTCAGTAATTATTCACAACTGTCAGTAAATGCATAAATTTTCAAGAGGCGTATGCAAATAGTAATTTTATCAGGAGTTGATAAGAGCAAGACGCCGAGAAGTCCACGGCTCGATAAACCCGCGTAAAAACCGCAGCAAACGGGATACTCTCGATATTTTGGGTTTCAAATATAAATTTTAGGCACGTCCACGCGCCCGACGTCAACAGTGATGAGCTGCGGGAGTGACAGAGATGTTCGTCAACGGACGCGACCAACAGAGAATCTTTTTGTTCCAGACTTTTTATTTTTATAATATGCGCTCGACGATCACTTTATGAAATTCATAAATCTCCTTCATCGGAAGGCATAAAGATGCTCTTGTTCTGAAAAGCCATGAATAAATCTGATTGCAGAAAATGTCGCGAGAATAGATAGGCAAGAAGAGACTGGTAGACACTTCATGATCTCAAGTATTTTGTTTCTCTGTACTTAGAATAGAGAATAACAATTTACCAAGAGATAGCTTCAAAGTAAAAATAAACTGCTGATATACGCTCGAAGTAAATTGTATAATTTAATAGTTATTTTATTTTTTATATACGAAGAATAGAGAAAGAAGAAAAATAACAATTTTCAACAACCGTCTTCTTTGGAAACTCAAAAGTATACACTCATTTATTTAATTATATGAATTGTTCATTGATTTAATAAATCATTATTTAATACTTAAAAATATATTTCATACTGGAAAAATATTTTCAAAGGCAATTAAGAGAATTAAATTACTTTTAAAGTTAAGAAATAACGTAATTATTTAACTATATTTTACAATAAATGCATAAATTTTTAGTAATTCAAAACTGGTGCCTTCATTAATTGGGCGTAACTAGTGGCTTCATAAGTGCGTTCTTATAATATAAAATCTAAGCAGAAAAATCTGGAAAGTTCCTGGTATTTCAGGATCTTAAAATTTAAGGAATGCCACACAAGTAAAAGCAGTGTTACGTCAGATTTCTGTCACCATAAAGTGCTTACGGTGTAGTCTGAACTACAGGCTATTGTATCATAAATATTTTACTTAGACAAAATGACAGCGCATTAAAGTGGAGTATTCAAGGCTTCAAATCTTCGAGAACAGCTAACTAACCAAAATGAGCTTGTACCAACTTCCCTGTATCTTTTAAAAGTGGAGTACAAGGAAAATTTTTGGTTCTGGCTATCAGTGTGGGGTCCACCTAGCATGCTATAAAAGGTGCATTAAGTCTGCTTTAACTGCAATTTTATTTTAGCGTTCCAAAACCACCCGGACTACAACAGGGTATAAGGATTTTATCCTGTATATACTAAAAGAGTCATTAAAAAAGGCACCCATGTCCTTCGGATGGGGAAAATAGGGAGGGAGTCGGGATCTTTAAATGCAACAAGATGTTAATCGATGAGCAGCAATCCAGCAATCGAACGAATTACGACAGCAAAGAATTGGCGCGCGCACAGACGCAACTTAATGACAGCTTGTATTTTTTTACTTTTTTCATTCTTGAGATGCGGGCTTCCTTATTAGCCATCGTGTCCGGCAAAGCATCCGAAAACTTGAAAGTTTGAGCTGTAATTACAGTGTGGGCAGGTAGTGATGATGTGCAACAGCACCGCATTTTTTTTTTTTTTTTTTTTGTTAATTTCTACGGTCTGTTTACTTCAGGGCTTGGATTTCGTAATTGTCCCTGATCAAACAAAACCAGCGTTGGAATTCCATTGAGTGATTTGTGAAGCAATGCGGCTTCTGGCTTGGAATCTAGAGTAATCAAAGCGGTTGAAAAGTATTAATTTGCCACACTAGATTGGACTTATTGGGACTCAATTTTCAATATATGGGTGCCCCTCTCATTTCTCAGAATCTAGTATAATAAATAGTTTCAAGATGTCCCATAAAAGCGCGCCATGAAAATAAAATAAAATAATTATAAGTTAAGAATTAATTAAATGCAACTTAACAAACGACAAATTCTGCTTTTATGCTTTCTATTATTTATTATTTTTCTTTTTGTGAGCAGAAAAGGGAAAATTTATTGTTAGTAATGATGTTTCTTAGGAACTCAAATAAAGGCCACCGAGGAACACGGATAAATATATAAGAAAATGAAAAATCCAAGACATACATATATTACACGGCTGCAGAATATTCTTAGTATCGCTAAAAAAAACCTCTAAAATATTACTTTACAACTTAATACTATAAAATTTTTCATTTACTATAATACTATAAAAATTTTCATTTTTAATTTGTAATTGTAAACTGCACTTAAATTTAAATTATTTTTACTGTTGCTTCAGACTTCAATTGTCAGTTATATATATCACAGTAGGGGGAGAAGCATAAGAAGTTTGATTTTATATAAATGTCTAAATATTTCTTGGTGCATTTATACATCATTTTATTGCGAGTTTGCGGTGAACGAGACTTATAGCTGGAGGGTTTAAATTTGTTTGTCTGGGGGCCATACCTGGCCTGGGAACCCGAACATTCCTCGTATTGTCATGCATATACAGCGTGTTGCTCATTCTTCCAACTTTAGCCAGCCTGAAGTCATGTACCCATACAATTAAACACCTGGAACCTTTTTCTTTCCCCTTGAAATACACTTTGAGTAATGAGGATGAACAACCATTTCAGTTGTTTGGTGAATTACCCTTAGCTCTCTTGAGTATCTTCCGAAAAGGCCACCAGGGAGGATCTTCATTGACTTTTGTTCATTGCGAATTCTCCACACAAACATGTTACAAATTACAGCTCCATACAAATACTAAGAGAGAAAAGCGTTTTCGATGTGTCACAATTGTCGCACTGAAGAGCTTTCACTTTCAACTTTTTAGAAGAGTCCGCCTACCGTTTTGTGCGACTGTCATAGGTAACATAAAAGGAAGCGTACGCAGGTTAGTACACGATCAATTTAGCGTCTTTGGAACAAAACGATTCTGAACAATTAGTTCTTAAACGGAAAGAATCATTTTTCACAAGCCCTGGCATGGCTATTGCTTAGAAAGAGGAATTTTTCTTTTTGAAGTACATTAGTTTTCCAGAATTTACAGACCATCATTCCTAACGAAATATGAGATTTTCCAATGGTTTTATTTAATTGAGATGCATTTTTAAACCATTTCTAAATTATTGTTAATAACACTTAATCAACTAATCGATAAATACATTATAACTTCGGAATTAGCACTCCATTGATTTGGTATTTTTAAAAAGAAATATTCATGTAATAAGTAATGAAAGCTTCTAGCGATAAAATTTTAAAACTTGTAATCTCTTGGTTAGATTGTATTTTTAAGATATATTCTTTCTCTAACAACTTTGGATGCGAGTTTTGCTTGTAATAGTTTATACATAAGCTCAGCATACTTTTATAAATCTGTTTACATAGGGATAATTGCTGATTAATGTTCTCTTTTCTCCGCGTTCATGAAGAATTAAGAAGCGAAAAAGATAAATCTTGTAGAACATATCGATTATAAAGGCCTTTCCAATACAGTTTTATTTGAACATATACTTAAAGATTAGTTAACCTATTTGTTCCCTTGCAGACACGATGACAAATACCCACTTTCCGAGTTCATTGTTGCTTTACAGCGTGGTCATTGAATATTTCGCTGTAGCCTTGCCTTGATACAATAAAGAATTATCAATTCCACGTCAAGCATAGGCATAAAACTTTTTTTTTTCAAAATATCACTTTTTTAATCTTATTTCGATATATAACTATAATGGTATTAGATGTTCTTCCAACCGGAATTAAAAGATTTTCAGTGAATGCAAATGGGGATGGATACGAGACGGAAAATAGGCGTCTCGCAAAACAGCCTAAGAGCTTTGTCTCGTCTCGCAAAATCCCTATATCGTAATGTTAAAAATGCCTGTCTCGTCTCGCAAAAAAGCTGTAAATCTCTATCTCGTCTCGCATCCATCCCTAAATGCAAAAATCGACCCTCATTGACTCGCCAAGAAAACTGCCTTCGTGAGAGAACTTTACGAAATCCTAATATCGGTGTAACCGTTGAGTTTATCAAGCGCAAACTGTCTTTACAGCAAACAGAGAGTTCTTTTTAGTGCATATAGTTTGTACAACAGGTATTCTTAGCGGAGTTCAGTGCCTGTATCAGCAAACACAGTTTACCCACGCACTACTTGTTGACATAATATTTTCCCACAGCGGTGTCATGTTAGAGATAAGCCAAAGTGCTTATATCACTGGGAGTATATACTGTTTTAGATTATAAAAAGTTAAAATTGTAAAGAAAAAAAAAGAAGAAATGAAAAATGAAAAATTCGCTAAAGAAAACCCTTTTGTACGGAGCAAATAGAAAGAAATGCAAAAAGTACAAAACGGAAAAGTTTTATTAACATTGTAAAGAAAACTAATTAATTCTTATAATTAGCAATCGTAGTTTAATATAAATTAATCGTAATTAGTATTTTTGAAAAAGTGTATTTTTAAAAAGCTCAATTTATCATTATCCATTGGCATTCGTTTACACTTCAAAACATAAGCTTACAGCCTCTTGAAAATAAGCGTTTGAAAACTTCCATTCTATAGTAATTATATTTTATCCCATTTAATTTCCTATTTTAAAGTATGTGTTATAACTCTTGACATTCATTTCCTAAGCATTATAGGTTAAGATAAGTTTTATTAGATCTATATTTAATTTTTAAAACAATTGCTCAGCAAATAGCTATCACAGTGTTTTCCAAACTTTTTACATTTGCGGAAAAACAGGAGAAATATTTCCAGGCCCAAAATTTTAAATATTAGAATTTCGGTAGGTTGGACACCTGTGGTTTCCTCAAAAAGTTTCCAACTTATAGAATTGTATTTCCATATTAAGGACATGTTCCGTTTAAGAAAAAGTGTCTAACTTAGGGAGGGGTTCAAGTTATGGGGGTGTCCAACTGGGTGTATTTTATTTATCAAATAAAGCGCTTAGCAAATATAAAATTTTAGTCGGAACGGCATTTAGTGCTGATTATTTTTAATAAATTTATAGAGATGCTAAATACGCCTATTCGTAACGGGAACTGACAGGGTACCAGCGCCTTTTAGAATCGGAAAACGATGCAATTTCAGGCAAAGTTGATCAAGGTTTTAGTATGGCATGGCAGTATACTGAAGAAAATATTGTTGACACAAAACATAGAATATGATTGTCTGATTTTTGAGTACAAATGCATCGATCAACAAAGACAGAAGAATGTTCGTTATTTAGACTTAAAATTTTAGATCTAACGATCCTACTGCTCTTATAATTTTTTTTATTTAAATACATGTGCACAATTATTCTTACACTACTTTATAAAAAGTTTTTATAAAGTAGCGTAAGAATAAGTAACTTTTTATTAAAGTATATATTTAATAAAAATTTTACTACGTAAATAAATATGCGGCTATGCCATATCCATTTTTTCATTCTTAACTTGAATTGTAATTTTTTCCCCTAGTAATTACAGTTTGTTCTTCAAACCAACCGAAGGCTTTTCTATTTTAATATCTTTATGAAAAAGATCGGTTTAGGCCAAAACAATTTTCGCAGTACAAAATTAAAAACACGGTTTTGTTAAATTTTTCCAATTACGCCTAGTTTCTTCTTCTTCTTTTACTTCTTTTTTCCCCAAATTATCTGACGATTTTAAGTTAACTAACTAAAAAACTATTTGTTCAAATTTTAAATGAACTGAATAACATATAAAAAGGGACAGAGCGAAAGTATTTCGTAAATTTTTACTTGCATTATTATTTTTTTTTTGTTTTTAAAGGGGAATTTTTAAACTAAATTATAAACGTATGAAGACTAACAAACCAATGCAAGTATTCCAAACCATTAATGGAAGAAAAAATAATGACATATCTCCAGAAAGCAACAAAAAGAATAGGCTGGAGTTCCAGACAGGAAATCGCTGAGCATTTGAAAAGAAAATAATAAAAATAATGTGAGAGAAGAAATTCAGTGAATGTCTGAACGCAAACCAAAGTGATTTACCGGAACACTCAGAAAAGAAAAATGGAACCACAAGTCATCCAAGATGACTGACTGACTTAGTGACTGATTATAAGAGCATGAGCTGCTGATGCAAAATAATTCTATTTATTACATTGGAAGCAAACGCGGAAAAAATAATAATAAACTAACAACAAACAAACCCCCTCTCCAGCCCAAAATATAAAAATAAAAAGATTCAGTAAAAAATGAAAGTGTAAAAGAAATCAAAGTTTCAAATTCTCTTTGCATGGAGTTATCTCTTGTTTGGAGAAAAAGCACTATTTTATTTTCTTTAATGGAAATTTTTCGGTGAAAATCATCTCTATACTATTTACAGAATTCAGAACCATTTAATGCTGAAGACAACGTTAAATTGCTTTAATTTTCAACGAAGTAATTTCTTTATTAAATAATTTTAAATTATTTAATAAAACTTACTTCAAATTATTTAATATAATTGGCTGCCGGGGATAATTATTTTTCCTGTAAAACAATTTTTTAACTGATTTCTTCTTTTATAATTGTTTTAACTCCTGTTAATTGTTTTTATAATTGTTATAATTGTTAATTGTTTCTCCTATTAAATGCATTATTCAGTAGGTGTACATTTTTGAAGAAAGCAATCCTAGTTATACTTTAAGAGTTTCTAACAGAGCATAACGCATACATATTAACTTCTGCTTTGCGGATACAGTTCTATATTTATCGTTAATTGTCATTAGAAAACGTTTATCTTTCATAAAAGTTTTTTTCCCCCGACAAATTAGGTTTCGAGACTAGAGTAGTAAATTTCCCACTAAATATACAAAGAAAAGCATATTATTAATTTCCAACCCGCACACACCCACGGTTAATATGTATACCCAATTCATACTCAGCAGGTTTTGCACTCACGAATTTCAAACAAACTTTGTTAAATCCTTTCTAAAAGCATACATTAATTTTGAAACACCCTTATCAATGTGTCAGCCATTGTAGAAAGAAAAATTGCGTTAATGCGTTTCGAAGACTCCTAACCAGTTCTCTTAAAAACAAGCAATAAACATAAAATCCACGGCAATAAATATATATAAAACAAATACTGAGTTATTATTTGATGACTGCAAGCGAATAAATGCCAATGCAAGATTTTATTCACTAACTATTAAAACACAGTTGATAAGTGGCATGCAACGCGCTCTCGTTAAAGCTTATTTATTCTCTCTCTCTCTCTCTCTCTCTGTCTATTTTTTTTATTTTATAATTATATATACAAGGAAAAGTTGTATCTCAAAATATAAGCTAAACTTCATTATTTTCATTTGAAAAAGCTCCTATTGCACAACAGTTATTTTTAATTTATCAGTCTCTTATCTCTTAAGTTAGAGAAGCAGGATAAGAAAAGAAAGCATATTTTTCTCCATCGCTATTCACTCAAGTCATCGCCTCTCAAAATATCGAAATGAAACTACGAAATGTACATCCGTGTTCATTATTTGCAAACATCAGGAAATCGTCGTATCGCGTACTTAGAAAAAAAAAAACCTACACTTTATTTACTTTTGTTCAAGCCCTTCAAAAGCTCTCTGCGTATCTCTTCCATATCTCCCACAACAAAAGCATTTCTGACTAAAAATGCCTCGTGTTGAATAGCTCTCAATTTAACAACTCCCTGAAGATCCGCATCCTTTTTCTCTTAAGTCCTTTGGATGACAATTAGATCGGTCCATAGCGTCACGGTAGGTCCGACCCGACTGCTACAGGATTTTGGGATATATCCAGTTCGTTCCACCACAATGGGCGAAAAATGACATCGTCCTAGTATTTAAAAAAAAAAAAAAATATCTAAACAAGAGATTAACCCTTTGAGGTGCAACCCTTTCCCAATGCTGAATAAAGGGCTAGCGTTGCCATCGCTCGACTTAACTACCAGCAAGATGGCGGACGATCGAAACGTTCATCGCGTGCCACAGATCTAGAGGACCCATCTGCGTTAAAAATCTGTGGACGCGATGAACGTTTCGATCGTCCGCCATCTTCCTGGTAGTTAAGTCGAGCGATGGCAACGCCTGCCCTTTTTTCAGCACTGGGCAATCTATCCCGCTGTTCTCGCATTCTTCCATTTTTCAGCAGATGCCAGTGGGGTTAAAAATAATCGCGACCATTTTTTACGGGAAATGACGTGCTAAAAAGTAGAGGATTCTCCTGGAGCTATGTCACCCGCAACCAATTTTTATAGAAATCAAATCTATTCTTCGTGACTGGCAACAGTCAAAACGTCAGAGTTTGATGTTCTCAGAGCGGTAACACTGCGCGTTAAAGGGTTAACAACTCCCTAAAGATCCGCATCCTTTTTCTCTTAAGTCCTTTGGATGACAATTAGATCGGTCCATCGCGTCACGGTAGGTCCGACCCAACTGCTACAGGATTTTGGGATATATCTAGTTCGTTTCACCACAATGGGCGAAAAATGACATCGTCCTAGTATTAAAAAAAAAAAAAAAATCTAAACAAGAGATTAAATTGGCGGATATATTTCAGGAAGTACACCGCTTCTGTTATCGTGCTTACTCTTCTTTCCGGCAGTGATATAATTTCTCTCCGTTCCTTATAAGAAGTCGGCGTGTTACTACCCTCCGCATTGTTTAATTTTTTGGCGTGCTCGTCATTTAGTTTATTTATCTCGACAGGGCAGCCGACATTCGGGGCGCCAACTCGTCTCGTCTGTAAATGGACTTATCCGAGTTACGATATATGGGAAATACACTTTTCATCTTTTTGGACCACCCACTCTGAATGACAATGGTAACACTGCTAAATGAGAGGAAATAAAAAAAAAACGCCAATATTTTTTTAATGTATGAATTATGCTGTGACATTTTTATGCATCGGTTTATCATAAAAATATTGCATCCTTGCGGTTTCAAGTACATGGTTAATTATAAGATCCCAAATACATGAAGTAGGTTATCGGTAGCCGCTTTTACGTAATACAGTGGTATCAGTGTTTAGTATTTTTTCTTGTTTTAGCTTGTTATTGGAACAAGCGGAAAGCACTTGTCGTAATGTTTATTAGCATAAGAAGTCTACATCATCACTAAGTCATTAGAAATACATTTGTATAATGAGCTAAATAATCAGTTGTATGTTGTATTTAATTTTATTAAAACGTGTTATCGTATTTTTTATGCGTGTTTCTCTCTTTCATATGTATGCTATTATCCAGTTAACAGCCTTTTGTACAATTTTGACAGGTAAAACATCTTCGCCTAAAATTGCTTATCGTCATTTGCTCACAATAGCATCATTTGCTCTTATTCATACTTATCTGCTCTAATTCACTGTCATTTGCTCACAGGAAACTAGTAAAGCAGTTTTCCCTCAGTTGTCACTTGTCTACCTAACTTGGTCTTTTGCATTATTGCACTGTACTCAACACTTCTAAATTGGTTGAATCATTTTAAAATAAAATATAACGTGTGTCTAATTCTGAATCGAAAAACACAATCATCATTATCATTCGGGTATACATTGCCTACAGATATATTTTGGATCAAGAACCAGAAAATATATCCGTGAAATTACGCTCAGTGAATGATCCGTCTAAGGTTTTTTTTTTTCTTACTTTAACACATATTAAATTATTTATGAAATAAAACCAGGAAAATTAAAGAACATCATATGCAAAAGGCAGACCCAAAAAATAGCTCGTTTATTTACCTGAGTCAACACAAATGTAAGTTAAGGTTGAGGCGATAAAAAGTTATCCAAATTTATATGATTGTTATTTCAAGAGATGTCTTCCCCCTTTGCTTTTGCATCATTGTCCGGTAAAGAAAAATCTCTTTAGTCAGTCAGTTTTCAGGGTCAGTCGGCTACATAAAAAGAGATTTTTGCTCTTCAAGTACTTTTGAGGAGGAAGGGGGGAGGAACTGTACCACAGAAATTTACGGTCTCCCTCTGCATCCTTCATCCATCAGTCGGCGGAAGGCCTTCCCACCGCCTCCATCACCTCTGTACCTCAGGTAATATACCAGTACCTGTCTTTGGAAAAGCAAAAGCAACTACTCTTGGCAGGGACGAGAGGGGGGAAAAGAAGAAAAAAAAAAAAAAAAAAAAAAAAAAACGGAATTGAAATGTCGGTTTCCCATTTCTGGCCATTCAAGGAAAGTGATGTCGGCATTTCCACACCTTCGGCTCTACACCAATCTTGTGGTCTCCTTCGGAGTACAAAGCCACGGAATAGAAATCGAGACCACCAAGTGATCGTGTTTCTTTCATTGGAACATATAGCAAGCTTTAAACTTCAAGAGCATTTTCTTCGAACTAATATTTGAAAAGTGAATTTTGATTGAGCGTATTAGATCTGGGAGACTTCGAGGTTCGAGCGTCAATCAAGAACTGATTTTCAATAGAAATGTGAAATTATGTTTGAAGTAGAAATAATGCAGTTAAATTACAAATTTTGAACATTTAAATTATATTGCATCTCTAAAATTTCTAACTAAATATTAGAAGAAGAAAGATTTAGAGCATTTCCTATTTTGTGGTCCCGGTTACCATTGCCATGAATAAGGCCCTTTGTGAAAAATTTAGGAGAGATTCTGACCCCCCAAACCACCCCCTCCCTATGCCACTGTTCCTCCCTACCATCTATCACAAGATGCAATGGTACACTGTGAGAATGTGAAACACCCCATGCAATTTTACAGTTGCAAAGAGATTCACCAAAAGTAAATATGTATAATTTTTGTGCTGTCACAAACAAAACTGTATGGACAACTTTTCTTAACTAAAAACTCGGTAACAGATAGCAATTATCTAGACATGAAGCAAGTTTGGTTATTCCTACATCTGCTTTTGTGGCATAACAAAGAAATATCCACTTTTGGTGAATCTTTTTGCAACTGCACATTTTGAAAGGGAGTTTCACTTTCCCACAGTCTAACATTGCATCTATTGATCGATGGGGGGGGGGGGGGGAACTTCGTTTCTTTTTCTTTAGTTTCATGTATCACATACTGTAATATGTGTAATAGTTTCGATAATATAAATATTTAAAACCCGCTCATTCATTTGTGCTAACCATGTATATGTTGTTTCAATTTTCTTTTGGGGAAATTTATCCGAAACATAAACTAAATTAGGGATGGACGCGAGATGAAAAAGTAGGCGTCTCGCAAAACAGCCTAAAAGCTTTGTCTCGTCTCGCAAAATCCTTATATCGTAATGTTGAAAATGTGTGTTTCGTCTCGCAAAAAAAAAGCTGTAAATCTACCTCGTCTCGCAATAACTCTCTCGCGCCCATCCCTAAACTAAATTAGTTGTTAAAATTGTACCAAATAATTAAAAAAACCGAATGACAAATACTTTTGTAAACAATTAAATATCAACTGGAACTGACTATTTATACTTCGCGTAAATTAAGTTACTGAAATAAATTTTATTTACAGGGAAAACTCTAATCTTGGATGCCTTGATTAGTTGGACAGTTTTCTGCAAAAGGAACTCGTAATATTTTACGTAGTTCTGCATAATTTGGACAACTCCGTAAATTGGAAACTTTTTGCTGGAACCACAATTGCCTAATTTTTGGAGGTTTCCCAGTTTAAATTACGTTTATTATATGTTCTAAGGTGATACCAGTTAAAGTAAACAACCTTTTCTAAGTGCTTGAGTAGGTAAAATTAAATCACTAAATAGAGAAAGAAGGGTTAAAAATTTTTTCGAAAAACAAATATAAAATAAAGGTTGCGAATCATAGTAAATAGAGACCCATATTACTGCTTGCGCTATCTTATTTTTTATTTATTTCTTTCTTTTCAAACTCATATTTTAAATAGGCCATGACATTTAACCTGAGATGGAAACTTGACGTAGTGCAAGGTGGTTTCTCACCATGATGAAGACGATGAAAGTAAGATTAGAACTAGATAGCATTGAACTTGGGTAAGTTCACACATTGAAATCTTGGGTTAGTATTTATTACGGCCTCAGTGTAAGGTTTACATGATGATTTAAACAATTACTCTTGTTCCTACTACTTAAGAAAACTAATGACACACAAACAACCACATAATTGCCTTGCATTTTAAATATTCATAACAAATGGAGGCAGCAGGAGTTCACAATCAAGTTTAAAAATGAAAAAATTCCTAACCAGCAATCATTTTTTTTTTCTTCTGGTAAATAAATGGCCAATTACTTTGACGACATGATATACCTTTAGAGCAAATACTTCTCGAGTGGAGGAGGGGAGGGGGGCTGTAATTTCGCTCTAACATTTTTTTATTTATACATATTCATATATATAATAGAGTTCAAGCGCTCCTTGTTATCTATTGAGAGACAGTGGGGGTTTGGGGGGAGGGTGTCAAATAAATGTCTGTGAAATTAACGACTACTTTTAAAAAAGAACTCTCAAAAGCAATATTATAGTACAAGCACATTAAAAAGCTGTTTTCTTTTCTTTCGCTTTTTTTTTTTCTTTCTTGTCTCGCTAGGAGAAACTTGCGCTTTGTAATCATATTCATTCCACTGAAAACACTAACGAAGGGGTATAACCACCTAGTCTTCACTTAACCCATCAACGTCATCAGGACTTGGGCGTACCTCAAGAGCGGCGGCTTTTTTCCTCCTTTTTCTATTTTTTTTCCCTACAAAACGAGCTACATTCTCCTCCATATCTACATATTCACTGGAACCGTATCACGATATGGGGGATCAGGAGAAAATCTTCGTGTGGGATGGCAGAGGAGAGGGGATTTGACAAATACCACAGGCTGCCCAAAACCAACCTTTTAGTAGTAATTTGAAAGTACAAGTCCCCAACCGAAGAATTAATAAATGACAATAAAAAATAAAATAAAAAAAATAAAAAAAGAAGCCACTTTGACATTTAAAGATTACATTTCTGCAAGTAAAGTTAAATAACTTTACATAAATCACACGTAAGTGTAAAATAATAGTTTACGTCTGCATGCTACGGCTGGTCATCACCAAACTCTGCTGAATATTTCCCTGCTGCCAAATATAGTATACCCTTTTGAAGAGTTTTACATTTTTCTTTTTACAAGCCACTTTCTTTTAACTAGCACACATACAAAGATTTATTTTCATGTGAATAGTATTCATGTTCTTAGGTACTTGAGGCGAATCCTTTTATTAAGTATTTTGTTTGGTGCCATAAAAGCAAGTAAGACACGATAGAAAATCAGTACTATCAACATTAAAAATATTATTTTCGATAATTATATAAAAAGTAAATTTATTTTTAGAAGATAAAGCTGAGCTAGAGCAATTTGAAATGCTCAGGAATTCTGAGAGATCTTTCAAGATTAAAGGATGGAAATAATAATGAAATAAGATTTCGTTCTTCTTACCTAGTGTTCGCACGATTCAATTACTTAAAACTATTTTATAAAATGCAAGCATGATTTTGATAATTGAAAGGATATTGACTTCCCTTCCTTTTTATTCCATCTACACATCGAAGTAATACGGCATCCGTAGAAAGAGTTTAGAAAACAAAATTATCAAGCTTGAAAATTAATACTCTAATATTTTTTCATTGTTTTATACAACGTAAGACGAGACGCAATGCATGCTGTTTCGGAGAATTAGTCATTTGACTGTAGGAAAATGTCTGAAAAATCGACAGAAATCCGTTTGAACCAGGAAATAAGGTTAACGAGCTGCGAACGTGTCCTTGAAGCAATCGTCAAAATGTTTACTCAATCTATAAAGAAAGAAATTTGAGACTATTTTTAAATTAGAGGGAGAAAAAAAAATACAACTGATGATCGAAGAATGATATTTCTGATCTTTAGTAATTTCAGATTGCTTGCAAATAGAAGATGTACACTAGCAACACTGATGATGTAGTTTTGTTGAAAATATGCTACAGGGCCAATTAAAGTTTAACTAATAGACGAACTAATTTGAACTAATAGACGTTTTGAACTAATAGACGAATAAATAAATGATTATGTAAACTAATCCCTGAAGGTAAGGTAACACATTTTAATCATTTATCAAGGGATTTGTTAAATAGTAAATACATGACAGTATTTTTACTTCCCAGTGAAATGTAAAGCAAATATTGAAAATCGTGAAAGATTTCCGTACTAAGATTTCGACAGAATTCGGTAAGCTAAAAATCGATTTTGTCTATCTGCGTGACGTCTGCGAGTAGGTATGTATTTATCTCGCACAGCTCAAAAACGATTAGCCATAGGATGTTGAAATTTTGTACCTAGGCCTGTTGTAACACTTTAGTTATTTGCCACCAAGGTGGCATAGTGGCTTGATAACCATTCTATCACGCCTCGGGTTCGAATCCCGGGTTGGGCATGGATGTTAACGTGTCCGTCTCCGTCTCTTCATAAGAGGTAACGCTGGCCGCCCACTGGATGCCCCCATAATGAAATGGCCACAATGCTTTCAAACAGTTGCAGTGGGCAGTTCCTAATCGGCAAGTGCTCGCCCGTTGAAAAAAAAAATTTAAAAATTAAGTAGTTCATCTTTTTTCCCCCCTCAGTTGACTGGATTGTTTAATTACATGAACACCAAAAGACTTCAAATGCATAAAAATCTATGGATAATCCTTGTTTGAGCATTGAAAGCAGACTATGGTGAAAAATCAACTTTCTCTTAAGCTAATTCATTTTATGGGATGAAGGAATGCTTATTTTGCGTTTTTACAATTGATTTTACAATATAACATATAAAGATAGAAATAAGAGTAACTATCAGAGCTTGACTATAACATATTTTCGTGACCAGGGCACATTCAAACTTTATGCTCTTGTGTATAGATGGCTTAATTTTTGTGCCCCTGATTATAACTCCAAATTCAATTTTTGACCTATTTGTATGTGTACCCAGGGCACGTGCCGTGAGCTCCCGTGCGATAATCAGGGGCTGATAACTATACAATATATACTGTATGTATAGAGTAATAAAAGAAATTTTAAACAAAAAATATATACCCAGTAAAAAATTGGAATAGAATCGTTGTGCAACAAAAGAAAGTTTTTGCTGTTTGTATTTTATTTAATGAAACTATTTAAATCCTCTAAAAAAATTATCGCGACTTTCATCATTTTATGTTTCCAAAATACTAGCATCAAGTATTGCTCAGCTAATCCTAATCTGGTTACATTATTGGACCATCAGCAAGAATGTTTCATTTTGAATGGAAATGAAAAACAAGCGATCTAAGCAAAAATTACGACTTTATATTACAAATTTCATCTCTATTTTTACGAAAGTGTATACATACCTATCCCAGAGAAATTTTTTTAATTAGGTCTGAAATGCTTAGTGAAACCTTTTAATTAATACAGTTAATTAATAATTTAATTGTACAGTGTTAATGAAACTTTTTAATTAATGCAAAAAGTAACTGCATAAACATCAACGAATTGCCAACTACAAAGGAAATTGGTTTTTTTTTTTTCCCTAATACGCGTAATGTTGAAAAGGGAAATTTTAGAACTAAGCTAAAACATGTAAAAGTCAATAAAAACTTCATACGCAGAACACAAAAGGATTTTTAAATACCAAGAGTACCATTTTATAAAGCAGATACAAACAAAAATCGATTAATGAAGGTCATCTATTTAAAACAAAATGAAACATTCAAATATGCATGCAGACAGTAACAGACTTACATTTTATTTTTAATTTCTCGAATAAAAGATTTAGCTATTGCCTAATCGATATTCAAGGCTACACCCAACTCCCACAAGAACATTAAAAAAGGTATGCTCATACGGAAGTACTGCTTTGCATATGCTAGCACATTTTTTTAAAAATCGACAAACATAACTATTCCTTTTTAAGTCGATGTCGTTGCTACGGCTGGTAAAATGAATAAAATATACTTTAAAGAGATTATTTATTGGATCGTATTGAAAATTATGCTTGTTTTATACTTCCAGCAAGAATTACGAGTTTTTTCCAAGCTGTGAGATTTTATATCTTTTTCCAATCTAAAGTCAAAATAAAATGATTAAAAAAAGGTTACAATAAAAAAAAATAAAATCTCTGGAAAATAATGATTATTTGTGATATTGAATCTTTTAATTAATGAGAAACTACGATCCTCCGACGAAAGTTTTTCAAGGATACAATACAGAATTCCAAGCTTTCAAATCCAAATCCAAAACCGGAAACTTGGAGAAACTGGTAAGAAAAATACCTGCAAAGGTATTTTGCCTTCGATCCCTAGGGGTTTTCGTCAGATAAGCAAAGGGGAAAGGAGGCAAACAAAATTGGGCAAGTGACAGATAAGTAAGGACATTCGTAAAAATGTGTCACTTGAGGACTTTTCTTCTTCACTTCATACTCCTAAGCAAATAAAACTAGTCCATAGTGAATTCTCCCCTTCCTCAAAAATATTTCCATGAAAATATGTCTACCAATCAGTACTTTTCTTTCCCTTTAGCTGCATTGTTAAAGGGAAACTATCTAAACTAAGTCCTTATCGGAGAGGAAAGAGAGAAATCTGGGGAATAGTTAAAAATTTTACTTCGGGTAAAAAATTAACAAAATAAGTTCTTCTCTTTTTTTTTCGGGGGGTGGGGGGGGGATGGGAGGTGGGTTATCATTAAAAACAAACAAGCATATAGCTGTAAGAAAAAAAAGGGGGGGGGGAAATCTTGTTTTCTACGTTGGTTCGTTTAATTCAGTTTGACACAAATAACTTTATAGAGATTGTTTCTTGATCGAATCACTTGAATTTTAAAATGTTAGTTTAAGCATTATATTAAGAAAGGGAAATCAGAAAACATGTTCAGAATTCAGGGCGAATAGTGAAACTCTATCGTACGCATGTAAGGCTAGACGGAAACTGATTTCTAGAACATGGGTGCGAATGATTGATTGAAACGGTAAACCTAAATCATACGATGTCGTTTTAAAAAAACTTATCCCTTTCAGCTTTGAACACATCGTTCCTGGAACTTTTGCTACATCGAATGGACAGACTTATAAATAGTTCTACGGGTATGTGTGAATTATCATGGCATTTATTTTATCTTTAAAAATAAATAAATTTATAGGCTGAATTTGACATTAAACAAAATGTTAAATATTGTTCTGCATGGCAAAAAATTAAAGGAAAGGTTCAGATACTGCAAACTGTGTAATATTTTGAATGGCGTGATCTCACAAAAAATATGAAAGAAGCATTGTAAATGACTATGTTGGATGTGACTTGTTTACTAACATAAAAAGGAGTGACCGATCGCTTACGCACACACACAAAACAAATAAATTATTGGAAGTGATTAATTTCCGGAAACGACCTCCATCCGTTGTACAGTTTCGCAGAAAAAAATTGTTACTCAAGGAAATCGCAACTTGGCACATAGAAATTGTTATAGATAGAATGCTAAATTAATGTTAATATTTGTTTTCTATGAAACTACTTTAAAAAATACATCTTAACGCGCAACAATTAAAATAGGATTTTAACAATATTATAAATATTTGTTCAGTTAGAGAATAAAAAATAAATCTTTTAAGTACTTGTAGAACAAATAAAAGTTTACATGGGAGAATGACTTGACTGTAGTCAACCAATAAGTGTGATATTCAAGTGCTTCTAAAGATATCGCATTACTAATTACTAATGCTGTTGTTGGTGATAATAGTTAAAACCCTACAACCTTAATTTTAGTTTATGTCATATTATAGTAAATCATTTAATATTTAGTGTTTTGTGTCTCTTGTTTCGTTCATATATTTGTCACACTTAATCTTCCAGAAAATAATTCATTCATATTTTTAATTAATAAATTAATAAACTTTATTACAGAAGCTTAACATTTGTAGGACCATCGTCAAAACTGTACCTGTATAAGATTATGAGGCAGCAGTTTCAATACAGTTTTTACAAAGAATAATTATTTTAAAATAATAATATCTGTTTCAAAATATAAATATAAGGGAAGTACGCGTTACAAGATTTTAAACGCGTGAAAGGAAAAACAAAAGGGAGGGTGGAGGGTAGGAAGGAATCACAAATAATGAGCTGTCAACACTCTTAAAAGACTGCAGAAGCAATTTCATTTCTGTAATAGCTCTTTGACCAAATAAAGTTGGACAATCTCTGTACGGATAAAACCATAAATACGTCGTTAAATGTTCTCAGCTAGTAGCGCTTGTTTTAACTTCTGCAGGCAATGTTAGCATCAGGTCTGGTAGATAAAAATGTGAAAAATAAAACCTTTGTCTAATGGGAAAGGCCAAGGGAAAAAAATAAATAAATAAAAATAAAATTAACGAAGAGGAGGAAGTTTCGATTAAAACAGTACAGCAGAAAGGGGACTGTTTCTCTTTGACATTCTTGAAAGGTATTCGATTTCTCGAGAAAATCCATTAGATAGAGAATAAGAGGCGACGTAAAGTGCGCTAAAGGTATACAGTTTGTTACGCGAGCTTTAGTTTATGAAGGGTGTTATGTGAGTTTATCTGTCAGAATTTGACTCGGAGATACTGAAACTGCCGGTTTTATGCGAGCGTGTTCCTGCAGAGATTAGAAATAGAAGAAACTCGGCTGTTCACTCAGTTCCCACTCCCTATAGAAATGTGAAATACGTCGTTTTCGGTGCTGTTTCTATATACCCACGTTGAAAAACTTGGAACTGATATATTTTTTTTCCTACTTCTTTTCGACAAATAGGGAAGATAGCGGAAAAATGCAGCGTTATCGAGCAAAAATTTCATAATCTTCGGAGACTATGTATTATCGACGGGCAGAATAAGCAATGTTTAGAGTAGTGAAGACGTTTGGATAGAGGGAAAAAGTTACCAGTATGGTTTTCAGTTTAGTGAATTGCCACAAAATGAAGCAGAATTTTCTTTAACCAGAAATTAAAGAATTTTGTAGTTAATTCGTAACATTGATGACAATCACCAGAATACGTTTTCAAATTATTTTATGTTCAAAGTCATAAGTGAGCCATTTCTAGTTTCTATTAAAACGAAATGAAAAGTCCATGTTTTTAACTTCAAAAATATATTTTTTACAAGCAGGAATATTGGAATTTTGCAAACCAAAAAGATACATAATTTTTTTTTAAATAATGAAATAATTACCTACTTGAAATTTCGCACAAACAATTAAACACAAATACGCATTTAAAAAAGAATAATTAAATTAAGTTTTCAAATTATAATACGCAGTAATTGAATTCATTTGTAGGATTAAAATAGTATGTTAATTGAAGAACAAAGCGTAAAATTTTTAAAGAATGAACGGAATTGTGCAGGGCAGTTAAATTCCAAATCAAATATCCATTACTTTTTCGTACAAAATCATGTACAATTATTTTTGAAAGTCCGAGCAATGTGCAGTTTCATTTAAAGCGTGTTTAAGACGAGGACTGCCAATTACGGGCTTCTCCGCTTGAAAGCTGTGCTATGAAGGCAAGATAGGCCCTTAGTTGAGTTTGAAAGATATCTTCATTACCGCACACGTGCTGCAGACATGGGCGAGCGTGTTGCTATTCAACATTCGACAAAGATGCATCTCGAAACTGCAGAATAGAGAGGGAATGTTCACACCACACAGAACTAGAAAGGGAACTCCGGGGGTCGGTTGCTAAAGGGTGGACCCAAGTGAATAGAGATGCTACTCTATCTTATCCCTTTTATCCAAAAGGAGGGTGTTTCTGCACGACTGGATTCTTTGCGAGCTACCGGGAACCAGCTGGGCGATAAACGGCATCCACAGAGGATTACAATCAAATTGACACGAAACATAGGGAGCGTCCCTTTAAAGATTTGCAGAGAAACGTGAAAAGTGCATTAAATTCCAATCCATGAAAAGGTTGACATGATATCATTTACTCGTTAAAAAAGAATGCACCACGAGAACTAGCTGGCCCGTTTTTAGTTCATCCTGTGAATTTCGCACTGATCATTTTAGTACGCATTGCAGACTTTCATAACTTTATTAAATTAATAGATGATGTTATGAATAAATAAAGCATTTGTGTTTCGTGTACTACATTTTGATTTATATAAATATTTAAAATAGCCGTTTTTTAATAATCGCTTTACATTTTCTGAACCCCCCTTTTAAATACGCCACTGCTTTGCAGCAATCAATCATTACTTATAATTTAATCAATTATTTCAGCAGGTTTTTCATCCTTCGATACCACGGTTTTAATGAATTTGAAGATTATAATTTAAAACTTATAAATTTTAAAACTAAATTGAATTTTTAAAAAATTATTTTATTCAATGATTTAAATTGAACTTTCGCTTAAATGTACGTTTTTGCTATACAATCAGCAATATACGTTAGCAAATCAAGCCATTTCTCCTCGTTTTAATCAAAAATATGTGCACATCATTTAACGAGTGCAATGGCCCCATTCGGTCTAAGATACTTTGGACGTAACTTAAAACTGAACAGGTGGCAAAAATGTTGCGAAGTTCGCAAATCTTTTAGCACTGCTAGACGTCGCGATTTTTTCATTTTACAAAAACAGAAATATACACACACAGAGGCGCACGCTGGATCCAAATCCTACCGACGGCTGGACCTTGGACGAAAGCCACTGGACTCAGGTCTGGCGTTTTTTTTTTTTTTTTTTTTTTTTGTGTGTGTGTTTTTGGCCTATTTTAACTGCTAAAAGGTCCGTATCTCTAGATCGGAATCCCAGCAAGCTCGCGCGTGGGTCGTGACACAAAGTGCAAATACCTGCACGCGCGAAAATCCAGTGGGAAGCGTTTTTAATAACACACTTTTAAATTACACTAAGTCACAAGAATATTTTTAAAAAAAATTATTCGTAAATGAAGTGTATCGTAATTTGCATCATTAAGTAAGAAACTGAAAATGGTTATTATTTGTCAAGAGTTATAAAAAGAGTTAAAGTTTAGGCCTTATGAAAAACTATAGCAAAGCAATAAAGAAAATTTAAGCTAACTGATTTGTTCTATATCCGAAAGAATAACGTTGCATTTAAATTTTAAAAAATGTGATAGACTGATACAAAATATGGATGTCTATTATTTGTTAAAGCAAATATTTTGATAGGCTTCCAGTATGACATTCGTTATATTTTACTTATTAGTACTTGATTTAAAGTAATAATAATAATTAAAAAAAAAAACCTTTCCATCAAGAAGTGGGATTCAGTACCATAAGCCATATAAATAAAAACAGATCTACAAATATCAGATGTCCGTCATGCACTTATGATGATCTATACAAGAAATTTAGCTTTTGACAAATCAATAAATTAAGGAATAGCGCATAAATGTCAATTCTCGCTGTCTGCATCATCTCAGAAAGTAATGCATTTGATTCCTAAAGGAAGGACAGATGGTGCGATACTATTATATGAAAAATAATAATACATATTTATAAGTATGTATATTAATATGATAATAAACTCATGAATAAATATTGCATGCTGAGATTTTCCACTCTCTTTCTCCCCCCTAAACTAGCTCTCCACTACCGGACACCAGCTTGACCACAAGTCTGGCACGCGCAAACGAATGAATACTTCAGCGTTCATGTGTGTGTGTGTGTGTTGCAGGAAAATCGGATTGGCGAAAGGGAAATGCTGATGGCACTGGAAACCCGGTGGAACGGGTAGGAGAGAGAGAGAGAGAGAGAGAGAGAGAGAGAGAAAAAAGTTTCCCACTCAAATTCAGCATGAATGCACCCCGGACAAATGAACGGAATTCCATCGGACGTACGTTACTTGACCCAGATATTTCTACAGGCAATTAGTGTAAAATAACAGTATTTTTCGACGATGCCTGATCTTTCTTAAAAGTCAATTTACTTTCTGAGTTTCAGACACGGCAGTGTGTTAGATTGCCTTTGTCCGAATCACTGAATGAGATTACAAAGCCTTTAATTCAGAATGCATGGGCTAATTATTAAAAAAATATATGTAATAATTCAGTATTTTCTTAACAATTTTCTTTTAATGATCCAATGACGTATGATATTTATTTAATGTAGAGAAAAATTATGTTATAACTTAGAAAATCCAAATGCCAATACGTAAAATAAATTAATTAATTTAAATTTTTAAATGAAGCCATTGTAAGTACATGAATAAGATATAACTTCGGTTATTTTCATTATGAAGTGATAAAATAGATAAAAAGGAAGACGAAGAAATCCGGAATTCGGTTTTGGGTCATTCATTTGTTAGTCCGCCACTTTCAAAAGCATATCTAATGGGCCTTGTGGCCTGTCAATAAGCATAGCAGTATTAAAATTATTTGCAAATATAAAAATAGATTGTCTAAATCACTTTTCATTAAAGTTAATATACTATAAAATTTAATGGTTTTTAAAGGAAATAAAATAAGTCTTGATAGTTATTAACACTTAAACGCATTTAATAATTAGCTACCTGAAACAAGAATTCTATATCTAATGCTTATCGATGTAAATTATAATTTTCACGCAATTAAAATATTTTTTATTTATTCCACACATTGAAAAGAAAACATTTACACCTTAGAATTTTTTTTCAAAATAGAAACAGTAGTAAGTTACCAAGTTCGCTCACATTTATTCACAGAATATAAAACAAATGAATATTAAGCATAATAAATAAATAAAAGTTTTTGGGTTTTTTTTTCGGAAATTGTTAGTCAACACAGCTTAATTTAATCCAATCTTTTTTTTTTTTTTTTTTTTTTTTTTTTTTTTTTGACTATTTTGGAAATAATGATTTTAAAAGAAAGAGCCCGAAATGGAACTAGCAATTTTTATTAAAAAATTAAAAAAAAAAACATATTCTTACAATGATGAATCTAACTTTTTAAAGGAAGCTAGAAGTTTTTGGGGCAGTGATTATCTTTATCTACTTCTGAAAATGGGTTTAAAACCACAGGACAAAAATATAGATGAAAGTGGTCCAAACAAATTATGACTAGAGACATACATATATCAGCTTGATTATTATTAATGGAAAAATAAATAGCTAAAACACACGATGCACTTTTACAAGTTCGAAGTACATAATGCCACAGATCATCAAATTTACAATTCGCCACGAGCGTAAAATATTTGTAGCAATAATAAAATATTATAAATAAGCGTTTTTCTTTCGACACATTATAAAATGGAGCCGTGCACGCACAGATTTCACAGAAGTATACAATGCAGAAATAAATGCATATAGATATGATGTGTAATTTTTAACATTAAATACTGCTTTATAGAATTAACTGACAAAACAAAATATTTGAAAACATTTATACATCCATAATTACTATAATTATTCGTATGCAGCTGAAGTATAAGATGGAGAATAGGAATTTGAAGAAAAATATCAGCTTAAAGTTAATCTCAAATATTTTTATGGACTTTGAATAAAAGTTGCAAGTCATCATTATTATGAAATGTGCAACATATCATTTAATAATTAACGCATGATATTATGTAAAAACTTGATGAAAGCAGTCGCCTTATATTGGCATTTTGTTACGTAAATTTCACCGATCAACATGTAAAAATATTTTTATTAAGAAAGCTAAAATTGCATCTTGGTTTTCAAATTTTGAAATTTGAGCTCTGTTCGAGTCTCGTATACCATTTCTTTCACCCATCCATTTTTTTTTTTTTTTAAAGTTACGGTTTTAAAGTGAAATGATTTACGTTATTTATGGTCATAAGTCTTTTTTAAAATAATCACACGAGAACAAATTAAATTATAGATAAGAAAACATGTAGAAGATCAACCTTAAACGTATACTGAAATTGAATAAAGGCAAATATAATTCTGATAACTGAAAACTTATGCTGTGAGTGAATCAGTTATATACTGGTTATTGAATTCTTTATAATTATTAACATTTTATTTCAACTATGCTGATGAAATCAATTAACTCATAATTATCTGTATTTTTTTGTGCCTGATTGTATTACCTCAGACAGATGAAGTTATGCCTCAGATAGTACATCCTGCTTACATGCACAGTATTGAATCAACAATAGTTCAAGTTATGCACTTTAGTTTAAATATTAGTGGCATATGATTAATATATATCTCAAGAAAATGCATAAAGAAGGCTGGGGTTTTCATTTAAGACTCCGCATACTATTATCTTGAATTTTACTTCAAAAGAAATAAAAATTTTGGCAAGAACGTAGACGAAAGCCAATGAACACACAAGCACACAAAAAATAAAAAATGGGCAGATGACGAATATTCTAAAATCGCACTTACCTGAATATTAACATGTGGCATGAACAAGTATCCTCGGAGACATGTGTCCCCTCATGAATCTGCCGGCACGCATTGAACTTCCAAAGGAGTCCACTTCTCGAGTTGCACAATCCAAGTTACCACCAGAGCAAAAATATTCTTTTTTTTTTTTTTTTCAAACAATCCTGCACGCACACACAAAAAACACTCTGAGAGCCGCACGAAGAAAAAAATACTTCTGACCAAGGAACACTTTTTTTTTTTCTTTTCGCAAAAGACAACAGCTTGATCGAATTCCGAAATGAAAAAAAAAAAAAAAAATACACAAATTCACATCGCGGAGAGAAAAGGAACTGCAAAACGCTTCGGCGATTCCTTTCTTTACTATTGCCAATATTGTTCGCGAGATAGAGAGATAGTGGGAGAGAGGGAGAGAGAGAGAGAGAGAGAGAGATAGGGAGATGAGATGAGATGCTTCGAAAAGAGAAAGTTTCTGAAGAATGCTCCGCTCGCTAGTGAATGATCGGCCTCGGACGGTACGGCGCAGTTTTATTCGGCGGGCGTCACGTGACTGGGAGTCGAAGCAGCCAATGGAAGCTGCGTCGGGCGCAGGGGATGTTCCGTTTTGCTGCGGCCGGCGAGCGGGAATCGCAAAAACTAGAATTTGTACCGCACGATTCCTCTGCGAGGAGATGCGAAATTTTCATTTCCTAGACAATGCCTTCGGGGGAGACTATCGCCGATGCTACAAACGGGGCGGAATAGGAGTCTGGAATATTTCGCATTAAAAAAAAAAAAAAAAAAAAAAAAAAAAAAATCTGTTTTACCCGTTTGTGTCGAAATCAAATGCATCTGAGAAACATACAGTATAAAATGTATTCCTCTATCCTATCTATCTATACAAACGTCTCTGGCACGGCATCCTGTTTCTAGGCTTATAGGCAAAGTGCAGATAATCGGTTCTAACGTACAACACTAGCAATATCAAAATCGAGATTAAAGTATAAGAATAATGAGATGAAATATATAATCTATAATTTTACGTACAATAAATTAAACGTATAGATCTTGATTGTTAGATAGTTTTCGGAAGAATAAAGGTTCTCACTTATAATTTTTGAGCAACTTTTTATTTATTTATTTATCTTTGAGCAATAGACTAATCAAGAAAAAAGGATGAGTGAACAAGGCAGGAATGCGATACATTACAGCAACGTAAAAATGAAGTGAGTTTTTCTTTTAAATTTTGTGTTTTTTTCTTTAATATAAAAGCTGAATTTTAAGGATGCGGATACTTTGCAATAACAGGGCCGGCCCAAGGGGGTTGCGAATGTAGTCGATCGCCTAAGGCCCCGCTCTTGGGCCATTTTTTTTGCTATTACATTAGACCGAGCTTGGTAGATGGTTACGATATATTCAGAAAAAAGCCAAGAAATAAAACTAATATGTAGGAGCAGTGCTAGTTGTAACTTACGTAAGACATGATAGAAAAGAGGCCCCGCTCTTGCGCTTCGCCTGGGGCCCCGCACGCCCCTCGGGCCGGAGCTGATAATCTACAATAATGCTTTTATTTATTTATTTTTTTTTCAATTTAACGAACCGAACGGCTCTTGTTTTGATAGTATAACATAAAAACATTAATAGAAACTAAGATAACTCACAAAATATAACTAGTAAATGTGTAGTTTAAAAATAATAATAATTCCTAAAACATTATGTTCAATGAGCGAATTTCAGTAATAATCAAAAATATTCCGTGATTTACACGACATAGGCTAAAGTTGTTTTAATCGAGCTATATGGATTAAAATAGCTCTCAAACGTTGTTCAGCAATTCTCAAGAGGTGCAAGATATTTTAATTTACTATGTAGTAATTAATTCACTTATTATTACGTTTTTTTAAGTAAACATTGCTCATGATTTACAAAATTTCACTGTTAGCTTCATTAAAAAAAAAAAAAAAGCTAGCATACCCTTGATTAGGGAAATTTAAACAATCTGCTCAGTTAATTGGTTTGTTGAAGTAAAGTAATGGTTACCTTTTATCTAAAAGCTGATATAGTTATCATAAAGTATCGCAACCTTAAAAGGAAAAAAATGTTACTTAAATCTACTTTCCTTTTTTTTTTTTTTTTCTTTAATTGTTGTTGTAGACATATGGTTGTAAAGTAGTTTTTCGATGTGGTCGCTTCCTTTACTTTTTCAAAATTATTCTATTTAATTACTAAAAACAATATTGTTATTAGAAATCTAAATTGATTTTTAATCGAAAATCCTAAATAAATTAATTGACCAATTAAGGTTATCCACCTCAAAATGTTATTGAATCGATTGCATAGAAGCTGGTGAAAATTTTTTACAAACTTACAAATTTTTACAGTACACACTAATTGAGAATTAGTTTCTTAATGTACTATAATATGTTTAAAATGGAGTACAAAAAAGATTATATTATGAAAGAAATCCTCTCGTTAAAGAAGAAACAGTTCTTAAATTTGTATATGACTTCCGTACAAAAAAAAAAAAAAAAAAAAAAAAAAAATACCAGTTAGTATAATGCGTCCCATACACTGAGGCGTTGTACAAAATTTCAGTCTTTCGTCATAAAACGTCTGAGAGATATCTTATACAAAGATGATCAGAGGCTATATACGTGAACTTGAATGTAAACGTTTATTGCTTGTGCCAAAAATTAATTTTCTTCCGTAATTTCTGTACAACCCTTGAAACGTGATCGTCCGATGCGTTTTTATCATTTAGAGACAGCCACTGAAAGAGTAGTTTAAGTCAGTTTATTTATTTTCATATCTCTGACGCTTTTTAGGATTGCAATTCTCAAATTATGTACATCAAATCATTAGTTTAATGAGGCACATATTTCTAATTGGGATTTTTTCTTTTCTGTACGTGGGTTGTGCACAAATTAAAATGTAACACTTTTTGAAAACTAACAAGAAAAATTTTTATCTTAATGCAACTTCTTTTCTATTTACATTGCCCACTTACCTCTAAGAGATAAGTAATTAAAGCGTGTTGCATCTGTTTGGGGCACCCAGTGTAAACTTGAATGAAGTTGATAAAGCTGAATTTAGAAAACTAGTCATAAAATTATTTTCTCTCTAGTCCATACACTAGATTTTTAAAAAATTTTTAAATATTAAATTGACTCTCTCTCTCTTTTTCTTTCTCTCTCTTCTTTTCTTTCTCTTTCTTTTTCTTTTCTTTTTCAGCCCCCCCCCCCCATAGTAACCAACAAGCCAGACTATCGAGCAGACTATTTTGGCCAGTAGGCAGATAAGTTAGTTTTTTTTTTCTTTCTTTCTTTTTTTTTCTCTATTTACTGTTCAGCCTTACAACAACTGGGCCTTTCCTTATAGATGCTTCGTAGACATACTTATTTCAGGGAGTGACTATATGGCCTTGAATAGGGGACTACTGGATTTTTTTACAGAATATAAATTCCCTTACTTAATACACATAAGTATCTGCATACAATGTTTTCAGAGCCTTATTATCGCATGGGCAAATCGGGACTTTGCCCAGGGCCCCTGGCTCGAAAGGGCTCCCAATTTCAAATATTGTTCTGAAATATATATATATATATATATATATATATATATATATATTTCATTTTATGAAAAATAAAACAAATTTCGTAAATGGGGGCCCCCAAATTCATCAGTGCCCGAGGCCCCCGTTGGTCATAATCAGGCTCTGAATGTTTTCAAAGGAAAATGACATTTTGGCAGAGTGTTTTGTCGTTACATCGCCGAATTTTACTCGAATTGATCAAAAGTAAATTATCAAAAGCGCGCTGAAATTTTAATGGAAAACAAGTTTTAAAAAATAAATAAGATGAGCATTTATTCAAATTTTCTCTAATAAAGTTCGAGTCGATAAAAAGTAAATGTTCAAAAATTTATTCAGATTTCGTATGGAAAACATGTTTTAAAAAATGAAATGAAATGACCATTTTTTTCAAATTTTCTCATACGCTAATAAATCAGTTTTCTTTCTTTTTTTTTCGGTTTTATTATTTATATATTAGTTGAATATTGGAGCTCATTTTTAAGCCTGGAAATAAATAGCAAGTCAAATACTCTCTCACTCATCATCCAAATTTTGTTTTCCCACCACTCCTATTTGCAGACATAACGATTTATTTAGTGAAAGTAAATCATTTACCAGGGACTGCAAAAAAGATTTCACAAGTGCCAGAAATATGTAGCCCTCAAAACCAGCTCAGAACGCCTACAAGTGAACTTTCCCACACATTGCAGAGCCAACAGAAAAGATCATGCTGCGGCTTTTAGGAGGGGTTGACGTGTTTCAACGAGTACTGTCGCCAGGTACATTGAATGACACTTTTCTCACAGTCGAAAAGTCATTTGATTTATTACTCTAAAGATATTGACAAGAGAAAGGAAGACAGACGTGGTAGTTGGGTGATCTACATTTTCAGCAATGCATTTTTAAAAATTAAGCAAAATAAAACAATAAAGTAAAAAAATAAATTAAATTAATTTATAAAAGACTGTGCATGAGCAGACTTGCTTAGATTACACTGAGCACATTGAGCAAATTTAATCTAGAAATAAAAAATTAAAAGACAATCGATTCAGAAACAATTGTTTGAATATTAAAATATAAAATGTTGTGTAATTAACACAATTTAACCCGCATTTTTTCATTTCCTTCCTTTTTATCACTTATTTCAAGGAAGATGAAGTATACAGTGGAACCTCCCTAAGTTGGACACCCGCGGTTCCTTCAATCAAAAAGTGTCCAACTTACAGAGTAAACTTCTATATTATGGACACGTTCCATTCCCCAGAACAGTGCCGTATTACCAGCAGGGCAAATGGGGCAACTGCCCCATTTGTCGCTAATTTTATTATAATACCAGTAATGGCTAATTTTATTATAATACCAGTACCCAAGTCGCTCATTTTATTATAGTACCAGTAATGTTTTAGCATTAGAGTGTGTAATATTATGTAGTAGATTTCCCTGCATAGTAGTCGCACCTAGACTTTCACCTTGAAAGGTTGGCAAAAAAAGAGTGACTATTATGCGAGTAAACACGGTAATAACAATAACAATGATAATATAGTATCTATCTTATTTACTTTAAGCCATTGGCTCGCTTACTTTGCCGCAAAAACGAGTTCCTCTTTCTGCACCCATCGTTGCTTCCCGGCGTGGATATTTGAATAATACGTCATTGTGATCTCACATTTGAGCAGGAGTAAAGTGTTTCCAACGAAAGCAGCGAATATTTTTTTTTTTTTTTTTTTTTTTTTGACAGGTGAACAACAAATATTCGTTTCACAGTATTACATACACAAATAAGATTATGTTGGAAAATGTATTAGAGAAATACGGGAAAAGAAATCGCACTGGTAAAAAAGTGCACGGAAAAGAACGCTTTTGGGAAAAACACGTCGAAAAAAGAGCGCGAGATATTATTCTTTGAAATCATTTACTTTCAGTGAAATAAGGAATATGCTTTGCTGAGACATTTCACACTTTCATAATTTATTTATCATTAGTTCTAAGCAAGTGTTGATAAAAATTACATTGTTTTTTATATACGGCACCCTTCCACTGAATTTTTTTCTGGCTTCGTCCCTTGGGAGTGACTACTGTTAACAATTTAAATGTCGTTTTTCATAAAATTGCATTCGTTAGCTTTGCTTTTATAATAAAATGCCGCTAAAATCAATACAATCCCGATGCTGTGCTATTACGTATACATGAAAATAAAATTAATTCGGCAAGCCGTTCCTTGATCTCCCCTCTCAACCCCCCCCCCCTCAGCAATTCAAATACATTACCGGAAATAGAAATTCACCTCAATATCACTTAAATGTTATTTAGGGAAGGCGTGAGTGGCTAATTCAAGGGTGAAAGGGGCGATCGACCCTTCTTGAGCAACTTAATGAATTGTGTATTGTGGCAAAGCTACTCGAGAGCTATCTGCCTAAGGAGGGGTGCCTTGGACGAAAGACTTTTTTAGGGCTTTCCAACGGGTATTCGCGTTACATCTGGAGAAAAACGCCCCAAATGCCGTTAGACCGACAGCCGCGTGTTAGGCCAGAACAATGGACCTTCGCGCTTCGGCCATCTACCATATTCAGTGTCTTATCCAATAGGCCATGATCGGCCTGGAGCACACTTAAATCTTGAAGTCTATCAAGCTGTCAGGGAGTTTAAGTCACTATTAAATCCATGTTTTTTATCTGTTTGCTAGCATCATAAAAAAATATTCAACGGAGAGAATTCTGTCACCGGAGGTGCTTTCCAGCACGGAACTTTGAATATTCCGATGAGGCTCGGCTTTGCGCTTGTGTAGTCGCTGGTTAAAGACAAAACTTTTTAAAGAAAAGACAAAACCGTGTTTAAACAAATAAGACAATTAAAGACAAAACCGTGTTTAAACCTGTTCACTTTGAGCCTGTTCACGTTGATGAAAAGACGCAAGGAAGAGAACTCCTCCTCTGTGACCAGTACTGCTTCCAAGCACGGGTCTTTGAATATACTTGCCCTTAAAAGTGCTTTTGTGGGAGACCGATATCAAACTGTCAAAAATTTTAGTGCTAAAATAAAACAAAAAAGTTTACTAGACTACAAAAAATTTCACTATTGCAAACGCTGGGGGGGGGGGGGAATGGTTCTTAAAAAAAGGGTTTTTTTCATGCATTTTTTTACGCCTCCCGTTTTTAATGTGTGTGTTTAACAAGATTTATTTTGCTTGTTTATCTATTAAAGATCAGTTTTATTCCCTCATAAATTAGGCTTTACGCATGTATCGAAATTTATATCTCATAATATCCTTAAAAGGAAAAATAAAAAAATATGTATTTATTTTTCTGTAAACAAATAAGATTATTGATAGATGTTTTTAAATGATGCGAAAAATCTCTGTTAAAGTCTGAATTTAACCCTTCTGTGTAACCCCTCTGTCTGAATTTAACCCTTCTTTAATTTCATTCTTAAAATCAGACAATAATGTTTCATTTTATGATATCAGTCCATAAATAAAGTATTTCTGAATTGGTAAGATTATGCTGTTATTTTCTATACATTATAAGATACTATTACGATACAAATTTCTGTATTGTGCAAAATACGGGAACACAATCTTAATTTATATTAAAGAAGTATTAATAATATAAATAAAATAAAATGTTGAAGCTAAAAGAATTACTACCTTAAAGTAACAATGATCTATCTGGAAAATGAAACTGAATACGTTTTATCCTGCAGAACTAGCTCTAGCATGCACCAGCTCAAGCAAGTTTCAAATCCATTGAAGCTTGATTACAAAGGAAAGAGGGCGTATGACACCTTCACACCTCTTTATTAGGGGTCAGCTTATCCGTGGGAAGAAAAGGGTTAATGTATGACTATTCCCTCAATGTATAATATGGTCTTGACACTTCTCCAAAATTTCCTGCGTTTAGTAAATTATTGAAAGCGTCGACAAGGCATTTTCATTGAAAGAGGGTATTCAGAATACCCATTTGTTCGAAGGGGAAATATTAGAATAAGTTATATAAGTGATCAGTCTTTCGAATTTTCAACTACTCAATTTTTCCCATTTAGGTAAAGAAGCTATATCTCAATTTTCAAGAGCGATATTTTATATGCTGTATTAATATTTTAGACTACATTTAGAAAAAAAAATAAACAACTGAAAAAAGTAAATAACTCTGTTAATACTGGATTTCATTATTAAAATTACACTGATGATCATAAAATCTAATAATAAATACTGTGAAAGTTTTTGCTTGTACGATGAACCATATCGTTTGAAACAATCTTGCATTTTTGTAGAGTCGTGTACAGGTGGCCCTTATAATTACTCAAAAAACATAGCTTGGAACTCAGCCGAAAATTAACGACGCTAAGAACTATCTTTAAAAAATATGCTTAGGATGGCACATTCTGATTAGAACTCCGGCTCTGTCTTGACAGTGAAACTCGTTACAATCAAGGCAATAATTTAATGTAATAAACTTTCCAGTTTTAAAGCTCGATTTTATTGCTGTTCACGAATTATCTCCCTTCACTACCACTGTATGTCCAAGCAATTTTTCAAACTTCCCGATTTCGCACTAAAGAGGGAAAATTGTATTTCATTGCAACTGGTCTGTGAGTTTTTATAAATCATTACAGTAAAACATACGCATGCATTTAACCCTTTAACGCGCAGTGTTCCGCTCTGGGAACACCAAACTCTGACGTTTTGACTGTTGCCAGTCACGAAGAATAGATTTGATCTCTATAAAAGTAGTTGCGGGTGACATAGCTCCACGAGAATCCTTTACTTTTTAGCACGTCATTTCCCGTCAAAAAATTGTCGGGATTATTTTTAACAGCACTGACATCTGCTGAAAAATGGAAGAATGCGAGAACAGCTGGGTAGATTGCCCACTGCTGAAAACAGGACAGCCTTTGCCATCCCTCGACTTAACTACCAGCAAGATGGCGGACGATCGAAACGCCCATCGCGTACCACAAATCTAGAAACCCTTTTTTGACGCAGCTGGCTGTGCGGCACAGCCAGCTGCGAACAATCTGCCTGCAATTTTGAACGGGAAGTCAAAACCGTGGGAATCAAGTAGTATGTTCAGGTGGCTATTAGAAAGGTATTTATTTAATAGTGTAGTAAGTAATAGTGTGGAATTCGAAGCGAATTTTTTTAGGCTCAATTTCTTTTGACTGTTGAAAAAAATACTATTAGAGTAAGCTAATAATCCTTTTTCCCAGGATGCAAGTATTTAAATTACATTTGGGGAGTCATAAAGTTGGCACATAATTAAATAATCTATATTAAAAATCCATCAGAAGAGCTAAAGTATAGCATTGAGAACGGAAAAAATCAAAATAAAATCGATTATAATTTTAGAACGTTAAAAAAAAACTAATTATACTCCAGATCAGTACCTAATATCTTCAATTAGAAAAAAAAATTATATATCTGTGAGGCGGCTTAGATCAGAAATCAAATTTCAGAGTTCAGTAATCTATAACCTTTCCCATACGACTACTAATCAATGTCGGCATCTTTTACTAGTTCCCGGTAGAAGAAGGGGAAAAAAAAGTATTTTAGTTAAAGAGTATAAAACGTATAACGCCGGTCTGCAATCAGCAGGGATATTTGAAACAATAAAAATTCGAGAAAATACCCGAGGTATTACTCGGCGAGGGTAATTTGCGCGACACCGCCAGCGTATAATGAGTGATCGATGCGCGACATTCGGACATGAAATGTGGCAGTCAGATTCCGTGGAACGACAAAGTAAATATTGTAATTACACGACCTCGACATTTGATGGATAGGAGAGAGAAAAGGGCCGAAAAGGAAGAGTCGGGTTCATGCGTCGTAATTGTAGTGTCGAACAGAATCGAGAGAACAGCTGGTTGGAATCGCCCAACAGGCAGACGACCAAAAATGGAGAGGGGTATCGCTAGAATGGAATGCATACAATTTAAAAAGAACTAAAGACATTCAATTCAAAATGGCGAATTGCTTTTTGTGAGGGGAAAGACGTCTTTTGTATTTGTCATCGGGAATTACGCGTGGCTAGGGATGTATGCGAGACGAGACGAGACAGAAATTTGGATTCGCTATGAGAGACGGGACGGGCCTGTATCCCATTATTACGATACAGGGAATTTATGGGACGAGACAAAGCTTCGTAACTGCTGCGCGAGACGAGAAAGCTCTTTTTAACCTCTCACAGCCATTCTCACACGCAGCTTTCTCGCTAGCTTCAGACTTAATATCATAAAAGCTGATTTGTTTACAAAGAAAATATCACTAGATACAAATCTCTGCTAATCGTATACGCCATTTGTGCTGTAAAGATTTGCTAAATTTTCGTGGCAGATAAATAAATAAATAAACAATCTGAGTTTAAAAAAAAAAAAAAAAAAAAACCTGAGTTAGTACGAAACATAACACATAAAACACTTTTTTCCCACTCCAATTTGAGGATTTTAAAAACAGTAGCATTTTTTCAAATATAACAGTAGCATTTTTTCGCTGGCATTCATTAGAATTTTTTCATTTCAGTCATGAAAAATATCATTAAAAAAAGAAACTTTAAATTACTATAACGAAAAATAATTTCCATCGTAAAATAGTGGAGTTTTCCAATTTCTCCCTAAAATATAGAAGATATTGCCAAACTTGATTCAGTTTTGAGAACTTATTTTTTGGCGTCAAACTTCGCGATAAATCATCAAACGCCGCTACCGGCAACCCTTTAGGAGTTGGTTCCTAAAGGGTTGTATAAGACATTTTATGGTGGTCCTAAAGTGGGAGTATAAGACGTTTTATTTTGCAGTGATAAAATCATTTTCACTTTAATATAGTAAGGCTTGGCAATTTCTGTCAACAATAAAAGATCTTGCCAACCTGTATTCGGTTTGGGGACTTATTTTTTGGAGACAAATGTTACGATGAAACTCCAAAAGTGGCTAAACTAGAAGACTTTCAACTTACAACTAAACTAGTGCCTTTTTACTAGCAACCCTTTGCGCAAATAGGTTTAAAAACATGGTTTTCCAAATTTTCTGACGGACAAGTTAACATCCATGCCCAATTCGGGATTCGAACCCGAACCCAAGGCGTGATAGAATGGTTTTTAAGTCATTACACCCCCTGGGCGGCACCAAATTGATATTTTGCTACACATAGAGTACACCTTTTCGAATAAAAAAAGATTTATCGAAATAAGTCGACTTGATTAAAAAAAAGTGGGAAAACCGAATAACATTGTAACATGTTTAAATTGGAAGTTAAAACAAGAGTATACTTAATTACAACCCAAACTGACAGACTGACTGAAAATGAGAATGTGGGAGTACCTATGCTATGAGAATTATGTCCAGTGTACTAATTGCAAATCATGTGGTTACATGATTCCGAATAAAAAGAACAAATTTTAACCCTTCATCTACTGAATTAAGAATTTACCAAGAATATCACCTTGAATCTATTTTCTCTTGCTTAATCAGTATTTATCATTCATTGCCTACTAGTTAGGCAATGAATGATAAATACTGATTAATGTAATAAAAAAGAAAGTAACGAAAAAATTAATAAGCATGAGCTACACGTTGGATGACTGGTTTTGTAAACAGTTAACGAGTCTTTTACAAAAGAGTATAGGACCAACCAATCTCAAGGAGTCAAGTAATACTTTGATTGACACACTTTTAGAAAATCTAATCCTTTAATCATAAAACAGACGTCTGAAAATTCACTAATGCTCTTTTTGGGGGAAGAGGGGGCTCGCCATAACTAGAAAGTGAGCGGAAAGCTGCCTATTTAAAACAATCTACTCTAATAGAACATGCAATCGTGATATAACCTGATTAAATGAAGTGTATTTGGCAGTGATTTTTCAAAGGAAATGTTACAATGAGTAGTTTTTTTTTTTTTTTTTTTTTTTTTTTTTTTTTTTTTTTTTTTTTACAATTTTAATTTGACGGTATTCTAAGTACCACCAGTAGATAAAAGTTTAAAGCACCAGGGTAGTGGATTTACGGTCAATTTTCCTGAATCCTGATAGTCTTACATCACTCAGCTGTAATCAGTATATAAGTTATAAACTTAGCTTAAAAATATTTAGTTTTTAAAATTATGCTATGTATGTTATGGTTATTGCACTTTAATATCTCTACATTAGTCACTATCAATTACAGCATATTGTAATTCTCACTGAATATATATATATATTAACACTGCTCATTTTTCAAGCATGTCAATAAAGGACAACCGATAAAGTTAGTTTACAAACTTTGCAAGTAATTTTTGTACACCCTCTTATTTTTTATTCAAACTGCTATTATCCCATCGTTCCTACTCTGACCCACTTATGAATTTTCTAATATTCTTTTAATATTCCTCAGACGAGACGTCTAGCCTGTAAAAGTGGGAGTATAATCCCCCCTATCCGTTTTCTCTTTCTTTCTTTTGGAAGTTTTTCCTCCCTCACTTTTTATTCCACAGATTGATGTATGTTCCCTGAGAGGCTGACACCTTCCGACCAATACCGCAGACCGATCTGTCACGTCAACACTCCATATCTACAAAATTTTCGGGAGGTTTTTATAGGCTTGGAATGCGTCCTTCGAATTTTTAATATGAAGTGCGAAAAGTTTAGAGGGCATAAAAAGTTATGCACTCAGCGATGCCGCTTGTCTGGCTCATAATCATTTGCAATGGCAGTGTCAAAGGAATGCGCAAGCCATCCTAACACCCATTTTGAAGTTCTTTTTTTTCTGTTTCCACTTTCTTAGCTCAACTGGTTTGTACAAGAAAAGAAAAGAAAAAACTATTCTAAGCTCCGAGAATTTCATTTATTAATATTTATTTGCATGTTTATTTTTGCTTGCAATTTTGACTAACAAATTTCCTTCTTCGATCGATTTTAACTCTTTAACCCTTTAACGCGCAGTGTTCCTGAGAACACCTAACTCTGATGTTTTGACTGTTGCCAGTCACGAAGAATCGATTGGATTTCTATACAAATAGTTGCGGGTGACATAGCTCCTCGAGAATCCTTTACTTTTTAGAACGTCATTTCCCGTAAAAAATTGTCACGATTATTTTTAACAGCACTGACATCTGCTGAAAAATGGAAGGATGCATGAACAGTTGGATAAAATTACCCAATGCTGAAAAAAGGGCAGCCGTTGCCATCGCTCGACTTAACTACCAGCAAGATGGCGGACGATCGAAACGTCCATCGCGTGCCACAGATCTATAGACCTTTTTTTGCGTCAAAGAAGGGTCTCTAGATCTGTGGCAAATCCAAATATCTTTAATTGCATATTTACAAAAACAGTAACATATACTAAAATTATAATATAAAATTGCACGCATATCACTGTCGTCAGAAAAAAGGTCTCTAGATCTGTGGCACGCGATGAATGTTTCGATCGACCGCCATCTTGCTGGTAGTTAAGTCGAGCGATGGCAACGGCTGCCCTTTTTTCAGCATTGGGAAAGGGTTGCGCCTCAAAGGGTTAAGAACGTATTAATTGCGAAGAAAATAGACATAAAAGTCAGTATTTATTTATTTATTTTCAAAAATTTAACATTCTTTATTCTCCTCTAAATATTCATTCTTTATTCTTCTATTTTCATTTTCTTTAATACAATATTCTATTATTTCACGTATTTGGACAGAAATTTTAAATTTTCTAAAATTCAGTCTTAAATTTTCAAAATGTAAATTTAACAGTTTGCAAGTAAATAAATGGAAAATATTACTAATTATTTTGATTTTATAAATACTTATTGACAATATTCAAAGAAATCTCTTTTTCTCAAATATTTAATGAGTAATATTTAATATTTATTATGTTTAGAAGAATTAAAAACATGAATTTCACGTGTTACAGTGGAATCAGTTGGCCATTATTTTGATTCGCAATTTATTCCATTTCAGTTTATTCTGAATTATAGTGTCCTAAGGATAAGTTAGAACGCATACAAAGTCGACAAATAAACTACATTTGCGTTATTCTGAATAGATCGTTATTGGGTGAACACATATGAGAGACGGGCTTTGACGTCAAGAAATTAATTACGTTTAATTATAATTAAGTTAATTAGTAATAAATTATAATACATCTATATTTTGAATACCATAAAATCTCGACAAAATACTTGTTTTTTAAGATTAAATTTTAATTCTCATTTTATGCTAAATTCAAAAACTTATAATGTTGGAAAAAATAATTTCTCAAGTAAGTGTTTTATTAAAACTGTATTTAAAAAATTTTACGAGATAAAAGCTAAAAATAACAGTAATTACTAATTAAATCTATGCATTTAAAAAAGAATACCTACAGTTCAATTTATAAAATCTAAACCACCCAAAAGAAGTAATTCTACATCTGAAAAAGCTAATAAGCACAAATGATACACACAACAACAACAAAGAATCATATAAATGATGCTAGAAAAATTATTAAAGGTAATAAAAATTCAACCATCGTAATTCTCTAGGGTATTATAAAACACAACTGCAAGCAAGAAAATTGATATTCTAAGTCTCAAGTGGTAAGCTTGTGAGAATATATCACCTATTATTAGACTATTTTTTTTTTCAAAGATTGGTTTAGTATTCAATCTACTGTAAATTTTTTTATTGTATGCTGGTGTTTATGCTAGGTCGATTTAGTAATTGTAAAAATAAATCTTTGCAGGCCAAAGTTCATTGAATTAACACCAAGATTACTTGATAGCTATTAACAAGGACACTTAAATCATTAAGAAGAATTATATAGCTTGACGTTTAAAACTAGCGTAAAATAAAATATCTTTTCACTTAAGTTTTTCATTTTTTTTTTCATTTTTTTTTCAATTGCTTTATAAGATGGAAAAATACTTAATGCGGAGAATTAAAAAAATTAACTGCCAGCGAATGGTGCAAAATTTATGACTTTCATTAGAAAATAATTTTATGCTTTAAACGGCATTCTTTTTAGTAATTTACAATCAGTTATGAATTTAAATACAACTGAAAATAGAAATTAATCCAACTGAAAATAGAAAATAATACAACTGAAAATAGAAATTTAAAGAAACGTAAAAAATAATATACGTTACCCACTATACGCTGTAAGAACTAAATTCATTTAGGAATATTTTTCTGCAAAAGTAAGATGTTAAATAAGAAATCAATGCTTAAATTTCAGAATGCGAGTAAGTTGTGATAAAAAGTACATGAAGTTTTTACAAAACAACGAAAGTAAATTTATTCTTAGTGCTTGTTACTAAATATCGATGTCTCTTTTTGCCCTTGGTATTTGACCTACAAAACAATTTTCATATATTAAAAAAAACAACAACAAAAAAAAATGTATGAGACGTGTAATGTAATGTATATTCAC